>JAJOZX010000132.1:400000-615000 GCA_023014485.1 Bathynomus jamesi
TTAAGGTTATTTGTAAGTTGAATTATAGCCGACTCAAGAATATTTCTATTAACAATGTTGCTAGAGTGAAACAAAACTGAAACATTATTCCAATCAATACAATGGGATAACTCTGACAAATGGACAAAAAGGGCACTGGACAACTGTCCCGTTCTAACGGAATATTGATGCTGTTTTACACGCGTTTGCAAATCCTTTCCCGTCTGACCTATGTAAAAGGAATCACATTGCTTACACCCAATTTTATAGATAATGCCTAAATTATTGGTAGGGCTATTTTTTACTATGATGTTTTTCACAATATTGTTATATGAAAAGACTACACTGATATCCAAAGTTTAAGTACATTAGCAATGCCTAAGAAGCCCGGGAAAAATGGAAGTACTAAAATATTCTTTGACAAGGTGCGAGTGTTATTATTCACACGATAGAAGGTTCGTTTAGCCTTATTAAGACAAGATTCCATGAACGCAGATGGGTAACACAACTCACTTCCAATACCGTTGATATTTTCCAATTCGGCATCGATGTATTCCGGACTGGCGATCCTAAGAGCGCGGAGAAACATTGAGGAAAATATGGCCTTTTTAATAGGGGTGTCATGTCCAGAGTAAAAGTGTACGTAGGACAAATTGTTTGTTTTTTTCCGATAGATACTAAACTTAAAACCCGGGCTATCCCTATGAACACGCACATCCAAAAACGGGATTGAGTTGTCTTGTTCCACTTCTAAAGTAAATTTAATGGAGGGGACTTGGTCATTTAACTGAAGGAGGAGGAAGTCATCCAGGTCACGATTCATGGGCCAGATACACAAAATATCGTCGACGTACCGCAACCAAGGGATGCCAACCCCCAGGATTCTCGGAATGTAAGTAATTTCAAAAAACTCCATATAAATATTGGAGAGAAGGGGCGACAAAGGGTTGCCCATGGCCATCCCAAAAACTTGTTGATAATGCTCGCCATTGAAAGTGAATTTACAATCCTTGATACAAAGCTTAATAAGCTCCAAAACAGTGTGTGCAGGTAATGGTAAATCATAATTATGTAATTCTCTGGCGAGAAAGTCAAGCATATCATCAATCGGCACTTTTGTGAACAATGAACAAACGTCGAAACTGATCAATCTATCGTTGGTATTAATGCGAACATTATTCAATTTTTCAGTGAGATCCATGGAATTTTTTACGTGTGAATCAGAGACAGTTCCAAGAATGGGGGACAAAACATTAACAAGCCATTTGGAGAGTTTATAGGTAATAGAGCCCACCGAGCTAATAATAGGGCGCATAGGGTTACCCGGTTTGTGGGTTTTAATAAGACCATAAAGATAAGGCAGAGCAGGTGAAGTGGACAAAAAAAGGGAGGAATTAAATCCTTATGATCTTTGAGAATGCGTTTCAAGCCACTATTGAATGATTTGATGACATCATCCTGTGGGTTCTTCCTAAGTTTCACGTATGTGGCGGGGTCCTGAAGCAGCTCATTCATCTTTCCAATGTAATCCACTTTGTCCATAATGACTAAGGTGTTAGCCTTGTCTGCTTTAGTAATATGGAGCTCACTATCTTTTTTTAATTGTGAAAGGCTATTGCGGAAACGTTTAGGAAAGTTATCTTCGTAAGAAATATTCGCAGCACCATAGACCAGGCCTTTAACTATGTTAACTAAAAACTGAGGAAGGTTACACTGTTTTTCAACAACATCAGTGTTGTTGTTTTGAAGAACACTTTCGTAAATAAACACTTTTCTTTTTACTTAGATTATAATTCAATCTATATACTGAGACCAATCTCTTGTACAATAACACTTTCATCCTACTTTAATACAATTGTTCCTCCTCATGATCAAATACTTAATACATTTTTTTAAAAAAAGGATTTACTTTGTCCTTTATTCTCAAGAAGATTTAATTAATTTTATGCGCATTACTAAATGTGTTTAGAAACACTCTAAATAAAGAAACCATTTTCTGTTTAATTTGAAACTTAATTCAGTATATACACGTTATAATCTATATGTGTACAGTTGATTTGATTCGAGATTCGATTCGATTTGAATTGTTTGGAATGATTTGACTCGAGATTTGATTAAAAAAAAATTGTGATTCGCAGGACCCTAAAATATATATATATATATATATAATATATATAATATATATATATATATATATATATATATAGTATATATATATATATATATCAGAGTTTAGATTTCAACTATTGTTCATGCGTTTCCTGTGGGTTTTCCTTTGGCAGATATGGCTGAGAATCCATTTCAACTAATGCTCTCCTCTTTTACATTTTACTTGGCTGAGGCTGCAGTAGTGGTCAGGTATGAAAAGATTTAAGATTTATTTATAAACGACACGAACATAATAAGTGATTTTGCCATAATTACAGATTGGAGAAAAATATGCAGAAATCGTTGGAGAAGAATTTGATATTGTTGTGGTGCGTTTTTTCGGGATTTTCTACTGCTTTGTTCAGTCTTCTCAAGTTTGGGGAAGCTTAATATCATCTGCAGGTAAGCCATTAACTAAAAGTAACCATTACCACCATTCACACTCTTATTACTATTTCTGTCAATAAACTTGTCCAATAGGATTATCAGTGGTCCCGGTTTTTAAAAATTCTTTCTCGGTGACCTTCAAAAGTTTGGGTCCGTTATTATACGGGTTTTTTTAGGGTTTTTTATGTATGAATATATTTAAAATGTACCGATATGAAAGTTTTCCAATAAACGACAGCGATTAATGAGCATGTTTATATCGGTTATTGACTCGATAATAAAAAGTTAAGGGAATTGTTGACCAATGAAATACCGATTAATCAACATAAAAGATCGATTAATCAGATTTAAATAACTCACTTGCAAAGCAGATGGATTACATATCCCTATATAATATTGCTTTGAAAGGGCACTTAAACACAAAATTGCTTACTGCTTACGAGAAAAGAAATATTAAATCTGAAATAACATGCATTCAGGGATAGAAAGATCATGCCTGTCACAGCTACCAAGAGAAAATACTGGAAGCGTGTCGAAGTTAAAATATAGGTGTTTTAGCCAAGGACTTTACTATAAAGCTTTTGATAAATGGGATTATGGGATTATAGCACACAAACTTCAGAAACAGTAGTTACTGCAAAACTGTGACGATGGATATTTAATTTTCTGACCTAAAGAATACAAACAGTATTAGTAAATGGATTTAATTCTGAAATCTCAATCTTCATCTCTGTCCTACAAGGTACACTATTAGCACCCTTGCTGTTTATCAATAATGACTGCAGATATAGATGTACTGTACATACTGAAGACAGCGTCATATTGTCACGCGATAACGACACAAATATGTGCATGTAAATATTAACTGAAAGTAGCAAACAAAGTTACAGCGATGTATTAGTCAAGTGAGTGAAGAAGACAATTTGAAGTTACACGAAGAAAAATTCCAACTCATGGTAACAACAACGAGCTACGGAAAATGGTACAAAATCTCTTCAAGCCAAACAGATAACACCGAACCCAGAAGGCAAGGATCTTGGAATAATAATGTCATCGGATTCAGAATTCAGACAACACTATAACATTAAAATTATAACGTTTAGAAATACAGGGGGTTCATAAAAGATCTGAATGATTTGATTCGTTGATATTTTTCATACTAAATAAGATATAAAGCATGAAACATGTGTAAGCGATAGAGCAACTAATGAAGTTCCTTTTTGTACAAGACCAAGGTTGTCAACATCCATGAACTATGAATCAGGATTAGGGATGCAATAGCGATGGTTGATGCTGGCATGCTTGAAAGCACATAGCGAGAAATTGAATATCGATTGGATGTTGTACGGGCGACCAATGGCGTACATGTTGAAGTTTATTAAATATGTATGTAAAACATTTTACTGTGTGAAATCACATGGATAAACTTGTTTCTTTGTATGTTATTGGGTTATCACATTAATAAAGATTGAAATCGTTCAGAACTTTTATGAACGCCCTGTATAATGGGAACTATCTGGTGGAGATTCCATAGCAGAAAAGCAAACCTCACTCATAAGTTATAATTACTTAACCTTAAGAAGATTACCCACTTATATTTTGTCATTTGCTACACTCTTTACATATGAAGAGCCTTGAATGAAAGACTTTGAATAATACCATTATTATCATTAGTATAGGACATCATATACTATGTGGTCCATAAAGAAAATGCATTTAGATGACAAGGTTCCTATAGGAAAACATTTAAAAAGCCAAAGAGACAGGAGAACTACCATTTTCTACTGCATGAAGTTTTTGTAGTAACAAGTTCCATGGTTTAACTACATTATTTGTAAGATGAAAATAAATGAAACTATAAATTCTATGTCCAATTTGTGAATTTGTTCACAGTCTGATAAACTACTGTGGACGAAAGGTTAGCAGTATGGTGGCATTTAAAAAGAATGGGGCGGGAGGTAGGAGTGTCAGTACTGCAGACGGAAGTGCCAGTGCCATTGAGTGAGTACCACTAGAACAAAATTTTAATACCTGATAAACCTTCGCCTCATTTGGTGAAAAGTATAACTTTAGAGCTTGCTCTGAATGTAATGAAAACAACCCATTTCACCCATTTTTCTTTACGTATAATAATAATAATAATAATAATAATAATAATAATAATTAGAACATCTGTAAATTAAATTAAACTCTTTTGTAATCTATTTAATATCCAAACTATAACTAATATTAGTTAGAAAACGAAACCTAAAATTATGCATACTGTACATTAGGGTTATGACTTTTTAATTTTTTGTCATAAATATTGTTTCCTGTATCATCAATCGATGAACTTTTGCTTGAAAACAATAAAAAAGGGCCTAATTCTTCAGAATTAAAAAAATGTCACCCCGAAAGCAAATATAGTATATTAGTTACAGGTTTATTTTAAGCAATAAGTAAAACAATTAAAACAATAATAGAGTAAATGTATAATATTGTATTTGTATAATTAATATGTATTGTATAGGTATAATGTTGTATAATATAATATATGTTTATGTATAATAATTGTGAATAAACATGCAAATTTCTATTTATTTTATTAATTTTTTATTTTTATTTTGGGGTGAAGTTTTTTCAAAATATATCGAAAAAACTGTTATTTTCATTGTCAGGGGGCAAACGTTCATCGATTTATGATACAGGAACATGAGGTTATAAAAATGTCATAACCCTACTGTACATACATGGTTATTTATCTCTAAACAAAGCTTTCTCTGTAACACGATGTTACACAGGTAGAGCGTAATGAACGAAATAAGACTATAAGATTATAACCAAATAAGATTCGCGATACACATAAACCCTGTGGGTTTGCATCATTCATTCATCATCAAACTAAAAAACGTTTGTACTAAATCCTAAAAAGTTTGGTTGCTTTATAATAACCCGAGGCAGGTAAGCGAGAAACCTTCCAACCTTTCTTTCTCAACATCCAAAACGGACAATGAATGTTTGGCCTCTAAATCCATCGAAATCCTAATATTCGCATGTTGATTATTCAAATATTCTATTGGGGAGTATTTGTGCTTTAACACTAACATAAATGTGTTCCATAAAATACGAACATTAATGCTAAATCTTCATTTCATTTGCAGTTTTATCCGTCGGAGTCAGTAACTACACAAGATCAGAATATTTCTTGGCGATTTGTGGTGCCAACTCTTGTCCTAATCTTAAATTAGACTCTGAAGTTGTCTTCTCAGAATCAATTCGCCTACAAGCCAATGACACATCACAAACATCGAACGAATCTCCAGTCGAGCCGTTTAAAATTTACATCATGACTACCATTTATTTACTACTGGTTCTCTTTGCTGTAGTTTTTCTTGCTTTTGTTGTCGATCCACTTAGTAGGTATGTAGAAATAATTCGAACCTTTAATGGGTGTAGATTTCGTATATTTATCAATGACGATTTTCCTATTATTAGTATTGTTTTGAAATAAGCGTTTTCATTTACGTTAAGTCGCATTTCTCATTTGGAAATAAAGTTCTTTTCGATATTTTAGACAGTTCATTTCTTTGAATTTTTTCAACAACAGAACAAATGTTGTGAAAATTAAGCAAGCCAACGAAAAGAAATACATGTTGTAAATTCACTCGAGAGTTTTGTATTTAATTATTGAACTTACTTAAGACTGCATGAAACAGCTTTTATAAATTATCATTTCGTTAACTTTGCCATTTCAGATATGAAATTGACGTAAGTAATCCCAAAACGAAAGATGTTCTTCTCGCAGCTCTGATTCAAATGAAGAAACCGTATCAGATTCTATTAACTCCACTCACCATTTGGTCGGGATTTGAGCAAGCATTCTTTTCTGCCGATTATACTGCAGTGAGTATCATTCATTATCTCGTCAAATACTATCTACAGATATAAAACTAACAATATAAAACCTAAAATGTCAAATATTCAAGGCTGTTAAGTTCTGTTCTTAAAACTATAATTTAATTTTATCGTATGAAATCGACATTCGTTCAACTCTGACCTCAAAACCATCTAGTCCTGATAATAAGTATTTTCACTGCAGACTGACATACCAGAAATAAGATCAATTTATCTCTGAATGTGTCCGATTATATCCGATATTAATTTTCTTCTGTGCGATATTTATGCATTATTTCATTATGGTATGACATAATTCCCTGGACCTCACACCCCTAGATTTTTCTCTCTGGAGTCACCTTAAATCTGTTGTGTTCATTAACTGTCCACGTACCATTGAAGACCGTTTAAGAACCGTTTAGATAGACATTTTAAAAATATTAACGTCGTTTAAAATAATAAAACAATTAGCAACAGGAGCTCTAGAGGTGATAGTCGAGGTTTGAGTCGGTTGACGATTGATGCCAGCTTGTGACATGCCAGAGTGTGATATGCCAGCGTTAAATTTATATTATTAAAAAAAAAATTAGACTAACACGAACTTAGATGTAGCTCGTAGCGTAAATTAACACACTTTTTGTTATACTCTTCATACTTTTTTTTTCTTTCTCATCCCCTCTTTACTTGCATGTCAGTAATTTGCATGGTATGACAGTGTTTCTTTGAGTTAAGACTGTGTTGCATGGTTTGTAAGCGTCCTTATTTTGCTTCTTTTCATTTTTCACCCCTTTCTTATTCTCTTCGACTATTTTTTCAACTTGTCGGCAGTGGCCAGCGGATGATGATGGTGAGTCTTTCTCTCTCTTTTTCTGAATGAATGTTAACTCACGAATTATAGGTTTTGCTACTTACTTAATCCCTTATTCTCTTCTTTTAACTCTCTATTCTCGTCTTTTAACCCCTACTCTCTTCTTTCTCTCGGGCTAACCTTACCTTAGAGTGGATCTTAAGGTCTTTGTTAGGTTTAGCATCGGGCTATATATCGGGCTACGTCGTGGCCGATGTCGTAACACCGCTTCCCGGAGATCAGCGAAGTTAAGCGACATTGGATCTGGGTGGTAGTTGGATGGGAGACCGTCCTCCGCGCCCAGACTATGTAGCGACCCGTGGTTCGGATCCCACGTAAAGCTGTAGGTCCCCTCCGTCATATGACCTTAGATGTTGCGAAGGAGGTTAAACAACCCTAATAAAAATATATATGTGTGTATGTATACATGTATATATATGCCTCTCCTTCCTTCTGGGTTTGCATGATTTATTCATTTCGCGTGCTTAAGTGTGAAATTCATCCTGTGTGTTATATATATACTGGTGTAAAATTCTGAAAATAATCTTTTGAAGAATATTCTCTAGAAAATTCTTGAGAATATTCCCGTGTAAGTGAAATTTCAAGAATTTTCTCCCAGAACAAATAAAAAAATAAAATTTAATTTTTATTTGTAAAGTGGTCAGAAGCGTAGCAGTAACGACTACATGATATATCAGTGGTGGCGAACGTATGGCATGCGTGCCCATTTGGGCACGCGATCAAATTTGCCTGACACGCCTAAGAATAGAAATTGTTATCCAAAAATGTTTATAATTTGGTGTAATATATATTATAAACTTTGATGGGCACGCGAATTTTTTTTTTATGGTTTACATGTTTTTTTTTTGGCACGCGACTGTACAAAAGTTCGCCACCCTTGTGGTATATAGTGACTGTTAGAATACACTACTGAAGCACAAGAAAATTAGCTTTCAACATTTTATTTCCTAATGCAAAATACTGAAGTTGCAAAATGGTATTCAGCAAATACTAATAAGATTCACATTAGTTATATTCATATTATGTTAATATACAATTGCAGTATGAATTCACATCAGTTATATTCATATTATGTTAATATACAATTACAGTATGAATTCACATTAGTTATATTCATATTATGTTAATATACAATTACAGTATGAATTTACATTAGTTATATTCATATTATGTTAATATACAATTACAGTATGAATTCACATTAGTTATATTCATATTGTGTTAATATACAATTACAGTTTGGATTCACATCAGTTATATTCATATTATGTTAATATACAATTACAGTATGAATTCACATTAGTTATATTCATATTATGTTAATATACAATTACAGTATGGACAGTCTTACGAATAAAATTATTGGAAATGGTTCGCAAGCATTTTTTTATGAATGACTTCCAAAGGATGTTTTATACATTTCTTTGAACTACCACATGTTGTAATGTAGTACAATAAATGTGGATGGATGTAGGAACAATACAGGGTAAGGAGTGCGTTTTGAGAAAGAGTCTTTTTCAGTTTAAATAATATGAAAAGAAATCTTGATATTTTGGATTTGATTTGTTGTACAGAAATTTTGAAATTTAGTTTTTGTCGAAATTAATATCAATAACTTTAATTTCATTCACCCTTGTAAGAGCACCGTAGTATTACCAATTTTTATTTGATAGTTTGTATTTATATATTTAGTGGTGATAATCATATAAGATGACTTTGTCAGGTTCAGTAAAAGTTTATTAGAACATATCCAATTATAATAAAAGTCCATTATAATTTACTCCACTTCAGGGTTTCCTCTAAAGTGTGATTTTGTATTATGGTATTATGGCCGCACTTGTGTGAATGTAGGACGAAAGCCCCCTAGGACAAAACCCCCTAGGACAAAAGTCCCCTAGGAAAAATAATAATAACAATTTTTTTAATCATTATTTTTATTCTTTATTATTTACAGTTTATGAACACTTCTCTAACATGTAAAATATTACATTTATTATATCATAAGACTGCAATAAGGAAGGCATTATAAGTAGTATACAGTAGCACACATTAACGCTAATATTTACACAACCATAAAAAATTATATTATAAAAGGATCATCATGCCTTATCTAGGCAAAGTCAGCTTTATAATTATTATACAGTAGCACACATTAACACTCGCATTATAAATTTATAGCTCACTATTTCACAGGAGCACAAAATTATTTACACAACCATCAAAATGAACATTATAAAAGGAACATCATACCATATCTAGGGAAAATCAAACAAATAAAGCACAATATTAAAAAGCTCATTAGGTGTTAAGGTTCATTTAAAGTTCAATTTACTTCCACCTAATGCTGTGACCTACACCATTCAGAAATTCCTCCAAGGTCTTCCTCTCATTCACATAGTCCAGACAGGTTCTTCAAACGCTGTTGATGCTCCTTTGTGGCACGTTCCTAACCTAACCTAACCTAACCATTCAGGTAGACAAAATAGTGATCAACTAGAGTGAATCAACATAGACAAAGATTATAATATTTGTTTAGGATTACTTCATAGCACACGAACAATAATATAAAAAATGGAGGCTTTTGTCCTACTTTGCACTTTAACTGAGGGGCTTTTGTCCAGGGGGATTTTGTCCTAGGGGGCTTTTGTCAGGACCCCCACTTGTGTACTCCTCTGTAATGGAATAAATCGAAGAACATTTTAGGGTTGTACCTGAGCGCTCCACCCACTGCAATCTTCTTACAAGCCCCTTCGAAAAGTATAAGACAAGAACCAAGACTAATTTATAACTGAGACTAATTTGTAATTATCACTATGTAGATATTGCATATATTTTAAGTTATTTTTTATTTAATTGTTAAATATTTTTATTTATTTTAGGCTTTCGTCACGTGTGGAATTGGTATCCATATGGTTGGTTACGTATACCTTTCCCATGGAGTAACTGACGCCATATTCTCTTATGCTTTTACTCCATTAATTAAATATGTGAAATGGGTTCCTATTTTCACTTTCGGAGCAATTGTAAACGTCGCCTTAATCATTGTCATGTTCACATGGAAACCTCACCCCGAAGATTATATTGTCTTCTTCCTCATCGCTTGTTTGTGGGGGATGTGTGATGCTATTTGGCAAACGCAACTTAGTGGTAAGAAAGGTCGAACGTGTAACATTGAAGCCATTTTGCTAAAACCCTAAATGACTTTTCAACTTTCATATACATTTCCTTTCGAGTAATATTTTATACTTCGAAATTCACTATTTTTCTGTCGTTAGGTTATTTTTAAATTTAAAATTAGCGTTGTAATTATACTTTTGAATTTTGTTGCAGTACAAGTTCAGAGTTAAATTTTGATTATGACAAAAAAGATGCAGTTAATTCTATTTTGTGATGCCATTTCCCCGAACGAACATTTTGCAATAACGAAATGATTAGATTTATTTTCTTGAAACAAGTTATAGCATCACTTCAAAATTGTACAACTTTAATTATTTTTAAGATAAGATGAAAGCCAAATTGAAATAAAAAAGTATATCACTTATTGATGTATTGATCTACGGATCAGGAAGTTTTAATTAATGGTATAACTTCCGAGCCGTTCCTTCAACTTCAAAACCTTGAATATAAACCTTATGCGTACGGCGCTTGCCTTTCGAAAGATAATACCAACAGCGTATTTTAAAAGATGTTACGTTTTTAATTAATAGCCTACTTCACACGATTTGTTTTTATCTATGACTTATTAATTATTTATTTATATTGAAATATAATTGTCTATATTTTTATTTGCAGCTTTGTACAGTGTCATCTTCCCGGGTGAAGCAGAAGCTGCCTTTAGCAGTTACCGACTTTGGAAAGCGTTTGGCTTCCTTTTGGCCTACGCAATAAGCGGCTTTTTGTGCATGAGAATGAAGCTCTTCATTAGCCTTTTCTCTCTCGGCATAGGAATGGCTGGCTATTATGGAACTGAAATCTTAAAAAGCAAGAGGAATAAAAACATTGATAATATGGACAGCAATAGCTAAAAATATATGAGCAGAACAGCAGTAATATAAAAAATTAATAAATTCGTAAAATACTGGAAATGTCTTTACCGAAGCGGAACCATTTAAGCTTAGTGAAGTAAACATTTTTTCACAAAACATTGATCCTGATTTAAGAGTTTTACTATAAGTGGATTGTGCAATGTGCATATTTGTCATGTAATTAATCTCGTGAAACAATGAAGATGTTCAGCCACTTAAATCAAGCATGTCTCATAAACAAACTTCCCTTTCTCTTTCCAAAATTATTTATTTATGAGTAACATAGAGAGTACTTGGATAAGCAGAGGTGAAATATTATATATTTCATGTTTTTTTTATTTTTACCCATATTATCCCAATGACTACATTTGTATTCACATATTAAAAAAAAAGCCATATACTTGTTAAATTTGAATACAAACCGCACAAGATGAGGAGAGAGAACGAGCAAATGAAGTGCCTCATTTTTCATCTGCTCGTTCTCTCTCCTCATCTTATGCGGACGCTCTTCTACACAAGCGTCGTTCTTTACATTAATTATACTGTGTGTTGTTTGCAGTTAAAATGTATATATGTACGGCATGAGAAGGTGCGCCCTCAGGGCATTCGATTCCGCTCGTATGTAGGAGAATTAAGAGTTGTGACTGATTGGGGACCTTGGTGCAGTGGTTAGCATATCCGACCGGCAAATGGATGATCCCGGGTTCGATTCCTGGGAGGTGCCTCATTTTTCATTTACTCGTTCTCTCTCCTCATCTTGTGCGGACGCTGTTCTACACAAGCGTCGTTCTTTACATTATATATATATATATACCTTACCTTACACCTTACAAAGGTTCCGCGCGATGACTTCTCATTTCGCGAAGGTCAAGCTTGTCGCCCCTCCTCTCGAGTTGGCCTGGTGAAGTAGTGAGTTGGATTCTTGCGCTCTCCACCTCACATAGCCAGGTACGCCCGGCTCATCGGGGATTGTTCTGAGCCAGGCGTCTAGTCTTCTACTGTATATATATATATATATATATATATATATATATATACAGTATACTTGAATAAGTATATGCATATTATATATAAACATGTAAATATAAATAATAATATACATAATATAAAGATTTTATACAAAATAAATGATTACCAATAAATCTCGTTTTAAAATGCAAACTGAGGAAAGCGATCTCGATCTCAATCGGTTTTAAATTGCAAATCCCTTAAACGCTGTAGGTAATAGAAAACATCTGTTTTCATTTTCGTAATCAGCGTAAAGGAGGACACAAGAATCACCCACATTTATCAAAAGGAGAAAAACTTTGTTAAACAGTGTTATTTAACTGAAGGAGGAAGTCCTCCAGGTCAAGCTTCATGGGCTAGAAGTTTTAATTCATTCAGAACGGATTTAGACAAGAAGGGCAAGATGCTAAAACTCTGTTAGCTTTTCCATGTAAATTGTATGCTCCTCCTACAATATTTTTCCGCACCACTCATATTATCAGGGGCTTTTTTGTGAGCTATAAATAGTCTCAATCAATCATGTTATTAATTTCAGTGTTCCTGAGGATGTCATTAGACGAAAGTGCTTCAGCGCTATTTCGTGTTTACTTTTTACTTCCTCCGTGGTTGGTTTCATCATAAATATTATTCATGCTTTCGTGAAATAATTTTAATATATATTATATATATATATATATATATATATATATATATATTATATATATATATATATATATATATAATATATTATATATATATATATATATATATATATATTATATATTATATTCCGCTTCGGTGGTGTAGTGGTCAGCATCGGTAACTACGAATCCAACGGCCCTGAGTTCGTTTCCCGTTGACGGCAGTTGGCGTACAGCAAACCCAGCTGTTCATCCTTCCACACACTAAAATCGGTCAGTAGATAAACGGGTATCCTCTGTGTAGCCCAGTGGTTAGGACGCTGTGCTGCTGATCGGGAGGTTGTCTGATCGAGTCCGGCCGAGGACTTTGTAATTTTTGACCACCTGTGATGGATCGTTGTTCGGATTCCGTGTTGAGCTGTAGGTCTAAGGTGAAGCAACAAGCTTGGCCTTTGTAAGAATGAACAATTCGGGCGGAAGTAAAACAAAGATTAACCAAAGTTACGTACAAGGTGATCCAGAAGTTCTCTCCCAAAGGCTATCATCATATGGTATAATATGGAACAGGACTTCTCGGACACCATATATACACAGTATATATATATATATATATATATATATATATCACAAATGTTAATAAGTAGATAGACTTATTAACATTAATAGACTTATTAATTATGCATATTTTTATGCTGTATGTGTCATAGCTGGTGACATAAGTGGTTGTAGTATAACATCCCTTTTTAAAGGGGGTGATCCTACACTAGCAACAAATTACAGGCCGGTGTGTTCATTATCTGTGTTCAGCAAAGTTTTTGAAAAAATTGCAAAAGGTAGAATGCAGCATATTTAGAATCCTACAATTTATTGTCTCCAAATCAATATGGCTTCCGTAATAATAAAACAACGGAAATGGCTGTTTTAAATCTTATGGAAAATGCAAAAGAGAACAAAGAAATAATAATATCAATATTTATGGATTTGAGTAAGGCGTTTGATGTAATAGACCGTAATATTCTACTTAAATTATACTGTTACGGCTTTAGAGGAGCAATCAGTGATTGATTTCAAAGTTATTTGTCCAATAGATATCATTTTGTATCAGTAAATAAGTTTTGCTCAACTAAAGCGCTTGACAAAAATGGTGTGCCATAGGGCTCAGTTCTGGTCCATTGTTATTTTTATTATATATAAATGACCTTCCACGTTCATCTATCTGAACTTCATAATGTTTGCAGATGATACAACTGTGTCTTTTTCTTTCAAAGATGTTAATTCAGGCTAAGAATATATTTAATTCAGAATTTATCAGTGTAATGAAATGGTTGACCACCAATAAACTCTTCCTAACTACCAGTAAAACAAATTTCATGATTTTTACTAATAAAAGAAATGTATATCTTGATGAACTTAATGTTAATGAAATCGCCATGAAGGAGTGTACTGTAACACAATTTCTTGGTGTAATGCTAGATAAGAATTTGCAGTGGAGTGATCATGTAAATTATATCGCGAAAAAGATTTCAAAGAGCAACCGTTGCTATAATGTTTAAATTTAGAAATGTAGTCCTTAAACAAGTTTTATTGACTCTTTATCATACTCTTGTTCTTCTTTATATAACGTATTGCACCCTTGTTTGGGGAAACTCCGCTAACAACGCATTAAATGGTATCTTTGTCATCCAAAAACGAGCAATAAGGTTATTATCTGATGCTGATTTCCTTGATCACTCTAGTGCATTATTTAAAGAGCTAAACCTACTAAAGCTCAATGATATAACCAAACTGGCACATTTTATTTACAAGTGTAAGAACAAAATCATTAATTTACAATGGGTAAATAGATATTTTGTAACTCATCAAGAAATCCACTCGTATCAGACCAGAAATAAATCAAAGCTTGTTATATCTCAATTTAGATTGTCTTCATCTCAAAAACTACCCATTTTCATTGGATTGAAGCTATGGAATGACTTAAATGTTGATATAAAAAATATTGTGAATGTAAATTTGTTTAAAACCAAATTGAAATCCCGATTAATAATGGCATACTAACAAAAATCTAGGATTAATGTCCATTACTATTGTTTACTAATTATTAATTTCTCGTGTGTAATCTAGTATTAAAAACACGTTTCTTGGGATTGTTCAGTTCTTATCTCTCACGTATAATATTGGTTTCTTTGTATGGTATTGGTATAGTGCCTACAATGGTGATCTTGCATTTGTCATGTCAGTAGTGATAATTTAAGATTAATACATGTTTTAACTATTAATAATACTTATTTACTTATTTATTTATTTATTATTAATTAATAACAACCGGCTGTTTATTTTTAATAAGAGCCCAGTAAAGTCTAAAGCTTAAGGGCTAAATTAAATAAAATAAATAGTTGAGCTTCACAATTATTCATGTCATTGTAAATTGTAAAACGAATGTATTTATTTTATTATTACTAAAGGTTATTCAATTAAAAAAATTATTCATTAAAAGTTTTCTTTGGCCAAATTTGTCTAGAATTTCTTTACATGATAGTTCACAAATTTCAGTTGTATCGTAATTCATGTAATGTGTTTGCATCCTCAGCTACTGACCCGTCTTTTGTCTTTTGTCCTAGAGGACTTTTGTCGGGACCCCCACTTGTGTACTCCTCTGTAATGGAATAAATCGAAGAACATTTTAGGCTTGTACCTGAGCGCTCCACCCACTGCAATCTTCTTACAAGCCCCTTCCAAAAGTATGAGACAAGAACCGAGACTAATTTATAACTGAGACTAATTTATAATTATCACTATGTAGATATTGTGTATATTTTAAGTTATTTTTTATTTAATTGTTAAATATTTTTATTTATTTTAGGCTTTCGTCACGTGTGGAATTGGTATCCATATGGTTGGTTACGTATACCTTTCCCATGGAGTAACTGACGCCATATTCTTTTATGCTTTTACTCCATTAATTAAATATGTGAAATGGGTTCCTATTTTCACTTTCGGAACAATTGTAAACGTCGCCTTAATCATTGTCATGTTCACATGGAAACCTCACCCCGAAGATTATATTGTCTTCTTCCTCATCGCTTGTTTGTGGGGGATGTCACGGATGTGTGATGCTATTTGGCAAACACAACTTAGTGGTAAGAAAGGTCGAACGTGTAACATTGAAGCCATTTTGCTAAAACCCTAAATGACTTTTCAACTTTCGTACATTTCCTTTCGAGTAATATTTTATACTTCGAAATTCACTATTTTTCAGTCGTTAGGTTATTTTTAAATTTAAAATTAGTGTTGTAATTATACTTTTGAATTTTGTTGCAGTACAAGTTCAGAGTAAAATTTTGATTATGACAAAAAAAGATGCAGTTAATTCTATTTTATGATGCCATTTGCCCGAACGAACATTTTGCAATAACTGAATGAGTAGATTTAATTTCTTTAAACAAGTTATAGCATCACTTCAAGATTGTACAACTTTAATTATTTTTAAGATAAGATGAAAGCCAAATTGAAATAAAAAAGTATATCACTTATTGATGTATTGATCTACGGATCAGGAAGTTTTAATTAGTGGTATAACTTCCGAGCCGTTCCTTCAACTTCAAAACCTTGAATATAAACCTTATGCGTACGGCGCTTGCCTTTCGAAAGATAATACCAACAGCGTATTTTAAAGGATGTTACGTTTTTAATGAATAGCCTACTTCACACGATTTGTTTTTATCTATGACTTATTATTTATTTATATTGAAATATAATTGTCTCTATTTTTATTTGCAGCTTTTTACAGTGTCATCTTCCCGGGTGAAGCAGAAGCTGCTTTTAGCAGTTACTGACTTTGGAAAGCGTTTGGCTTCCTTTTGGCCTACGCAATAAGCGGCTTTTTGTGCATGAGAATGAAGCTCTTCATTAGCCTTTTCTCTCTCGGCATAGGAATGGCTGGCTATTACGCAACTGAAATCTTAAAAAGCAAGAGAAATAAAAACATTGATAATATGGACATCAGTAGCTAAAAATATATGCGCAGAACAGCAGTAATATAAAAAAATGAATAAATTCGTAAAATACTGGAAATGTCTTTACAGAAGCGGAACCATTTAAGCTTCGTGAAGTAAACATTTTTTCACAAAACATTGATCCTGATTTAAGAGTTTTACTATAAGTGGATTGTGCAATGTGTATATTTGTCATGTAATTAATCTCGTGAAACAATGAAGATGTTCAGCCACTTAAATCAAGCATGTCTCATGAACAAACTTCCCTTTCTCTTTCCGAAATTATTTATTTATGAGTAACATAGAGAGTACTTGGATAAGCAGAGGTGAAATATGGTATATTTCATGTTTTTTTATTTTTACCCATATTATCCCAATGACTACATTTGTATTCACATATTAAAAAAAAAGCCATATACTTGTTAAATTTGAATACAAACCGCACAAGATGAGGAGAGAGAACGAGCAAATGAAGTGCCTCATTTTTCATTTGCTCGTTCTCTCTCCTCATCTTATGCGGACGCTCTTCTACACAAGCGTCGTTCTTTACATTAATTATACTGTGTGTTGTTTGCAGTTAAAATGTATATATGTACGGCATGAGAAGGCGCACCCTCAGGGCATTTGATTCCGCTCGTATGTAGGAGAATTAAGAGTTGTGACTGATTGGGGACCTTGGTTAGCGGACGCTGTTCTACACAAGCGTCGTTCTTTACATTTTATATATATATATACAGGGTGTCCCATAAGTCCGGCATCATAGGAGAAATTCATATTTTTCTATTTCTACAAACCATAATTCATATATTTCTTATGCTCGGGATGCCAATTTCCCGTCCACCATTCTGTTCAGTGACGAGGCTGTTTTTATGGAAATGGTGAGGTAAATCGACAGAACACCCGCTACTGGTCTCAAAACAACCTTCACTGGTATACCTCTTCAAAGGAACAAGGTACATCTCGGGTGATGATACGGTGTGGCATTTGGAAGGATCGCATCATCAACACGTCACTGGAGGCACCTACCTACGTATGCTCAAGGAAGAAGCATTTCCCAGTGTCTTGAACGAAGAAGGAAATTTCCCAACATGGTTCCAGCAAGACGGCGCTCCTGCACATTACAGCACCCAAGTAAGTGAATACCTGTACCAACAATTCCCTGGTCATTGGATAGGACGTCGAGGGCCTGTGGAATGGCCAGCTAGAAGCCCGGATCTCACGCCACTAGATTTTTATCTCTGGGGCCACTTGAAAGCGCTGGTATACGCAGAAAAAATTAGGAGTGTTGAACATTTGCGGCAGCGCATTATTGGGGCATGTAACACCATTACTCCTGACATCATTCACCGTGTGCTTGCTGACTGGGTATCACGTCTGAATTTGTGTATTGAAAACAATGGTGGATATATTGAGCACGTTCTCTAAATAAAAGCTTTTGTTTTGCCTTTTTTTATTATTTTTCCTATGATGCCGGACTTATGGGACACCCTGTATATATATATATATATATATATATATATATATATATATATATATATATATATTAGGGTGTGCCAATTACATAGAAGTGAATTTTTAATTTTATTTTTTTTAAACGACCAGGGTATATTATTGTTCAATTTAATGTAGAAATGCAACACAAAAAAATTGAAGGAGCTGCATCAATATTTAGGACTTGCTCAACAGCATTTAATGTTACAGTATTTAGCTATGTTTTTAGTAATTTGTCAAGTTCTGCACATTATGTTTCTTGGTAAAGCATTCTTTCTTATATAAGTATTTCACATAAGTGGAGTTATAGAGCTACTGAACAAGTATTAGTCACACATTCTCTACACGTCTGTACAGGTTTAAACATAAACAAACAAGGAAAGCAGCTATGCACCAGTTGGCACACATGACACGTCAGTCGTTGTTCTCAAGCACTGCTGGTGGGTTGTGTTAAACTGTGTTTTTCTGCTCAGCCACATACAGTAATTGTTCAGTTTTTTTGCTTTTAGTGTCTACCAAGAATGGCAATGAAAACAAGACGCTACAGTGATATTTGGTTAGTTGGTAAATGCGAAGAAAAATTTAGAGCTGCAAAGTTACCATCAAGGCGTGATATACTAAAAGTGTTATTTAATTTTCATACTGATAAACAAATGAGTCTGAAGGAAAGTGTTAAGAAAACTGTTCGTTTAATTTTGCCGATTTGGGAAAGAGCACGTATACCTACAACAACTGAATTACATGTGCGTGAGAGAGTTGTACGTCTTCATAAAGAATGGCAGTCACTCAAAAAAAACATAAATAGATCAACATCTACTGAAAGCAAGAAACGTGATATTTTTGGCGAGTCACTGGATGATTTATTATTTATTTGATATTGCACACCAGGATGCCATGAGTTTGATTAAGATTGAGGAAGATCGCTTATTCTTACAAGGTCAAAGAGAAAAAGGCCGTCGTGGATCAATGATAGGAGTAGACATGAAACTTTCAAAGAAAGAAGCTAGCAGAATTGAGCGATCACTAGCATATGAAAGGCAAAAAGAGAAACAGAAATATTTGCAGGAAGCATATACATCATCAGCAGCAACAATTAATGAATCGATAGAATTAGAATCATCAGGAGAATCATCTGATAAAAGTGATCATGCTGATTTTGATCAAGAGATTGCTCATAAGGCTGTTTTGTCTAGGTGTTCTAACAGAGGTCGTGTTCAAGTTGTTACGCAAGAAGTTGCTGCAGCACTAGATCGAACAAAAATAAGTAGCAGAAATGCTGTTCACGTTTTCTCAGCAATGGCTTCATCTAATTTGCTCAGAGCTCCCAGAAGTGAGTTACAGATTAGCCACAGAACAATTCATCGAGCCAGAAACAAACATCGTGAATCTCTAGCAGCAGAAATTCGAGCATCTTTTGATCCAAAAGTACCCTTACTCTCCAATGGGATGGAAAAATTATGGATGATTATACTGGAGCTGTTCAGAAGACTGTAGAGCGTTTACTAATTTTAGTGTCTGGTAAAGATATTACAAAATTACTTGCTGTTCCAAAGTTCAATACTGGGAATGCTTCTGGTATTGCTGATGCTTGTCTGACAGAAATAAGAAAATGGGGACTAGAAAATAGAATAGTTGCATTGTGTTTTGACACTGCATCAACTAATACTGGATTGAAAGGTGGGGTTTGCCTTAAAATTGAAACAGAATTAGAGAAAGATCTGCTGAGTCTTGCATGCCGCCATCACATATTTGAAATTATGTTAGAGAAATTATTTTCTCTGCATGATGCTGGTAGGTCACCTAATATTGAAGTTTTTTCTCATTTCCGTGAATCTTGGCCTCATATTGATAAAACGCAGTATAAAACTCTACTTAATATAAATACTGGTAACATGGTAGAAGAAGAAAGGAGAAAAGGTCTAATTGCATTTGCTCTTCAGCAGTTGCAGTCAAAACAGCTTAGGGGAGACTATCAAGAGCTCCTAGAACTCTCCATTATATTCCTTGGAGGTACTCCCTCCCAAGGCATCACTTTTCGTAAACCTGGAGCAGTACACCGAGCTCGATGGATGGCACGAGCAATTTATGCCATAAAAATGTGCCTTTTCCAAGAACAATATTCTGTTCAGCACCGTCAAACTGCAATTAGGGGATCCCGCCTCTCCTATGTCAGAATGTTAGCAGATCACTTGTTACGAGTGTCACTGTTCGTCACAACTGTGTACATTAAATATTGGTTTACATGTACGTCATCTTGTGATGCTCCAAGAAACGATCTCATGCTTCTAAAAACACTTGAAGACTACGCTGACAAAGAAGTTTCAACTGTTGCTTTGACTGCATTCTCACGACATTTGTGGTATTTATCTGAGATATCAGTGGGTCTAAGTTTTTTTGACAATAAAGTATCCCATGAAGAGAAGAGAAACATGATTTATAACATGAGAGTGCAACAAGGTTCCGAAGAGCCTCCAAACAGGATTCCCCCTATCAAAATTTTTTCTTCATGTTCATTGGCTGACTTTGTGACAAAATCAACTAAAAACTTCTTTAGTATTTTGGGAATTGATGAAACCTTTCTCGGTAAAGACCCCGCAGACTGGTCCAGTGATGCAACCTACAATGAAGCTCAAGCAATTGTGTCATCTCTTAGAGTAACAAATGATTTGGCAGAACGAGGAGTTGCTCTCATGCAATCCTTCAATGAAAGCCTTACTCGTGACGAGGAACAGAAACAGTTCCTTCTTCAAGTGGTTGAGTATCATCGAAAGAAGTTTGATGAGGCTGTCAAAAATGTTGATTAAAGCTAAGTGTTAATGTTATTGAAAGTAATTGTTTGTTAATTAAAGGTAAATAAAATTAAAGGTAAATTTTTATGTTAATTGAAAGTAAATGTTTATGTTAATTAAAGGTAAATAAAATTAAAGGTAAATTTTTATGTAATTGAAAGTAAATGTTTATGTTAATTAAAGGTAAATTTTTATGTTAATTAAAGGTAAATAAAATTAAAGGTAAATTTTTATGTAATTGAAAGTAAATGTTTATGTTAATTAAAGGTAAATGTTTATGTTAATTAAAGGTAAATAAAATTAAAGGTAAAAATTTTTATGTAATTGAAAGTAAATGTTTATGTTAATTAAAGGTAAATTTTTATGTTCATTGAAAGTAAATGTTTATGTTAAATGAAAGTAAATGTTTATGTTAATTGAAAGTAAATGTTTATGTTAATTGAAAGTAAATGTTTATGTTAATTGAAAGTAAATGTTTATGTTAATTAAAGGCAAATAAAATTAAAGGTAAATTTTTATGTAATTGAAAGTAAATGTTTATGTTAATTAAAGGTAAATGTTTTTGTTAATTAAAAGTAAATGTTTATGTTAATTAAAGGTAAATAAAATTAAAGGTAAATTTTTATGTTAATTAAAAGTAAATGTTTATGTTAATTAAAGGTAAATATATTTAAAGTTCAACATCTTTGAGCAAGTCCTAAATACTGTTCAATTTTGATAAGATTTTGTACATTATGTTTTTGCACTGAATACAAAAAAATTATCCTGGTCGTTACAAAATTTTGAAGTTGCAATTTTAGGCACACCCTAATATATATATATATATATATATATATATACACACAGTATACTTGAATAAGTATATGCATATTATATATAAACATGTAAATATAAATAATAATATACATAATATAATGATTTTATACCAAATAAATGACTAACAATAAATCTCGTTTTAAAATGCAAACTGAGGAAAGCGATCTCGATCTCAGTGGGTTTTAAATTGCAAATCCCTTAAAAGCTGTAGGTAATAGAAAACATCTGTTTTCATTTTCGTAATCAGCGTAAAGGAAGACATAAGAATCACCCACATTTATCAAAAGGAGAAAAACTTTGTTGAACAGTGTTATTTAAGTGAAGGAAGTCCTCCAGGTCAAGCGTCATGGGCCAGAAGTTTTAATTCATTCGGAACGGATTTAGACAAGAAGGGCAAGGTGCAAAAACTCTGTTAGCTTTTCTTTGTAAATCGTATGCTCCTCCTACAGTATTTTTCTGCGCCACTCATATTATCAGGGTTTTTTTTGTGAGCTATAAATAGTCTCAATCATGTTATTAATTTCAGTGTTCCTGAGGATGTCATTAGACGAAAGTGCTTCAGCGCTATTTCGTGTTTACTTTTTCCTTCCTCCGTGGTTATTTTCATCATAAATATTATTCATGCTTTCGTGAAATAATTTCAATATATATATATATATATATATATATATATATTGCGTTTCGGTGGTGCAGTGGTCAGCATCGGTAACTACGAATCCAACGGCCCTGAGTTCGTTTCCCGTTGACGGCAGTTGGCGCATAGCAAACCCAGCTGTTCATCCTTCCACATACTGAAATCGGTCAGTAGATAAATGGGTATACTCTGTGTAGCCTAGTGGCTAGGACGCTGTGCTGCTGATCGGGAGGTCGTCTGATCGAGTCCGGCCGAGGACTTTGTAATTTCTCACCACCTGTGATGGATCGTTGTTCGAATTCCACGTTGAGCTGTAGGTCTAAGGTGAAGCAATAAGCTTGACCTTTGTGATAATGGACAATTCGGGCGGAAGTAAAACCAAGATTAACCAAAGTTACATACAGGGTGATCCAGAAGTTCTCTCTCAAAGGCTATCATCATACAGGGTGTCCCGTAAGTCTGGACCCATAGGGATTTATAATATATTTTTTTATTATGTTATTATTATTATTTTATTATTATTATTTTTATTATTTTTATTATGATTTTTATTTGTGGGGCCACTTGAAAGCCAAAGTGTACGAGGTCAAACTTCAGAACATTTTCCACCTTAAAGCACGCATTGTGGAGGCGTGTCAAGAAATTTCTGCGACTGTGATTCAGAAAGTGCTGTCGCAGTGGAGATTGCGTCTTCAACTATGTGTGCGACACAACGGCGGACACTTTGAACAGATTATGTAATAAATTTTTGGACTATTTTGTAATTTTATTATTTTTCCCTATGGGTCCAGACTTACGGGACACCCTGTATTGTATAATATGGAACAGGACTTCTCGGACACCATATGTAGCTACACGATTTATGGAAAATTGTTCGAAAACAATTATTCGAAAAAGAATTATTCGAATCAACAATTATTCGAAGCAACAATTATTCGAAATAATAAGTTTAAAAATAGGTTTAATAAAATCGAATAAAATTGAATCGAATAAATGTTTTTCGAATAATTGTTTTCGAACAATTTTCCGGATACGATTTTTTCATTGGATTGAAACTATGGAATGACTTAAATGCTGATATAAAAAATATTGTGAATGTAAATTTGTTTAAAACCAAATTGAAATCCCGATTAATAATGGCATACTAACAAAAATCTAGGATTAATGTCCATTACTATTGTTTACTAATTATTAATTTCTCGTGTGTAATCTAGTATTAAAAACACATTTCTTGGGATTGTTCAGTTCTTATCTCTCACGTATAATATTGGTTTCTTTGTATGGTATTGGTATAGTGCCTTCAATGGTGACCTTGCATTTGTCATGTCAGTAGTGATAATTTAAGATTAATACATGTTTTAACTATTAATAATACTTATTTACTTATTTATTTATTTATTATTAATTAATAACAACTAGCTGTTTATTTTTAATAAGAGCCCAGTAAAGTCTAAAGCTTAAGGGCTAAATTAAATAAAATAAATAGTCGAGCTTCACAATTATTCATGTCATTGTAAATTGTAAAACGAATGTATTTATTTTATTATTAATAAAGGTTATTCAATTAAAAAAAAATTATTCATTAAAAGTTTTCTTTGGCCAAATTTGTCTAGAATTTCTTTACGTGATAGTTCATAAATTTCAGTTGTATCGTAATTCATGTAATGTGTTTGCATCCTCAGCTACTGACCAGTCTTAATTTTTATTTGACCTATTGTTGGTCTTCAAATTTGAAAGTGATGTCAGGATTTAATGTCGTCGTGCTGTAAAATTGCTTACTTTGTATTCAACTGAAAGAATTAAACAACCATATAATTGCAATGTATTTAGATGGTTGTTTAATTATGGGAGTGTAGTTGTTTTAAAGGATCACCTGAAGATCAAGGCCACCATGTATTCTTGTTTTTGCTTTACAGTACCAAATATAATAATAAATTAATTTGAATGCCAAGTTAGGTCAACTGTACGCCCTTGACGATTGGTAAGGTTAAGTCGTGATATTTTCGTTAGTTTTAACGAAGATATCATTTGGTAATTGAGGCTGGGGTCCCTGATCTTCAGGTGATCCGTTTTAAAACTACTTCAGTTCTCAGAGACAGTTGTATTAGTATATAAATTTATAAGTTATTTATTATAGTTATATACTGTAGGTTTATAAGTTATATTGATACTTTTGTAAGTTATATTTCTGAGCCATGGATATTCTTCCAACTAAGTAGGGGAAATCTCAAGGAAAATTTTTCAGAGGAGGAAGAAAAGAGGCCTTGATTTGTTTCAAAATTGTTTCACTCTAACGTCTTCCATTCTTCATTTCATTAAACAACAGTCTCATTAATTGTCTTAAATTTCCCATCAATAATAGCCTTCACCTTCATGGAGAAAGGTACTTTTACTCCTTCCTTAATTTTGACACTGAAATTCTGGGTCAATGTCTATCTTTGTGAGAAAGAGGCGGAAGTAGATATAAATCTATTTAATGCATTATTTAATTTATTATTCTAAATTTATGTATTCCAAATTGATAAACAAAAGAAAAAAATATTTCGAAATTAAAAAATTTAAGACCTCCAAGGAAAATTTTTACTCCTTTTGAAGAATATCTACACCTGTATTATACAGATTAATAGGTTATATAGTTTTATAGGTTACTGTGTACAGAAATATGTTTATATGGATTATATAGGTTATATAGCTTTATATGCTATATAGATATATAAGTTTATATGCTATATAGATATATAAGTTTGTATGTTCTATAATTATATAGGTTTATAGGTTCTATAATTATATAGGTTTATAGGTTCTATAATTATGTGGGTTTATAGGTTCTATAATTATGTAGGTTTATGACTTATATAGGTTTATAGGTTATGTAGATGTATAGGTTTATATAAGTTATATATTTCCTCCCTCTGCCACCCCAAATATCACGTTTCCTATTGCTTATATTTATATGGAAATTGTTCATGTACAAAAGTAATGAATATAGCAAGGTTCTTGTGGCCGACTGTACATATACATGCAGTTCTGGATAAAGTCGTTTTGCATAAACGGTTTGGATATATTTCTTAACTCGTAAAGCGGTTTCGTTCTACAGTGACTAATTTTTTAGAGGGAGCGACCTTGGACAAACATTAAAATTTAGAACACATCTCGTTGCCTTTATTGTCGTGTGTTGAATTTTAATATTGGATATAATGAGATTTTAAAAACGACCTTTTTCAGGCAGTTTTGTTTGGAATCGTTAAAGAGAAGTTCGTTGGTGCTAAATAATAATTAATTTATGATTAAATTTATTTAAGATTTCTTCTACGATCAAGTGTTAAATTTCCTCCCGTCATGTTCATTGTCTTAATTAAAATAAATCGGTGTTACCGTTACCAGAATTGTCTAAGCAAATAAGTATACTTGGTTTGTTCAAAAAGTATCTGGACTGATGCGATTATAGACAAAATATGGTACTTCCACAGTTTGGGTTTAATCTCCCTCAAAGTAAGCTCCTTCTGAAGCCACACACTTTTCGGAATGGCCAAAAGCTATTCTGTTAAATTTCTTTTAATGGTCTCAACATCATCGAATCGGTGTCCTTTCAGGGTTCGTTTGAGCTTTGGAAACAATAAAAAAGTCGCATGAAGCCAAATCCGGCAAATATGGAGGCTGCTGCAGGACCGGCTCAAAGGGTTGTGGCGCCATGAGCCAATTTTGCTTTGCCGCTCGTCCCCATCCCATTTTTTATATAATGGTTTTTTTAGTTAAAAAATAAAAAAAATTTTATATAATTTTAGTGTTTATTTCATTCAGTACATTTTATTAAAATCTTAAAATGAAAAATATATTTTAAAACAACAGATATAAAGGGTGATCCAGAGAAATGGGACCCAAAAGAAACCCCTGTAACTCTTAAAGTATAAGTCCTTTTATAAAATCATACGCATCATTCGAAAGAGGATAGTTACAAGTTTGTACAGGATTGTATAGGTTTTGACAATACAAGACAAGATAAGATACAAAACAAAATAAAAGTGTTAGTTAAAACTAACCCTTCAAGATGACTGCATGGACTGTGGAACAGCTGCGTTTCATAACAGCAATATTATGAGCATGGAAGAAGTGTAGTTTCAGCTCTTAGAAGGTGATTTTGACATCTGAAAATTTGTCTTGAAAGATCTTTGGGTTGAAACTACACTTCTTCCATGCTCATAATATTGCTCAGTTATGAAACGCAGCTGTTCCACAGTCCATGCACTCATCTTGAAGGGTTAGTTTTAACTAACACTTTTATTTTGTTTTGTATCTTATCTTGTCTTGTATTGTCAAAACCTATACAATCCTGTTCAAACTTGTAACTATCCTCTTTCGAATGATGCGTATGATTTTATAAAAGGACTTATTCTTTAAGAGTTACAGGGGTTTCTTTTGGGTCCCATTTCTCTGGATCACCCTTTACATACATTTTACTTGCGTATTTTGATGAATTGGGCCTATTATTATAGTAAAAACAAAGGGAAAATTGCAAGAAAGTGGCAGTAGGCTACTTGGCTAACACTCAGTCATCACTAAATTCTTGAGCAAACGTCAAATATTTGTTTCCATAATTTTGTAGTTATATTTAAGTTTTGAACCACACATATTCATATTCAAACACCTTCTAGAACACAAGGTGTCAACATTACTTCATATGTTGATATCCTCCTATAGCTACCACTAATGCAAGATTCTACATTTCAACAAAAGAACAGAGCTAAAATATGAGCTAAACATATTTTCGCTGGTAGGAAAACATTCATCAACAAAATTTGGAGTAAGAGAATGTACACTAAAACACGAACACACCCTTATTATATATTCCCTGATGTAGCAGTGCTGATAACTTACCTATAATATGGTTAAAAATTTAAGAAGAATTGCAGCGGTCTGGTGAGAGTCGCTGCCGCGTGAGAAACAGCTGGCCATTGTTTACATTTTCCTCCTCCCACGGCCACACCTCTCTCTTCCCTCACCTCCCGGGCCCTAATTTTCTATGTAGAATTCTTTTTAAACTGTTCATTTGTTTCGTGTTGAGTGATAGCTATGTTTTGTCTTTTTTTTCTGTTGCTCTTTCGATTTTTGGCGCCCCCTAAAATTCGGTGCCTTGAGCCAGTGTCACATTCGCTCGCCCCTTAAGCTGGCCCTGGGCTGCTGTACTTCGGGAGTAGCGTTTTTGGCCAAAGATTGCTGGACAAGTTGCGACGTGTGAAATGGCGCTTTATCGTGATGAAACATCCACTCTCCAGACTCCCACTTCTGCGGCCGTTAACTCTGAGCTGCTTTACGTAGACATCTCAAAACTTCAATGTAAAATTCCTTGTTGATTATTTGTTCCTGTGAAGCATGTTCATCGTGCACAACACCTCCACAGTTAAAAAAACAAGTAACATGAAGAAATCGCCGCGAAACAAAACACGTTTAACTTTATCGGCTCACTGCAGTGGACTGACGCTACACAATGAAGTGCAATCCTATCAGTCAACTTGTCTCGATATGCAGAGACATGTTTAAAACAGTCACACCTCCAAGCGTAACCTTGTTCTAGAAATAAACACCCTTAACCACATTATGTGCATTATGTGTATGATAAAAATAAATGAAACTGTAAATTCTATGTCCAATTTGTGTATTTGTTCACGTTCCGATAAACTACTGTTGACGGCAGGTGGTGCATAGGAGACCCAGCTGTTCATCCAAGAGTTGTTTTGCATAAACCTTTTGGATATATTTCTTAACTCATAACGTGGTTTGGTTCTACATGGACTAATTTTTTAGAGGATGCGACATTGGACAAAGATTAAAATTTAGAAAACGTCTCATTGCTTATTGTCGTGTGTTGAATTTTAACATTGAATATAATGAGATTTTAAAAACGACCTTTTTTTTCGGGATCGTTAAAGAAAAGATCTGTTTGGTGCTGAATAATAATTTAAAATTTAAAATTTACTTAGGTTTCCTCCACAATCTATTGTTAAATTAGGCATCTCAGCTCGCTTTCCTCCCTTCCATGACCATTTCTCAATTAAAATAAAGCGATGTTACCGTGACCAGAAATGTGTAAGCAAATAAGTATATGTCTCCTTTATAACCAAGAGCTGTCCCAGCCAGGAACAGTAAAATATTAAATTAAGAAACTAATATAGTGATGAATACAAACACATTAAATTCTATACCTAATATCAGGCTGCTAAAATAAATAAATTCAATACCTAAACGAAACCCAAATTTAAACTTAACCTAAACTAAATAACTGTCACTTTAAACTGTACAAAGAGTGGTTTTCAAGAGAGAACACGCCAAGAAGGTTACTAATGGGAAGTTGCGAGATCTGGCTCCCAACTCAATGTCCTAAAAATTCAGAAAAAATAACTAATAAAATACCATTTATATAAATAACATTTCACCAATAATAAAAAACTTGAGTTAGAGGTTAGAGTGCAATGCAATTGCAAATGTTGATAAATGGTGCAAGGGGGTAGGAGGAATGTTGCAAGAGGTTATGCAACAAGGGGGAGGGGTTATCCCCCAAGCTGCAATGAAGGGGAACTCCCCCAGAAAGCTGGGGATGTTCACCTAACTTCTCTGGGGGAGAAGATGGGACGGCCTCCCCCCCCCTCAAAGTGATATACCTAACCTAAGAGAGAGAGAGAAAGGAGGAGGGTCTTCGGGGGAGAAGCTGGGACGGCCTCACCCCCAAAAGGGAATCCTAACCTAAGAAGGATAGTTGGGTGTTCGCCTGGCTCCTGCCAGACACAAAATGAGAGTTCATGCGAGCGACCGCTGACTTATAAGATCCTAATCAGCCAGTTGGCATAATCCACCAGTTGGCTTAGAAGGCTTCTTAGAAGGCGTAAATGGCTTGTTCGAGTGTACATTATTAGGGTTGCGTTGCCAGATTACGCTATTTATTTAATTAAAGCATATATTCGTGACAGTTGGCTTAGCCCGCCAGTTGGCTTAACCCGCCAGTTGACGTAGAAGACCTAGAAGGCAGGTGTATATATTAATTAGCTTTTCGGCTGCCAGATTGCGCTATTCAAATATTTTTGACAGTTGGCTTAGAAATCCGTCAGTCGGTTTAGAAGGCCTAACCAGCCATTTGGTATACATATAATTAAGTAATAATATCGTTTATATATACAACCAAAAGAATTAAATAAAACACCATTACAGCATTCTGTTTATTTAGATGAAATATTGGAATCAATTTCACGAAATATATAGAAAATAACTATACAATCCTATACAAACGAGGAATATATGCAATAAAAATTAATAATAATATAAGAAATTTTATTATTTCTAACGAAAAAAGAGTTATTTACGCCCTTATTCCCTCCCAAGAGAAAAGCCTCTTCATTGCACGCATTTCGCAGTTAAATTCCCTTTGTAATGAAAAGGGGCGGAGCTTAATTTGAAGTTACCACTTTTTCCTTCCTCAAAAATAATATAGACAGATATAATGAAGAAGTTGCATTCGTATAAAATGAAGGGAATTGCATCTGAAAATCCGTCCGAAATGAATGCATACATGAATGAGGGATACGTCGATCATATTTGGGACAGTATGTATATTTATATATAGCAAGTTTAATAGTTATATTTATAAAATGTAAATTATAAATGAGCGCAATTGCATATAAAATATGTGAAATTGCTTAATGAAAGTGAAGTGCTGTTGAAAAATTTAGAATTTCACTCTTAAATAATATTAATTTATTACAAGGATAAAATCACTTTCCACTTTTTAGATGAAGGTCCAACAAAGTCTCAAGGGAAAGAAAATGAAAGTAGGACAGGACCAAAAACATTAAAGAAAGAAGAAAAAGAAATAAAATGGTCCATCCTCAAAAATGTAATATGCCTTTCGTTTGCTTTCACCCTTTTCTTCACCAGCTTTACTTCGTTGACAAATCTTCAGTCTTCGCTTTATAAGTAAGTAAATTATATAATTTAACAGTTAAAAGTGTTGAGTGGGTTAATAAATCTCTAAAACTAATTGCCTCAATAAATATGTAAAAACAAGGAGTATAAACAAGTGAAGAAAAAATGATTCCTGGACGAAACTACTTTCATATGTACTGTGCGCTCCCTGCAAGCAGTATCCTTTTTGAAATGCGTAAAAATATGGTGAAACAAATTCGCTGCTAATACGCCAAGTGTCACGATTCACCGCAGAGATAGGTCAAATATATCTCCATTCATTAGAAATAAATAAATGCGGAGGAAATGGATATTTAACAGTTGGAGATGAAAATTCTTCGGGTGGGTAACTACGAAATAACGAAAGCGCAGATGACATTGGGGGTGCCTTCAGCCAGTAAAGGTTGTACCCACTACTCTAGAATCTAGAGAGAGAGAGAGAGAACGACGCTTGTGTAGAAGAGCGTTCCGCACAAGATGAGGAGGGAGAACGAGCAAATGAAAAATGAGGTACCTCCCAGGAATCGAATCCGGGATCATCCAATTGCCGGTCGGATATGCTAACCACTGCACCAAGGACCCCGCTTAGTCAGTACTCGTAATTCTCCTGCATACGAGCTGAATCAAATGCTCTGAGGGGGCACCTTCTACACAAGCGTCGTTCTTTACATTAATTATACTGTGTGTTGTTTGCAGTTAACATGTATATATGTACGGCATGAGAAGGTGCCCCCTCAAGGCATTTGATTCCGCTCGTATGTAGGAGAATTACGAGTACTGACTAATCGGGGTCCTTGGTGCAGTGATTAGCATATCCGACCGGCAATTGGATGATCCCGGGTTCGATTCCTGGGAGGTACCTCATTTTTCATTTGCTCGTTCTCCCTCCTCATCTTGTGCGGAACGCTCTTCTACACAAGCGTCGTTCTTTACATTAATTATACTGTGTTGTTTGCAGTTAAAACATATATATATATATATATATATATATATATCTTTGAACATTATCTAGAGCGTGGAACTACCGTAACAAGTGCATTGTGTTGTGACATGCTTCGGAATGAATTAAAGCAAACAATTCGCACAAAACGGAGAGGGAGATTGTCGGAAGGTGTTATTCTGTTACACGACAATGCGCGCCCTCATACCGCTGTACAGACTAGAAAAAGCCTTCAAGAACTTAAATTTGAAGTTCTCGACCATCCAGCCTACAGTCCAGATCTGGCACCTTCGGATTTTTACCTGTTTGGACCAGTAAAAGACGCTTTGAGAGGTCAGCGATTCCAAGGCGATGATGACCTGAAGGAGGCGGTGCATGACTGGCTACGCACACCCCCAAAAACATTCTTTTGTGATGGCATTCGGAAGCTTTTAGATCGCTGGACTAAGTATATTGAGAAACAGGGATACTATGTTGAGAAGTGATGTGTTTATAATCTATCAGATGTGAAAATAAAATTGTGAAAATAAAAAGTGCTGATACTTATTGAATTACCCTCGTGTGTGTGTGTGTGTGTGTGTGTGTGTGTGTGTGGTGTGTGTGTGTATACAATAAAATTTTGGTCCTTTTCCTTTTAATTCCTAATGACTAATTTTCTCACTGTAGAAAAATGGGAAGAATATCACTGGGCGTTATATATGGTGCGATGGTTACAACTTGCATCTTCCTTCCATCTCTCATCATAAAAATATTGACGCCTAAGTGGGGAATTTGTCTGGCTATGATTTTCTTCTCTCCGTATTTTGCTGCCCTTTATTATCCTCGTTATTACACTTTCATTCCAACTGCTTTCATTCTGGGTCTTGCAGGGGGACCTTTATGGGCTGCTCAGTGTATTTATATAACCAAGGTAAGTATCAATTAATGTATACTTAAGCTTTATTGACGTATCAAGTAATCGTATCGTAATTATTATATATTGATGTAAACAAATGTTCAGGATCGACCTGTGCTCGACTGCTCTGCAGCATCCCTCCTCATTTAGGGAATTTTCATAATAACCATTCACCTGCCATAAAAGTGAGCTACGCGCCGCCTCTCTGTCTATATATAGGGTGGTCCTAAAGCCCCTATCTATTTTGCTGAAATAATGATATTTCTGTTTTATTTCCTTTTAGTCATAGATAATGATGGATGTACAAGAACGTGTGATAGAAGTAACAATATGTATCCAAGAGAAGAAGTGCTAAGAAATTCGAGAAAAATTCGAAACATTTCACAAACCAGGACCTACAGACAAAGCAATTCACAAGCTAGTTAATAAATTTAAAAGAACAGGATCTGTTGATGATGAGGCAAGATCTGGACGTCCAGGTAACTCTCAAGAAAATGTTGAAGCATATCCTAGAACAGGGGTGGCGAACCTTTTTGAGAGCGTGTGCCCAAATTGGCGATAATTTTCTGAAAAATTCTCTCGCGTGCCCGTGGGAATTTTGAGCAGAAGATTATTATTATTATTATTATTATTATATTGGTATTTTACAAAATTTTTATAGAGAAAGAGCACAAAATGCTTTCAAGCAAAGCATTCTTAGAGAAGTCTGTTTAGGCAACCAATAACTCTTCTGAATTGTTTTAAATGGGACAGCTTTAGGAATTACATTTTATTTATAACCAGTAATTCACAAGAGGTAAAATTAATGAGTCACAATAATAATGGACCTTTATTTCAGAAAAAAGGAGGAGTCCTGTTGCTTATTTACGTGTATTCATTGTTTTACTATTAACAAAAGTACGGGGTGTCAGGAAATGATTGCCCCCCCCCCTGTAGAGCAAAAACTAGAAGAGATTGATAAAAACCGGCGAGACCACTTGAAAGAGCGTTAAAATCTGAATAAAAACCATTATATTCTATTCCTGTGATTTTAATTCTTACCATTTTTTTCCCCACAGAAACCATGGCATCATCTATTTTGAACGATTCAGAGAAAAAGCGAGTTCTTGACCGCGTTCGAGCTGTCACATTTGAAGCAAAGGAAGCTGGTGCAACTTTCATAACTCGACACTGGGTGGCTGAGAGATTAAAAAGATCAGAAGACTTTGTCAAAAGGAATTGGAATAAGAATCCTGAAGATTGTGAAACAGAATTTCGAGGAGGAAGACCGGAGAAATTATCTCAAGAATCGAAAGACATTGTGCTTGCTGCATCACGGCGCCGAAAGAAGAGCTGCTCTGAGGTAGCGAAAGAGATACTTATCCGTCGTGGTAAGATAGTCAATCGGCAACTTGTGCATCAATTTCGAGTTCGCCAAGGCTTGAGTGCTTGCATGAAATAGCTAAGCCACGGAAGAGTGATCTTAATATTGAAGATCGGCTATGGTTTTGTGATTATCTTGAGGAATGGACGGAAGACGATTTCCTTCACTTGGTTGTCAGCGATGAATTCTTCGTTTATGTCTCCAGAAAACCAAATTTTCAGAATGATCGGGTTTGGGCAACAACTCCTGATGAAGTCCCAGACGACCAGAAGTATCGAGAAATAGTAAAAAATCCAGCATGTGTGGGTGTTTTCATTATGTTCTCTCTTCGGAAGCTCATCTGGGTTATCAACCAAGAGGAACCAGTTGGGATGGGCCTTATTTTCGAAATGTAATTTTAGCCCAACATGTAATTCCGTTTTTGAAAGACCCCGAGTGTGTTTTGGATGTTGAACAGGCAACCTTTCTTCACGACAAAGCCCCCTGTATGAAAGCACTTGCGACTCAACAACTGCTTAAGGACAATAACATTGATTTTTTTCGGAAATAATGATGGCCTGGCAATTCTCCGATCTATGTCTGTGAACATGTCGGATCCATCATGAGGATCGGTGGAGTCCTTAATGCTGAACACCCATTCAGATCGGTATTCACCAGAAATTATGACTGCAAAGATCAACGAAGTCCTTGAAGAAATGAGTCATGATACCGATCTCTTTGAGACACTTCGGGGATCATACCCCCGTCGATTAATGGCCGTCAGAGCTGCAAATAGGGGCAACACCCGATATTAAAACAAGTGTTTTTTATTCAAAATTAAACGCTCTTTCGCGTGGTTTTGTCTGTTTTTTTCTATTCCTTTCAGTTTCTTCTGTACAGGGGGGGGGGGGCAATCATTTCCTGACACCCTTTATAACACAGAGAGATTGAAATAAATGAAAGCATTTTAGAAAGCCTGTTCAAAAAATTATTATTATCATTGTTTCCTAAAAGATAATTGAAAAATAACATTATTTATAAATAGTACTGTACCTTATAAGCAACATATGAAGTGTGACAGTGAAATGATAAGCTTTGATTCATATTATAAACCATAAAAAATTCAAGGAAAGGAATAAGTATATTTTACTCTCAGTGAGACTTTTGCTGCTGCACCAACGATGACAGATATTTTATATCAGGCTTGTATTTGGTTGTTTTGAGAGCTATGCAATGATGCATGCATCACTAGTTTCATCAGTAAGTCTACTCCTATAATTAGACTTGACAAAGTTCATCACTGAAAACAATGACTCACATGAATATGTAGATGAAAATACTGTTAATACTGCCATTGCTAAATTTTTCAGACAGTCAAAAGTTTCAGGAATGGAATTCCAGAATTTCAGAACCTCATTTTCTGCAATTTTCGGCGCTGATCCACTCACTAACCGATCTCTTTCAATATTTTCTAGTTCAGCTCTTAAGTCGACAAATTTTTGCCTCCAAATTGAGCTGCTTTGTAAATCAATCAATTGCATCTCAAAATTATCCAAATCAATCCACTGCAACATTTCCAAATTCAGTTTGTCTAATGTTACACTGTCTGCACAGTTTATGAATTTTGTAGTTTCTTCAAATGACCTGAACTTAGTAAATCTTAAAGAAAATTGTTCAGTAGTTGAATCAATGATACTCGAAAATTGCATTTGAAGGCTCTGAATGTCTGTTTTCTCATGAATTTCAAGATCAGTCATGTGGTTTTTTAGGTTTGGGAAATATTTAAAAGTGCCATTGTCGACATCACGTTTAAAAATTTTCAGTTTGATTTCAAAGGCTTTTATGTTATGAAACATAACATCAAGTGTTTTGCCAGATCCCTGTAATTTGGTGTTCAAGTCATTTAAATGTGAGGAGAAATCTGTAAAAATCATCAATCTACAAATCCACACAACGTCAGATAATTCTTGACAAGAAAATTTTTCATTCGTCAAAAACAGACGAATTTCATCCAAACACTCAACAAATCGTTTAAGGACAAAACCTCGACTAAGCCAACGAACATTATTGTACATAACCAGTCCTGTGTACACCGAATTCACCTCGCTCAGTAAATTGTGAAATTGTCTTTTTTTTTCATAGCACGCGCAGAAATAAAATTGACTATCTTGGTTACAATTTTCATCACTTCTTCAAGTTCCTTAAGGCCAGCTTTTGCACACAAAGCCTCCTGGTGTACAATACAATGAAAGCCTACCAGTGGATGTGCAACATATTTTTCAAACAAATTTACAAAACCTGCTTCCCTGCCAATCGTGCTGGGTGCACCATCAGTTGTCACAGAAACTATTTTTGAAAGGTCAACCTGTCGATTAGACAGTTCGTTTACTACTGCCTTACATATTTCAGCCCCTGTGGTATGTACAGGTAAAGTTACCAAGTTAACCAGTTCTTCGCATATTTCATCAACCCTACAAAATCGAGCAATAATGGCTAGCCTAGCTGATGATGTAACATCAGTGCTCTCATTAAGACAAATAGAAAGGAATTTACATGAACCAATATCTTTTGTTAGCTGTTCTACTATGTTTGTTTCCATCTTTAATATTCTATCTTTTACTGTGTTTCTACTCACTGGCAAATCCTTAATGCGCTGAATAATTTTTTCCTTTTCTGGAAAACGGTCAAAAAGGAAAGGAGCACATTCTAGCCATGATTCTTTAATATACTCCCCATCACTGAGTGGTTTTCCATGTTGAGCAATAATCTTTGAAATCTCAAAACCAGCAGCAACTAAGTTGGAACTACCTGAAACAAATTTCATAAAAACATTTGACTGCATTTTTTTGTTCCTGATTTCTCGAGAAATGTGTTCTTTTTGTTCTTGCTCACTTTTATCGCAAAGCCATTTATGAACAGTTTCATAATGCCACTTTACGGAAGAAGTCCTGCACACCTCTGTTTCGGAACATAAGATGCATAATGCTTTATCACCCTTTTTGATCATGCCAAAGCTTTCACTCCACGATTATTGAAAATCTCTGCTGCTGCTGCCTTCATTTGAACGTTTTTGTTTCTTTGCTGGTTGAGCTGACATTCTGGACAAGCTGAAAAGGGTAGATACAATGCAAATACTAATGCGAAGTCAAAACAGAGTAGTAAACAGTACTGCAGTTTACAAATCACTTTACCAATAAATAATCACTCAACCACATTCCACACGACATTATATTCTAATCGTCAAACATTTCAAGCATTTTATTATTCGTATCATTATCGTATTTTACGCCTCATAAGACGCTACAAGTGGTAAGACGCACCCTATATTTAGCAAAGAATATTTAGGAAAAAAATATTTCGAAGATTTATCAGCCTGACAAAAAATATATTCTCATAACTTTATTAAAAGAACATTAAACAAAACAATAACATTTGAGCCCTGAAGTGATTTTTGGAGACGTTTTTCAGGAAAAAAGTAGCGTCTTATGAGGCGTAAAATATGGTAGTTTATTATCGTTTTCTTCATATGTCACAAAATATCCAGTGTTCACTCACAAACAACAGAAGAAAAATATGAGCAGAGCGAAGCCAATGCCAACCGTTCACTTTTATCATTACCCGAATACTGATGTGTACACTGGGTCGGCACGGATTTCAAAGCGTGTCATCCGAAGTCAAGTGTTCTCGCAACCGCCCAGTGGTGCCAAGCCGGCGTGAGACATCTCCTGTGACACTTCTCCCTGCTCCCGGTTTGTAAAAATTCATTCGTAGCATTATTTGGTAGTAATGATAATCATTATATATAAACTGTGTGTATATATATTTATTATTTATTTATTATGGGTGGGGTTTAAAAAATCTTGGGGCGGCAGTGCATGCCGCGTGCCAACATAATGTTTTTCGCGTGTCACTTTGGGCACGTGTGCCATAGGTTCGCCACCCCTGTCCTAGAATGTCAACTCGCACAGCATCACGTAGACTGAACATACCAAAAACAAATGTTCTAAGGATTTTAAAATCGACATTAAAAAAGAAAAGTTACAATACTCAAATGCTACATGAATTACACGAAGAGGATTATCCAAGACGAGCCGCCATGTGCACAATATTTATTGAAAAAATTCATACTGAAAACTTATTAAACCATTCTCTTCAGCGATGAGACGACATTCCACACATGCAGAAAGGTTAATCGACATAATTGCCGTAACTAGGCTAGTAAAAAAACAAAAGAGTTTTACGAATGGGAGAGAGAGATTCTCCCAAAGTTAATGTCTGGTTAGTGGTTAGTATAACAAGATCGAAGATTTACGGACCTTTTTTCTTTGCAGAAGCTACAGTTACAGGGCCAATTTATTTTGACATGCTTCAGCAGTTTCTTGAACCCCAGCTTCGTTCAGATGGCATTCTCAACACTATTGTCTTTCAACAAGATAGAGCTCCATTTCACTATACAAACATCGTTTGGGTGTACCTTGATGAGCTCTTACCAAATCGCTGGATTGGACGTAGTGGAAACAGGCCGTGGACAGCACGATCTCCGGATTTAACACCGTTAGACTTCTTCGGGTGGTGCTTTATAAAGTCTGAGGTTTACAACACAAGAATTACAGACCTGCAGGATCTGCGAACCCGCATCGTCGCGACAGTAGCTAAAATTACCCCAGAGATACTTGAGAATGTGTCCCGCAATGCAGCGACAGATTTCTGATTTTCAGAGAAACTGATGGTGTTCACGTCGAATCTTAGACCGAAGCTTTATAAATAAATATACATCTAATTATGTTATTACATTTTTATCCTAAAATACCTTTATTTCAGCAAAATAGTTAGGAACTTTTGGACCACCTTGTATATAAGGAACAGGAACAGCAGAGGAAAAATAAACATTCTTCAAACATTAATTGATAACTTTAATATGATAATTCACCTCGTCTAAATCCGTTTATCATTTAATTAAATACAAAGATGTTGTTCCTACACTTCATAACTTTCATAAGTTACAAGTACAAGTGTGACCATTGTATGGGGTTATGTATAGGTTAAACCAAAAGCCACCTAAAATTCTGTATCTAGAAACATCTCAGTAAATCTCTCAGTACAAATTTACCTCTTGCTAAACAACCTAATTCGTACACACGCAACCATGTACATATTAATAACCATCCAATTTCACCTTCAGAAGGATGTACTCTTTCAAATGGATAATGACACATGACGCAAATTCGTAACTAGTCCTTGCAAAATTCAGTTCTTTTAAAGGGGGAAATACACCATGCGCTGATACTAGTGACGAACTTGGTAGGAAGATAAGCCAATCAGCATCTCAGTATCTCTTGCGGAGGGGATTTAGTTATTATTATCATTACAATAATCTACACCCATTTCCGATCAAAATGATACAAACCCCATTAAAATCTACCAATTTTTGTCAAAGTTATGATGATTTCTAATTTGCAAAGGTTTGGAGTCCACTTACTCAAAACATACTAACATAGTTTTGCCGAGTTCGTCACTTGTATTCGCAATATCGCAATTCTAACGAATCATTGGTAGATCTGCTACGTTTCAATTAATGTATTTATTCACTTATTTTAACTTTTATTTCTGTTCTTATGCTTTTATATTTCAATTTTTTTAGCTACTTTTTATAATTTTAATTTTGTTATTTTAAATTGGTCATTAATCAAACTTATTTTCTATTTAAAGTTAGTCATTTTATTGGCTCAAAATCCATTTTCAACTAATGCTCTCCTCTTTTACATTTTACTTGGCTGAAGCTGCAGTGGTGGTCAGGTATGAAAAGATTTAAGATTTATTTATAAACGACATGAACATAATAAGTGATTCTGCCATAATTACAGATTGGAAAAAAATATGCAGAAATCGTTGGAGAAGATTTTGAGGTTGTTGTGTTGCGTTTTTTTGGGATTTTCTATTGCTTTGTTCATCTTCTCATGTTTGGGGAAACTTAATATCATCGGCAGGTAAGACATTATGACTAAAACTAACCAATTACCACCATTTACACTCTTATTACTATTTCTGTCAATAAACTTGTCGAATAGGATTACCAATGATCCCGGTTTTAAAAATTTTCTTCTCAGTGTTCCTAAAAGTTTTCAAATCGCTGAAGTGTCGTGGTTTTCAAACACTTATAACAATTCTATTGTCTAGGATGTTTAGAGTTTGGGGCCGTTATTATTCGGAGGGGGGGGGTCGTTTCTTTTCGGAATTTTTTCATGTATGAATATATTTAAGATGTATCGATATGAAATTTTGTCGATAAACGATACCCATTAATCAGCAACTTTATATCGGTTATTCACTCGACGCTTAAAACTTAAAACCAATTGATGAACAAGGAAATACAGATTAATCGTTAAAAGACCGATTAATTAAATTTAAATAAGGTCATGACTGCATTTTCATATTTTCATATCATTAAAATGAATTAGTTTGATATTGTATAAACAAAATACTCACACGTGCAAAGCAGATCGATTACATATCCTTATATAATACTGCTTATATACTGCTTATACATATCCTTATATAATACTAGCTACCAAGAGAAAATACTGGAAGCGTGTCGAAGTCAAATTATAGGTGAATTATCCAATGATTTTACTGAAGCTTTTGATAAATAGGATTATGGGATTATAGCACACAAACTTCAGAAAACAGTAGTTACTGCAAAACTGTGACGATGGATATTTAATTTTATGACCTAAGAATACAAACAATATTAGTAAATGGATTTAAATCTGAAGTCTCAAATCTTCATCTCTCCCATGCTGTTTATCATAATGACTGCAGATATAGATGTACTGTGCATACTAAAGACAGTGTCATGTTGTGACTCGATAACGACACAAATATATGCATGGAAATATAAACTGAAAGTGACAAAGTTACATCGATGTATTAGTCAAGTGAGTAAAGAAGTCAATTTGAAGTTACACGAAGAAAAATTCCAACTCATGGTAACATTAAAATTATAACGTTTAGAAATATAATGGGAACTATCTGGAGGAGATTCCATTGCAGAAAAGCAAACATCACGCTGTACAAGTAACAGAGTTCGAATCTGTCAGCAGCATTGCAGAACACATTTGGAGCATGATAGGGATTATTTTTGTAACTGCTGTTACGATACGAGCACGTAAATCTTGCAGATCTGTAACCCTCATTTGATAGACGTTTGATTTGATAAAGCCCCATGCAAAGAAATCCAAGGGCGTTAGATCAGGAGATCGAGCCGCAGGGCCTGTTGCCTCCACGTCCGATCCACCGATTTGGATTTGGGAATCGTTCATTTAGGTACTCCCGAACAATGTTTGCGTAATGACAAGGTGCCCCCATCTTGTTGAAAGACGACGGTGTTTAAAATGCCATCTGAATGAAGCTGGGGTTGCAGGAATTGCTGAAGCATGTCCAGATAAATAAGCCCTGTAACTGTAGCTTCAGCAAAGAAAAAGGGCCCATAAATCTTAGATTTGGTCATACCCAACCAGACAGTAACTTCAGGAGAATCTCGTTCCCATTGATAGAAATCAACTGGCTTTTCATAGCCCATATGCGACAGTTATGACGATTAACCTTTCCACACGCGTGGAAAGTTGTTTTATCACCGAAGAGAATGTGGTCCATTAAATTTTAATTCTGAATGTGTTCAACAAGATCGACACACATTGCACTTCGCTTTTGATAATCCTCTTCATGTAAGTCGTGAAGCACCTGAATGTGATAACTTCTCTTCTTCAACGTCAATTTCAAAATTTTGTGGACAGTTGATTTGGGTATCCCGAGTCTACGTGATGTGATGCGAATTGACATGCTTAGATGTTCATCGATAACATTACGTACCGCATTTACAGCATGCTCAGAGACACTTGGACGTCCAGAACATGACTCATCATGAACAGATCCCGTTCTTTTAAATTTATTAAGCAAATCACAAATTGTCTTGGATGTAGGACCTGGCTTGTGAAATGTTCTTTCAAACCTCTCTCTAATTTCTTTGTATTTCTTTTCTTTAATCGGAAGTGTCACCACCATCACCCGTTCTTGTTCATTCATTTTCATTGGGTTCTGCAACAAAAATAAATAAAAACCGATAATTAACGAAATAGATAGGGACTTTATAAACACCCTGTAGAATGATCACTATTCAACAACATTATCATCATCAGAAAACTCATTAGTTATAATCACTTAACCTTAAGTAGATTTTCCACTCATATTTTATCACTCGCTACACTCTTTACATATGAAGAGCCTTGAATGAGAGACTGAATAATACCATCATTATCATTAGCATAGGACATCATATACTATGTGGGCACAAACAAATGCATTCATACGACAAGGTTCTTATAGCAAAACATTTAAAAAGCCAGCGAGACAGGAGAACTACCATTTTTTACTGTATGAAGTTTTTGTAGTAACAAGTTCCATAGCTTAACTACATTACATATTTGTAAGATGAAAATAAATGAAACTATAAGATCTATGTCCAATTTGTGTATTTGTTCACGTTCCGATAAACTACTGTAGACGAAAGGTCAGTAGTATGTGGCATTTAAAGAGAGTTGGGCAGGAGGTAGGAGTGCCAGTGCCTTGAGAGGAATGCCAGTACCATTGAGCGAGTACACTAAACAAAATTTTAATCCCTGATAAACCTTCGCCTCATTTGGTGGAAAAGAGTAACTTTAGAGCTTGCTCTGAATGTAATGAAAACAACCCATTTCGCCCATTTTTCTTTGCGTATAATAATAATAATAATATAATAATAATAATAATAATAATAATAATAATTAATTAGAACATCTGTAAATTAAATTAAACTCTTTTACAGTCTATTTAATATCCAAACTATAATTAACATTACTTAGAAAACAAAACCTACAATTATGCATACATACATGGTTATTTTTCTCTTAACAAAGCTTTCTCTGTAACATAATGTAATAAACCAAATAAGACAGATTCGCGACACACATACACCATATGAATATTATATACATATAACTTTAGAAGCATATATTAATAAAAAAGTTCTTTCAAAATCTAAAATCCGATGAATGGAGTTGAAAGAAGAAACATTCTATTAGGTTTTGATAAAAGAGTTTGAACATCATGAATTTCAAACTTAAAATCATCAAACTAAAAAACGTTTGTACTAAATCCTGAAAAGTTTGGTTGCTTTACAATAACCCGAGGCAGGTAAGCGAGAAACCTTCCAACCTTTCTATCTCAACATCCAAAACGGACAATGAATGTTTGGTCTCTAAATCCATCGAAAACTTAATATTCGCATGTTGATTATTCAAATATTCTAAAAACGAATTAGCATGAGAACATTCACAGAACATCAATAGCATATCACATGCCTATCATTATTTCTACATTCCAAAATTATTTAAAATTTTGCATGCATGACAACATTTTTTCTTAAAACTTATCGACATCGAAAGCTTCTCTTCAGAGACTAATCTGGGGAAGACAGTCCCTAAGGACCCGTTCTTTCTTTCTAAGTTCATTTGTTCTAAAATATCACACACTATATATATATATATATATATATATATATATATATATATATATATATATATATATATATATATATATATATATATATATATATATATATAAACAAACCAACGCATTGTTTGGAAATCAATCCCCGCCTCCAACAAATCCTACAATGACCAGATGGTGGGGAGGATTTGTGTTTTAACACTGACATAAATTCATTCTATAAAATACGAACATTAATGCTAAATCTTTATTTCATTTGCAGTTTTATCCGTCGGAGTCAGTAACTACACAAGATCAGAAGATTTCTTGGCGATGTGTGGTGCCAACTCTTGTCCTGATCTTAAATTAGACTCTGAAGTTGTCTCCTCAGAATCAATTCGCCTACAAGCCAATGACACATCACAAACATCGAACGAATCTACAGTCGAACCGTTCAAAATTTACATCATGACCACCATTTATTTACTACTGGTTCTCTCTGCTGTAGTTTTTCTTGCTTTTGTTGTCGATCCACTTAGTAGGTATGCAGAAATAATTCGAACTTTTAATGGGTGTAGATTTCGTATATTTATGAAACTAAAATAATAATTAATTTATCATTGACGATTTTCCTATTATTGGTATTGTTTTGAAGTAAGCGTTTTCATTTACGTTAAGTCGCATTTCTCATTTGGAAATAAAGTTCTTTTCAGTATTTTAGACTTCATTTCTTTGATTTTTTTCAACAACAGAAGAAATGTGAAAATTAACAAGCCAACGAAAAGCAAATACATGTTGCAAATTCACTCGAGAGTTTTGTATTTAATTATTGAACTTAATTAAGACTGCATGAAACAACTTTTATATATTATCATTTCGTTAACTTTGCCATTCTAGATATGAAATTGAAATGAGTCATCGCAAAACTAAAACGAAAGATCTTCTTCTGGCAACTCTGATTCAAATGAAGAAACCGTATCAGATTCTATTAACTCCACTCACCATTTGGTCGGGATTTGAGCAAGCATTCTTGGCTGCTGATTATACTGCAGTGAGTATCATCTATTATCTCGTCAAATACTCTCTACAGATATAAAACTAAGCAATATAAAAAAGAAAATGCCAAATAAAGAAAAGTGACAAAAGTTTGATAAGCGCATTTATGTTCTCTGTAATGGAACAAATCCAAAAATATTTTAGGCTCGCAACTGAGCCCTCCACCCACTACAACCTTCTTACAAGACCTTTCCAAAAGTATGAGACAAGAACCGAAACTAATTTATAACTGAGACTAATTTATAATTATCAGTATACAGATATTGTATATATGTTAATTTATTTTTATTTAATTGTTAAATATTTGTATCAATTTTAGGCCTTCGTCACGTGTGGAATTGGTATCCATATGGTTGGTTACATATATCTTTGCTATGGAGTTGCTGACGCCATATTCTCTTATGCTTTTACTCCATTAATTAAATATGTGAAATGGGTTCCTATTTTCACTTTCGGAGCAATTGTAAACGTCGCCTTAATCATTGTCATGTTCACATGGAAACCTCACCCCGACGATTATATTGTCTTTTTTCTCATCGCTTGTTTGTGGGGGCTGTGTGATGCTATTTGGCAAACGCCACTTAATGGTAAGTAAGGTCGAACTTGTAACACTGGACCCATTTTGCTAAGCCCTTAAATCATTTTTCAACTTTCTTACATTTGATTCCTAGAAATGTTTTCCACTTCGAAATTAACTATTTTTTCAGTCGTTAGGTTATTTTTAAATTTAAAATTAGTGTTGTAATTATACCTTTGAATTTTGTTGCAGTACAATTGAGAGTTAAATTTTTATTATGACCAAAAAAGATGCAATTAATTCTATTTCATGATACCATTTGCCCGAACGAACATTTTGCAATAACGAAATGATGAGACTTATTTTCTTGAAACAAAATATATCATCACTTCAAGATTGTACAACTTACTCTAATTATTTTTGAAGATAGGTTGAAAGAATAATTGAAATAAAGAAATATATCACTTATTGATGCGTTGATCTACGGATCAGGAAGTTTTAATTAGTGGTATAACGTATGCGCCATTCTTTCAACTTCAACGCCTTTAATAAAAACGTCATGCGTACGGCGCTTGCCTTTCGAAAGGTGATACCAACAGCGTATTTTAAAAGATTTTACTTTTTCAATAGCCTACTTCACACGATTTGTTTTGAAGCATGACTTATTTTTTACTTACATTGATATATAATTGTGTTTATTTTTATTCGCAGCCTTTTACGGCGTCATTTTCTCGGATGAAGCAGAAGCTGCCTTTAGCATTTACCGATTTTGGAAAAGTTTTGGCTTCCTTCTGGCCTACGCAATAAGCGGCTTTTTGTGCATGAGAATAAAGCTCTATATTTGCTTTTTCTCTCTTGGCATAGGAATGGCTGGCTATTACGCAACTGAAATCTTAGAAAGCAAGAGGAATAAAAGCATTGATAATATGGACATCAATAACTAAACATATATGAGCAGAACAACAGTAATATAAAAAGTGAATAAATTTGTAAAATACTGGAAATGTCTTTACCGAAACGGAACCATTTAAGCTTAGTGAAGTAAACATTTTTTCACAAAACATTGATCTTGATTTAGAGTTTTACTATAAGTGGATTGTACATATTTGTCACGTAATTAATCTCGTGAAGCAATAAAGATGTTTAGCCACTTAAATCAGTCATGTCTCATGAACATACTTCTCCTTCACTTTCTGAAATTATTTATTTATGAGTAACATAGAGTACTGCCTTACTGGTCTACAATATAATTGGATAAGCAGAGGTGAAATATGGTATATTTCATGTTTTTTTTCATTTTTACCCATATTATCCCAATGACTACATTTGTATTCAAATATTAAAAAAGAAAGCCATATAATTATTAAATTTTAATACAAACTGTCATATACAAATTGTGAATATTACTCTTCCAAGAGTGAATGAGGTTAAAGTACTTGCCATTAATTTAGATAAAAAACTAAATTTCAAAAGTCAGGTACAACATATCAAATCCAAAATATCAAGATTTTTCTTAATTTTTTTTTTTTGACTGAAAAGACGCTTCCTCAAAACATACTCCTTACCCTACAGTATATTATTCGTTCATCCATCCACATTTATTATATTGCATTACAGCATGGGGTAGCTCAAAGAAATATATGAAACATCCTTGGGAAGTAATTGAAAAAATGTTTGCGAACTCTCTAATAATGGTAACTATGTTCAAAGTTATCAACAAAACTCGACATACATCAACCATTCAAACAGCAATCGCTCCCTATCAAATACACCGTCGTTATAACACCAGAGTGCGCAGTGCCCACTGATTTTATGCATAAACCTAACTATACAATAGAAACTGCGGGAAATGCACTCTCTCCAAAGGAGCAGATGTATGGAATGCAATTTCCATGCATATCAGACACGCTTCATCACTAAATGTTTTTCGCAAATCACTAAAAAAGCACTTCATTAGCTCCTACTGACGTATAACTTGTACTGGATCTGAAGTTTGTGTGTTTGGGAGTATGTTTGAAGGGCGCGGGGTAGGTGGAAAAATGGGTGTAGGGAAATTTTCGATGTCAGAAAGCGCACCGTCTGAATCGCTCATATGTGAAGGTACAATTAATGTGTTCTAATTTGCCTAACTAGGGGAAAATTTGAAAAAATTGTAAACAAAATAATAATAAAAAATGTAAACAAGATTTCACTCGAATGTACGTGAAGGTATGGTAATACTATGCTTGGTACATTAAATAAAATTATACTATACTAATTATAATACTGGAAATAACTCTGTTTTACTAAAAAGAAATGTATCACTGGTGTATGGAATGTTCACTGTGTTTTTTGTTAATTCTGGCTCGATACTAATTATTATTAACTGTTAATAATACTGACTTTTCAAATGTTTAGAGATTATTTTAAAAAAAGAGTTTTGTACTTAACAAGATTCCTACGGCGAAATCCTTGGAGACGTGTCCTGAAGACGTGTCTTGTTGGCCACTTGTTCTTGGATGAAAACTAGGCTTGGAGAACTTGGAGTCGTGACACACCGATTCAAGGGTGAATGTGACGAACTGGAAGTCGTGACACGCCGGTCAACTGGGTGTTGGTTCTAGTTCCAGGGTCTGGAAGACTGGAAGAATCCTGGATGCAGAGGTCGCCAGTTGTTAACCCCTCCGTCTATGCCCTGGGTTGGTTCGAAGTCGACGGGGGTTCTAGTTAGGTGGCAGCAACGGATGTGTGACTTGTAGTAGTTTTCTTCTATATTACTCTCCGAGTTCTTCTATAGTGGCTCGGAGGATTCAGGGAGGCTTACTAAATTCTCTGAAGATTCCCTGACTCTTCTATAACGTATCAGGGAAGTTTAATGACTAAGTTCTTCTGAAGAGAGCAAGGCTAAAATGTACAGGTAGTGCTCAGCCTCTGAATTGACTTCTGAATAATATATGGAAGATTTTACTTGGGTTTATATACCCCAAAACTGCTAACATCATTATTATTAAATGTTGAAAAGGCTGCATTATTTTTGCACAATATTTGAAAATAAAATAAATCTTTTAGCTGTGGTAAGGTTTAAACGACTAAACAAGATATTTGAAGATGAAGCCATATTTTTATCTTAAACCGCGTATTTTCAGATCTGATGCTATCATGATCTGCCAAGTTAACTAAAAGTGGAAATTGAACTATGCATCTTTACACTAACATATGCATATGAGTAAAAATTAAAGGTTTAAAATTTACAATTAAATGCTTAGGCAAGAAGAAGACTGTTCAACAACTGTCCAAGAATTGGCCCAGAAACTCAATTGATCCCTGTCCACCATCCATCGACATTTGCAACAACTCGGGAAAGTGCCTAAGTTAGGAAAATGGGTGCCACATGAATTGTCGGTCGACAATCTGAGGGTGTGGGTAAACATTAGCACAGCTATTCATTCCCTTGAACTCCAAAATTCGTTTTTGCACCGTTTAGTGACTGGTGATGAAAAGTGGATACTGTACCAGAATGTTAAGCGCCGTCGACAGTGGGTTTGTGCCGGAGAACCAGCGACACCACAGCCAAAACCAAATCTTCACCGTCGGAAGGTGTTGCTTAGTGTTTGGTGGGATAAAGGTGGTGCAATACACTTTGAAACCTTACCACACAACCAAACAATCACCGCTCAAGTCTACTGTCAACAACTGGATCGATTGAACACTGCACTAAAAGAAAACAGACCTTCTTTGGTTAATCGGAAAGGAATCGTGTTCCACCACGACAACGCACGTCCTCATACCGCTCGGATCACTTCTGCAAAAATTGAGGAGCTTGGGTGGGAAAAACTTCCACATCCTCCATATTCTCCAGACCTTGCGCCTTCAGATTATAATCTCTTCAGGAGTCTGCAAAACTATCTTGACGAGAAACAGTATACTTCTTTAGATGACCTGCACACCAGTCTTTGTACGTTTTTTGCCTCAAAACCGCCTGAATTTTATAAACATGGCATTGAAAAGCTTGTAGGACGTTGGCAGAGTGTCATTGATTCCGACAGAAAATATATACTAGATTAAAAAGTTTCACTTGAGTTTTTTTTTGTCCTTCAAATTCTGATCTGAAAAACGACATTACTTATGGGATGACCTGATACATAGGCCGTTTCAAATGCGATCCGTTGCAAGTCGCAACCACCATCGCCTCATTGTTTTACGGTGTTCAAAAATAACTTCATGTCTAAAGACACCTTAGCCATTATTCACAGAAACAACCCCCGCAGTTATGGGCACAAAGCTATTTACTGGCTCATACACCTACAGCAGCAGACAGGTGTATACATAAAGCATGCCCGCAACACGGGTGAAGTACCCATTAAGGTTAATGGTCGTGTTTTTTGGGTTGATGGTCTAAGTGAACACCGTGCCAATGGTGAGAAGACTGTGTACTCCTTTAACGGTTGCTGATGGCACGGATGCCCCCGTCCTGAGTGTGGAATCGCAGGAGATATCCACGGTAGATCTCCTGCCGACTGTCTTGCGTGGACCCGCACCCGCGATCAACTTATAGGCTTTCAGTTCACTCACAAAGTTTTGTGGGAGCATGAGTATGATGCACGGATGGATACAGATGAGCAGTACCGCGAAGAAATAAACACGATCAAACGTTTAATGGTGCTCGATCCTCTCAAATGCGGTGATAGCTTGTTCGGAGGGTGTACAAATCCCTTCAAGCTATACTTTCCGCCTACGGAGGGTGGGAAACTCCATTACTACGACTTCTGTTCTTTATACCCCTACGTGATGAAAAACAATCCGTATCCCGTAGGTGCGCCTGAGAAACTGGTGGGACCTGACCTACCCACCATCGAGGAGTTCTCAACAAATTTGAACGGGTACTATTTCGGCCTTTCTTTCGTAACGTGCTCCCCCCTCGCGATTTATGGATGCCGATCTTACCCGTCGTTATCGATCACAAGCTCATGTTTCCCTTGTGCGTGAAGTGTGCAGAAGAGAACAATGATGATTGTGACCATACAACCCACCAGCGTAAGATTAGAGGTGTATATACAAGTCCAGAGCTGGATCGAGCTGTTCGCCATGGCTACAGCATATTGAAGATACATGAGGTGTGGAGGTTTCAGAAGCTACCCAACCTTTTCACGCCATATATAAACGCTTTTTTGAAAGATAAGGTAGAAGCATCAAGGTATCCGCGAGGAGTTGATACCGAAGATGAAAAGTCGGCCTATATTCAACGTTACCGTGATCGTGAAGGTATACAACTTGACCGTTCCCAAATTGTAAAGAACCCTGGGAAGCGCTTTAGTGCAAAGTTGTGTCTAAACAGTCTTTGGAGAAAATTTGCACAGAGTACCGGCAAAGGGAACGTTCATTTGGCACAGTTACTGTATAGTGAAGTCTGGGATTATGCCAACGCTCCCGATAAAGAGGTCATGGAGATTGTGAATGTAGGTAATACATAATAAAGTACAACAATATCGAATTGCCCACAGATACCTCACGGGTTACAAACATACCTGTAGCAAGCTTCACAACGGCCTACGCACGCATCAAACTTTGGCCTACTGCATTCTCTTGGGCGGAGGGTTTTGTACGCCGATACAGAGAGTGTGATATTCACAGAGAGGGAGGGTGAATACATGCCTCCTATTGGTGAATTCCTCGGTGAGTTGACTGATGAGATCAAGGATGAGTATGGAGACACCGCATACGCCGACTCTTTTTCTCAACAGGGCCAAAAACGTTTGGGGTACGGGTGAGGGTGGGGGAGAATATGAAATATATCGTGAAGGCTAAGGGTATCACGCTCAACCAGGCGAATCGGCGGGTCGTTAACTTTGATTCGTTGAAGGATCTAGTGTGCTTGGATGATGATGAGGGCGACCGGGCGCCCTAACTAATTGTAGGCACCCACAATTTTCAGGCGCAGAAGCTGGGGGGGCGTAAAGGAACTTAGGGGTACAAAGGTGTGTCGTAACACCTATAGGAAACGTTACCAGGTACCTGGTACCTATGATACCGTACCCTTTGGATACCATAATCTTTGCTGTGTCTATTGTTAACTTATTTATTACACGTATTTGTAAATATATATACCTTGAATATTTCGTATATTAAATAAATCGTGTTTCAATTAGCATTTCACTTTTTCCTTTGTGTGTGTGTGTGTGTGTGTGTGTGTGTGTGTGTGTGTGTGTACACAGGAGAAAGTTCTAAGCTCCGCCCACTGTAAGATTGATCACGTGACTCCTGCTACTACCTGGGCTTCCCTGCGTACTCAGTTGATCGCAGTAAGCCCTGGATCTCAGACGTGTATTCTTCCGCCTAGACAGAAAATAGTAATGGCTACCTTTAATATTGCGTGTTCGACGTTTATGAAGTGGTATTCGGCTAAGTGTCAAGATGTAGTGATACTGAAAAACTCCCTATTCCACCCTCCTTTGATACTTTTAAGGCTACATTGAATCGTGCGAAGGAGCAAGAGGTACAAATACTCTACGGCTATTCTGGCGAGAGCATTGTAGGATTTTGTAATACAAGCGATGTATTGAACTATGTTGTAGGACTAAACTTTATAAAAGCTTACATATACCGTGAGATAGAAGAAACAACACGTGCAGAAGAGAAGCAACGGATATGGATAGTGAGCCTTGTTGATGAGTGGTGTGACAAGCGATATTATGTCATGTTGCATCATACCGATTACTCGTACCCTGCGACTGAGAATGTAAATTTTGTCATCATAGAGAATTTTAGGTATTTTTATCACTATATTAATATATATCATGACAAGGTTCGTAGTGAGGTTGTGGCTAATGGCCTGTGTGAGTTTTCAACAGACTTTAGAGACGAGTATCGATTGTTAAACAAAAAGGAAAAATATGGGCATATTTTTCTCTCAAATAGTGCGCCGGATTGTGAAGATGTTTAGTTTGTGGAAATGAACGTCTGGTGAGTGATAAAACATTAAAACCGATATAAAATGTGTTTAATTCGTGAAAATCCCCCTATGCAAAAATATCTGGTGCGTATTCTGGGGAATGGGAGTGATAAAACATTAAAACCGATATTACATCATGTATCGGAAAATTTCTCAAAATATCTACCCAATGTAATGGGATACAACTATTCATGTTGGAACAGCGCCGTACACGTTTCATTAGCTTACGGTGTGACTCACTCCTCCCGTCGAGCCGATCTGCTGCATGTGGCTCATAGTCATCTCAGAGCTTGAGCCGACTGGACGTGCGCTCCTCGAATACGATGGAACTTCCTTTGAGTAGCATTCTGAACGCCGTGTACGAAGTGTCCGTGACGAAGTCATTGCGTGTGTTCAGGCGTAAATCCGGTGTCGTTAACTATGTATTAGAAACGGCTTGTGGACAAACAAACAAACGGAATGTTGTTTTTTTAAGTGTCGAGGAGATGAATAGAATCTTCGTGATACTTGAAAGTGGAGTGAGGATTGTTATAAAATTCCTACAGGTGTAGGTACAAGAAGAGATCAGATTAGTGACACCCCCTCATATGCCGTTGTTTGTACGTTGTGTATAAATAACGATCGGCCATGCATTGATATACGGCTGATGTGGAAGAATGCTTCTGATAATAACGCTCTTGTCCCTACGCGAAACCGTTTCATCCTCGACAGAATGTTTGAAATTGTCGGATTCCGCAAGCTGAAGCCTATATTAGACGCACGTATTACGGATATGCATTATTTTGATACGGTTCTTGAATACGCATACACCGCTCTGCTCGATGGGTTTACCGAGTGTAGGACTGAACAAGGTGAGAATGGTCTAGAGCTGGATGCTTATTTAAAAAGTTTAGACTCTTTGAAATATCATGAACTTTGGTACAAAGCACTTGAGCGGTACAGGGCTGAGCTCACCTACACCGTTCACCCTGAAGAACTATTTCTTTATATAATGAGCAGCTGTCGTAACGACTTAGAAGATTATTTCAACTGTCGCTATGCAGTGTGAAGAAGAGTTCACGATTGAAAAGCTCGGGTTGGTAGAAATAAACCCTCGATGGGAAAGGCGTGTTTATAAACTTGTCTTTAATAATGACGTTGTGGCAAACGATGACCACTTTGTGCGTGCTTTTGATTGTATTCTAGGCGTATTTAAAGATAACTTGCCAACCGGACGTAAAGTGAGCACAAAAATAGTACTGAACGATATGAAGGCCATTTATATAGAGTACAGGTTTCCCTATAACTTTAGCGGTGAAATAATATTAAACCGCGTATACTGTGTAGTGCAAAGCAATAACGATGTGATTGTAGACTCGATTACGTGTGAGTTTAGTGTTTTGCGCAGTAGAACAAAGTGAATGTATTTATTTTCAATATATTTAACATAATTGTGTGTATATATTATTGACAGTTGGCTTAGAAGGCGTAAATGACTTGTTCAGACTGAGTTGCCAGATTGTGCTATTTATTTAATTAAAGCATATATTCTTGATAGTTGGCTTAGAAATCCGTCAGTCGGTTTAGTAGGCGTAACAAGCCATTTGGTATAATTAATTATCGTTTACAACCAAAAGAATTAAGTAAAACACCATTACATTATTCCGTTTATTTAGACGAAATATTGTAAATATATAGAAAATAAATATACATTGGAATGATAAAAAAAATTATAAAATAATAATAGTATAAGAAATATGAACGAGGAATATGTATATAATAAAAAAATAAAAATAAAACCATCAATATAAAACAGTACAGGAGAAATACACACACACACAATTATATTCAATATATAAATATATTGAAAATAAATACATACGCTTTATCTTCACTGCATAAAATCGAAAATATAAAAAATAAGAAATATAAAACGTATATCCATCAATATAGCAGTACAGGAGAAATATATTTATACACAATTATGATAGATAATTAAATGTATTGAAAATAAACATATACACTTTATCTTCTACTGCACAAAATAAAAAAAATAAAAAATAAGAAATACAAAACGTATAGCCATCAATATAGCAGTACAGGATATATATATATATATATATATATAAATAAATATAATCCGACTGACGGATTTCTAAGCCAACTGTCAAGAATATATAATGTAATGTTATAATGTTTCAGACCAACAAAGACCCTAGGATCCACTCATGGCTGGTCTACCTAACTGTGTTCGTAATTGTGTATTGTGCATGTCCTCCGTGGTGGCGGAGGGGACCTACAATTTTACTTGGGTTCCGAACCACAAAGAACATAGAACATATGAAATTTTTATAGTGGGCACACTAGGGGCTACTTCGGCCCAACGAGGTGGCTCCACTATGTAAAAACTGCCTGTACATTGGCAACAACCAATTTTTACAAAACTAAATAATTATCAATTTAAAACTAATTAATTATCAATTTAAAACTAATTAATTATCAATTTAAAACTAATTAATTATCAATTTAAAACTAATTAATTATCAATTTAAAACTAAAGATAGAATCTCTGGATCCAGAGGATCAAGTCATAATAGACTACTATCCACAAATATGTTACACTCTATATCTATTTATAACCGACATGCAAATATATCAGACCCAAAGAATCCAGTCAATTTCATTACGGTATCCATCAATACCAGTACCTTGCCAACCAAAAATAAGTCACGGTCCATATCAATTGCGGACCAAGTCACAATTTACAACCATATACATTACAATATACAGGGTGGGCGGAAAGTAGCTCCCTATTTTGGATTGGTAAAAAAATACGTATATTATCCATTTATTTCAGAAGAAATAATATGAAAAGGTAGGCATACATGGTAGGTTTTCTCTAAAATTCAATGTGGGCTCCAACTCTTTCCACCAGCTTCTGGAGCCGCCCAGGAATGGCGTCCACTGACTTTAGCAGGAACTCCTGCGGGATGGAGGACATGACTTCCCGAATTCGGTCCTCCAGTTCTTCCAATGTCCTCGGTTTGGTGAGGTAGACTTCTTCCTTTACCCACCCCCAAAGAAAGAAGTCGCACGGTGTCAAGTCGGGGCTCCTGGCTGGCCATTGATGTGGACCACGACGACCCATCCAACGCCCAGGGAAGTGGGCATCCAGCCACTCACGGACAACAAGAGCGAAGTGCGGAGGGCGCCATCTTGCATAAATATCAGATCGTCGATGTTCTCCCATGTGCTGACAACCGGCCAGACCTCGTTTCGCAACATAGCAAGGTACCGCTCAGCATTCATGGTGTTGCGCAGAAGGAACGGGCCCACAACCTGATCTGAGGTCATACCACACCACACCGTTACACTGAACCGATTCTGCCGTTTTTCAGCGGTAACCGTGCGACTTCTTTCTTTGGGGGTGGGTAAAGGAAGAAGTCTACCGCACCAAACCGAGGACATTGGAAGAACTGGAGGACCGAATTCGGGAAGTCATGTCCTCCATCCCGCCGGAGTTCCTGCTAAAGTCAGTGGACGCCATTCCTGGGCGGCTCCAGAAGCTGGTGGAAAGAGTTGGAGCCCACTTTGAATTTTAGAGAAAACCTACCATGTATGCCTACCTTTTCATATTATTTCTTCTGAAATAAATGGATAATATACGTATTTTTTTACCAATCCAAAATAGGGAGCTACTTTCCGCCCACCCTGTATATACTTAGGAGGAAAAGTGTAGGTGTGGCTGTCAAGACTGTACAGTAATGTAGAAATGTGTGTGCACCCATTTTGGGTCTCCCATTTAAAGGTGTTTGTGGGGCAAGTGAAGATCATGAGTTTTTCAATATATCACAGTACGATGGGGGATACCGCTCGGCAGAGGAATCTCTTTAAATGGGGTGTGTAAGGACAGAGACCATCCCCTAACCCAAGATGCTGCCTCCCTATATCCCACAACACTTGTAAAACTATGTTTTCTTAAATTTGTTCTACATCTTGGCTTAAATAATTTCATACTATGACCTCTAGTCTGGTTATTGTGATCTTTAATGAAAAGAGAATCAAAATCTATCTACTCCAACCCTTAATTTTACTACCTTCAACTATACCCAATCTATCAACATATACGTCTAATCGATTTTTAAACATGTTTATAGACGTGCTACCAATTACTTCTACCGGCAAACTGCTGTCTCGAACCTTCTACTTGTCAAATTACACCCGTTATTTCTAGTCCTATTATATTGAGATATTTCGAAAAAGCTATTTCTGTCTACGTTATCGAACCCATTCATAATTTTGAAAACCTGGATTAGATCACCCCTTAGCCTCCTAGTCTCGAGTGTAGTCAATTTTAACTCTTTAGGCCTATCCTCTTACGACTTTGACCTAAGCGACGGAATCATCTTAGTTGCTCGTCTTTGAACTCTTTCGATTTTGTCTATATCTTTGCGCATATGCGGATTCCAAAATTGGATCGCGTACTCCAAATGGGGTCTAACTAATGATTTATAAAGAGGAACTATAATATCGCGCGATTTGTACTCAAAATTCCGAGCTATAAAACCTAACACTTTGTTCGCTTTATTGACCGCTGCTGTACTTTGTTTCGCTACTTTTAAATCACCAGTGACTATAACTACTAAATCTTTTTCCTGCTCTACGCTTATCAACTCTTTCCCTGACATACTATACGCAAAATTAACGTTACACGAACCTATATGTAAAATTTTGCACTTATCGACGTTAAGTCTCATTTGCCATGTAACTGACCAATGAACGATTTTATTCAGATCATTCTGGATTTTACCTCTATCTTCGTCATTAATCGCCCTACCACCCAGCTTCGTGTCATCCGCAAACTTTAAAACTGTACTGACTAGGCCGACATCTAAATCGTTAATATATATAAGAAAAAGCAAGGGGCCCAATACAGAACCCTGAGGAACGCCACTCGCTACATTAGCCCAACACGGCTCGGTTCCATCAACGACCACCCTCTGTTTCCTACCTCGCAACCACTCTTCTATCCAATTTATTACTACACCCCTGATTCCATGAGCCTTAGTTTTCTCAATGAGTCTTTTGTGCGGTACGGTGTCGAACGCTTTTTGAAAATCTAAATACACTTACACTACATCAACCGCCCGATGACTATCGTAAACGTCAACCACGCTTTGAAAAAATTCTAAAAGATTAGTTAAGCAAGATTTGTTCCGCCTAAAACCGTGCTGCGTATTTCTTAGTTATGCAATTCTAAGTGTTCGACTATACGATCCCTAATTATTGATTCCAGTAGCTTACGTACAACAGACGTTAAACTGATTGGCCTATAATTTCCCGCCGCACCTTTATCGCCTTTCTTAAAGATAGGTGTTACGTTCGCTAACTTGAAATTATCTGGAACGCACCCTTCAGAAATAGACGCATTAAAAATCTTTGTTAGCGGCACAAAAATGCTATCTTTTAATTCTTTTAGTTGTATGGGATATATGGAATCCGGCCCCGGTGATTTACGCGTTTTCATTTTATCAATATATCGCATTACCTCCCCTTCACTAACCACAATATCATCCAAAATATTACCATTATCAAAAGGTATTATGTCTATGACCGTAGGGATATTCGTTACATCTTCTATAGTAAAAACTGACGTAAAGAATTCGTTTAGCAAGGTAGCCATTTCCCTGTTTTCAGAAACTAGATCTCCTTTAACATTTTTGAACGTCCCCAAGACACTTTTTACTTGATTTCTATTGTTGACGTACTGAAAGAATCGCTTGGGGTTTTCTTTACCGTCACGAGCTATGGAGATATTCGCGCTTGGACTTTTTTATCACACTTTTCGCTTCATGCCTTAGAGATATGTACCCTATTTGTCGGCTTATAAGACGCACTTTTTTCCTTATACATACCTTAAAAAATCGGCCTACGTCTTAGAAGCCGAAAGGAAGGATGAAACGTCCATCAATAGCACAAGTGTGTCAATGGGTGCTGAAGTCATGGCATGATGTTAAGACTGAAATTGTGGTCAAGTCCTTTAAAAAATGTGGTATAAGTAATGCAATGGATGGCACTGAAGATCATTTATTGTATGAGAGTGACAGTGATACAAGTGAAGATGATCTACAGATCTACAGGAGCTAAGGCTAACAAAGACCCTAAGATCCATCTAAGGTTAGCCCGAGAGAAAGGAAAGAGTAGGGGGTTAAGAGAAGAGAAGAAAATAAGGGGTTAAGTAAGGAGAAACACCTATCACTCGTGGGTTAACATTCATTCAGAAAAAGAGAAAAAAAGATTCACCATCATCATCCGCCGGACACTGCCGACAAGTCGGAAAAATAGTCGGAGAGAATAGGAGAGAGGTGAAAGATGAAAAGAAGTAAAATAAGAACGCTTACAAACCATGCAACACAGTCTTAACTCACTGTCATACCATGCAAACCACAAACATCCAAGAAAAGAGAGTTACATACATGCAAAGTAAGGAGAGGATTAAAAAAAAAAAAGAGAAAGTAGGTAAAGTTAAACAAAAAGTGGGTTAGTTTACTCTACGAGCTACATCTACGTTCGTGTTAGTCTAATTTTTTTTTTTTTAATTTTATTGCTGGCATCACACGCTGGCATGTCACAAGCTGGCATTAATCGTTAACAGACTCATCCTCGACCACCACCCCCAGAGCTCCTGTGACTAATTGTTTTTTTTATTTTAAACAACGTCAATATTTTTAAAATGCCTATCTAAACGGTTCTTAAACATATTAACGCTGGTAGAATGAACGACTGACGCGGGAAGATTATTCCATTTATCAATTACTTTAAACGTAAAGAATTTTTTAGCGATATTAGTAATGAAACGTCTGCCACGCAACTTAAATCCGTTATTACGAGTATTACTATTATCGAAAGTGAACAATTTGTCAAAATTTACATTATCAATGTTATTAACGATTTTGAAAACTTCAATAAGCTCCCCCCTTAATCTCCTAGTTTCGAGTGAATACAGGTCTAACTCTTTAATCCTATCTTCATAAGGCTTGTTGCGCAATGACGGAATTAGTTTCGTGGCACGACGCTGAACCCTTTCTAACCTATCAATATCCTCACGCAAATACGGGCACCAAAACTGAACTGCATATTCTAAATGAGGCCTGACTAGGGACTTGTAAAGGGGCAATATAATATCCTTCGATTTAAATTCGAAATTACGCGCTATGAAGCCTAACATCCTATTAGCTTTTGCGCAAGACTCCAGGCACTGGTTCCTAACCTTTAAATCCTTAGATACGCGTACGCCTAAATCTACTTCCTCGTCAACGCTCGCTAACTCCCTATTATCCATCGTGTACGTGTAATTATTGTTGCGAGAACCTATATGCAAAACTTTACATTTGTCTACGTTAAATTGCATCTGCCACTTATCTGTCCACTCCATAATCCTATTTACATCGTCTTGGAGCCTATTTCTATCGTCCTCGTTAACAACCTTACCGCCTATTTTAGTATCGTCCGCGAATTTTGACACGTTACTAGTCAATCCTACATCTATGTCGTTAATGTAAATTACGAATAGCAATGGGCCTAACACTGAACCCTGTGGGACACCGCTACCTACATCTAACCACCCCGATTCACTGCCATTAACTACCACCCTCTGTCTCCTAGCACGAAGCCATTCTTCTAACCAGTTAGCTACCTGACCGCGTATACCGTGCGCTTTGACCTTCGCAATTAGTCTCCTATGCGGAACTGTATCGAACGCCTTTTTAAAATCTAAATAAATAACGTCAGCTGCTCTATGCCTATCGTATTCGCGCACTATTTCGTTATAAAATTCTAACAAATTAGTTAAACAAGATCTATGGCGACGAAACCCATGCTGAATACTATTAATCAAATCTCTACTTTCTAAGTGATCGATGATACGATCCCTAACTACGGATTCCAAAAATTTAACGACAATTGACGTTAAGCTAATGGGCCTATAATTGCTAGCTACTGCGCGGTCGCCTTTTTTAAAAATAGGCGTGACGTTAGCTAATTTGAAGTCTTCAGGAATAATCCCCGTTTCGAGTAACTGATTAAAAATCTTCGTTAAGGGGCCTACGATAACGTCTTTCAAATCTTTCAAATGTCTGGGATAAAAAGCGTCAGGGCCTGGAGCCTTGCTAACTTTTATCCTATCGATATAATGCGCAATCTCAGCCTCGTAAACAATTATTTCATCCAAAATAGTCTCGCTACTAAATGGAACGATATCGTCCACGTCGGGGACATTATTTACGTCTTCTACGATAAAAACTGTCGCAAAATAGTTATTGAAAATACCCGCCATCGCCTGAGCGTCAGAAGCCAAAGCGCCATTAACATCCACTAGAGGGCCTATGTTATCTTTTACTGGCTTACGATTATTAACGTATTAAAAAAACTTTTTTGGATTATGTTTACTATCCGCAGCTATAAGTATCTCTAAATTACACTTGGCATTCCTAACTGATCTTTTAACCTGACGTCTAAGCTCGATATATCTATTAAAGTTAGCTGCCGTGCCATTGTGCTTATTAAGTCTATACGCTCTATTACGCTCGTTTATGAACTCGCCTATTTCCCGATTCCACCACTTGGGCCTACCACGATTTCTAGCGCGCTTGGGCCTACGAGGAATAAACTCCCTTTCAATATTCCTAAAACTTTCTTTAAACGCCATCCAACGCAAATTTGTGTCATTACCCATAAATAAGTTATCCCAGTCCACTACTCTCATCCTATCCGCAAAACTATCAAAATTAGCCCTACGAAAATCAAGGACTTCTATTACGTTACTATCCTTAGTGTTTTTTATCGCTAACTTAAACCTAAGAATTTGATGATCACTACATCCTAAACTCTCGCCTACTTCTAAACCATCGACTATATTCTCGCCGTTCGTCATCACCAAATCTAAAATATTATCACCGCGCGTTGGTTCGGTAACTATCTGTCGTAAAAAGTTATCGTCCATAAACTCAACCAATCTCAGACCCTCTTCATTACCAGTAAAATTCTCGTAATTAACATTAGGGCACTTAAAGTCTCCGACAATTATACTATTCCGATTGTCAATAAAATTACCAAGAAGTGAATAAAATCTAGTATCTGTATCGAGGGGTTGAACGGGAGGTCTATAAACAACAACAAAATTAAAACTAATACTACGCGCCCTAACTTCAACACATATTGCATTAATTGCTGCCGGAAAATCTAACTTAACCTCGATAGCCCTAAGAGAATTACGAATGTACAGCAAAACGCCTCCACCAAACCTATGTAACCTATCATTAGTAAAGAGTTTAAAACCTGTTATATCAAGTTCCCCCAACAAGTCCCGAGTCACGGTATTTAACCAAGTTTCAGTGATAGCAACTATATCATAGTTGCCGGAATAAATTATCGCCTTAAATTAATTTAATTTATTTCTAATACTACGTGCGTTACAATAAAAGACGTTTAAGTTATTTTTTACCACGGGCCCGTTTTAAACTATTTATCACGTCGGGCCCGCGTTCCCCGGACCCACAACGTTTAAAGAAGGCTTCGACCTATACAGCTTTCGCACGTTTTCGTCTATTAACCTACCTAGCCTAGCATTACCTATTTCATTAAAATGCACCCCCATCTTTTATAAAAAGGCTAGGATCACTGAATTCGGACCACAGCTTTACGAAGGGTACATTTTCCTCAGCACAAATCTCTTCTAATTTATTATTCAAAAATATTGTTTTTGACGTAATCCTAAGACCCAACCCGTGCCTAGGGGTGATACTTATAACTAAAGACCTATCTGACCTCACCTTCAGGGACCTAATTAACCCCCTATATCTCTCCAAAAGGTCAGGCACTCTCGTATCGGGCCTATACGAGTCGTTGCCTAGTACCATCGTCACCAACATTGAGTGACGGGAGGCAACGTCAATCCTATCCACTTCGTCTCTAACTCTGTCAACCCTGGCCCCTGGGAGACAGACCCTCCTCCTCTTGGTTGGATGCCGTTCAACGAACTCTTTGTCCATGTGGCGCACTAAAGAGTCCCCAATTAAAATAGTTTCCCCCTCATTCACGTCCCTTTCCAAATGGGTGAAAAGGTTCGAAACCTCGATAGGGAGGGGATTCCTATCACCTAACGTACGCGGCCTAGCTCCACCCTTAACCTCTCTATATCCCTCGCTATCTACTACTCTCGGACTAACCTTAACCCCTTCCTCAACTCTATCCAACCTTCCCGACAAGCTACCTAAACTAGAAACTAGGTTACGCACCTCACCCTTCAAATTACTAACGTCTTCAACGTTAGTACTGGTTCGGCTTCCGTCAACCGTAGCCCTACCCCTGCCCTCATCAAGCGTTGCAAGTCTTTCGGTTACCTCACGTACACTGCGTTTTATGTCAACTAATTCCTCCATGAACTCGCAAAAGAAACAAACTGATCTATCGGTAATCGCTATAATCCTTAAATTCCGAATACCACCGGTTTACCCTACACCTAACACACGACGCTTTCTGCGACGGCATCGCGCAGTTAAAAGTTAGTTTAAACCGTCACAGGTATAAGTTAAATTAAGCCGGCACGCTATGAAAACTTCTAAATCGCTAAAAACAACTAATATTCAATTACTTAACTATAACAACGTGAATTTAAACGCAAGTACATATAAAATTCAAAACTATGCAAAAGTAAAATTCTCAGCAATATACAAAAGTAGATGCAATATCAGAGAGCTCAGGAATGCGTCCGTTCAGTACAGAGTCTGAACGGCTGATGATTATGATGATGGGGATAATGAGGTTAATGTCAGTAATGAATCTGAAGTTAATTAATAACAAATAATAAGAGTAATAATCATATTATCTTTCTTTATTGGCTTTTGGGTTTTCTTTTTATTGAATTTTATATATCCATTTATTAACAATAAAGTGCATCAAAATTTTTTTTCTTGAATTTACCTTTCCAAAATTAAAGTGCGTCTTTCACGGCGCAACGTCTTGTAAGCCGTCAAATACGGTAGTTGTTTCGTAACCACAAATTGTCTTTATCGCACTTATGTAGCCTATAAGCCTTATCTCTACTCTTTATAATGTCTCCTACTCTAGAAGTAAACCACAAGGGCTTGTTGTTTACTTTCGCACGCTTAATTTTGTACGGTACACATTCCTCATTTATAGTCCTAAATACTGTTTTAAACGATTCCCACATTAGTTTTGCGTTGGAGTTCCCCATTACGTTTTCTCAATTGACGTGTGACAATTTATTTCGAAATTTACAAAAGTCTGCGTGCTGGAAGTTAGGAATTTTAGTCGAGTTAGCTGGTTTCGAGTGACTTACTGAGAGGACAAACTCTACCATATTGTGATCGCTATTGCTTAACGGTTCTATTACTTGAAGATCAGTAATTAGCCTATCATCCGTAGTTATTACTAAATCTAAAATACTGTCCAACCTCGTAGGTTCCCCAACCTTTTGAATAAGAAAGCTATCTTCGTCCCTGCATTGTGTCGTAATTCACGTTGGCGCAATTAAAGTCACCCATAACTAAAGCCTGCTCACTAGGGTGGATCGATTTTACATTTTTTTCGATTTCCATATTCTAATAGAGACAAAAACTTGCGCATGTATGTGAAAATAGCCTCTGCAAAGTCTTAGCTTAATAGGTAATCATCTTCTGCCCCCGGCAGAGCGATGAAAATCATATTTTAGTAGTCAAAAACGTATTTTTCTTATAATTTTTAAAATATTTCAATATGCATCAAAATTATTCCTAATAACTATAAAGTCGATGAAAAAGACCTCTTATGATCGTTTTTCAAAGTGCGTTGTCCTACGTTAATATCTTTTGCCCCCGGCAACAACGTCAAATGTTGAAAAAATAGGTAATTTATATACATATTTTCAGATCGGCTCTTTGTCTTAAATAATGCATTTATATATTTCCCATAGCATTTATATCGTTGCTTAGGCATGAAATAACACACACGCAAAATTTTATGACTCTAGACTAATATCTTCTGTCCCCGAGAAAAGTCTAAATGTGGATTATAATTACGTTACTGCGATGTTATAAGTACGATAAGTACTAAGTACAGCTCCTCGCTTGCTAATTTTATAAAATTAGCAACCCAGAACTCACCACGAGGAGGTGGCTGTACGTCGAGTTCCACCCTATCGTGCCCCAACCACCCTTCCTTTGGCTGCATGTCGATTTACATACGGTAATCTTTCTTAGAATCAAATCGTGGAATTTTTGCTCGGGAGTGAAGACGGGAGCGGATGAATCCGTCCCTCTCTTCTATTCCACTTACACTGGCAGAGGCTTCGGTTAATAATTTGATGAGTCTCTCGACCGCTTGAGTATGACAAGGGAATAGTGGGATCAGTCCATCAGGCTGGTCTCCCGTCTCAACAAACTCTTTTATTCGGGTATCAGGTATTGTTTTTGTAACGGGGGGTTCGGTCACCTCAGCCGTTTGCCAGTTGATCATTTCGTAATAGTTTTGACTATCGTAGAGCAGCTCAGGCATGGCGAAGGCTCGAATTTCCCCGCTGGTGATTGTTTTGATCGTGCTTTTAATATTCTTCTCCATCCCAATTCTCTTATGTGTTGCTCATCGGCATGTAGCATGGAGATCAAAATATTTTCTGGGTGAGCAAAGAAAGAATTTCTACGGAGGACTTTGTTGGCGATTGTCTTAGATCTTTGAGGCATGGTCTGAGAGAGACGCATCATTTCGAAAAAATGTTTTGCGCCCTCAGTGAAACTGGAGTTTTTCTTTATCTTAAACCAAATTGGTGCGAAAACTGTCATAATGAATCGCACAATTTCGTTGAATGTGCTGGAGGGTTCACTGGTTGAAACATAGAGGCGCAGAAATCTATTTGCTGTTGTCAGCCACCTGGAATGCGCCATCTTACCTGGATTTCGAGCCGCGAGAGCTGAAGAGCAGCTACCGCTCGACACTGCTCTGTAGATGCCTAACAAATATTTTTGGTCAGTGCTCAACTCGGCATCATCTGTGTCAATGTCGGGAGATGGAATGGCATCGAATTCTGTAATTGGAAGTTTTTCGCAGTCGTTCAGTTGTTTTCCAACTGGTCCAGTAAAGCCCATTGGCCCAGTTGTTTTGCCGTCCAAGTCTTGAATGAGGTGTCGCAGTGATAATTCATTACCGTGTAATAGGCATATGATCCACTGAACTGGCCTTTGTAGTTTCATTTCAATCATACGAATGGCTCCACCCTTTCGACCCGTGTTCACTGCGGTACCATCACAGCCGATAGCCACAATTTCGTCCGTGCTAATATTGTTAGTCTCTAGAAAGTTGATGATACCTGATGTTATTGCAGTGGCAGAACCTGATGCAGGAGTGAAATGCCCCATGTACTGGGATTCTGGTTCTTGAACTAAAACTATATGATCTGAAAATATGTATATAAATTACCTATTTTTTCAACATTTGACGTTGTTGCCGGGGCAAAAGATATTAACGTAGGACAACGCGCTTGGAAAAACGATCATATGAGGTCTTTTTCATCGACTTTATAGTTATTAGGAATAATTTTGATGCATATTGAAATATTTTAAAAATTATAAGAAAAATACGTTTTTGACTAATAAAATATGATTTTCATCGCTCTGCCGGGGGCAGAAGATGATTACCTATTAAGCTAAGATTTTGCAGAGGCTATTTTCTCATGCATGCGCAAGTTTTTGTCTCTATTAGAATATGGAAATCGAAAAAAATGTAAAATCGATCCACCCTACTGCTCACTACCTATTATTCTCTTTAGTTCACGATATAACGCTTCGTCCGTATCAGCTGTTTGATTAGGGGGCCTATATATAACCGCAACAACAAGTTTGAAATCGTTCAATTTAAGTTCTGCTACAGTCGAATGTATTGGTTCTGGAATTGTGTGCTTTACTTCTATAACGTTCGCAATATTATCTTTGATATACAACATAACACCACCTCCTCGCCTACCTATTCTTTTTTTAACAAAAAGTCTATAACCTCTAATTTGATACTCCCCTACAAAGTCACGTGTTTCAGTGCTAAGCCACGATTCATTTATCGCAATTAAATCATAGTCTTTACGAGCAATTAAAGAAAAAAATTCGTTTATTTTATTTCGTAAGCTACGAGCATTTAAGGATAGAACCTTCAAATTGATTGTAATTGCGACACCTTCGCGAGCGCAGGGGAAATTTTTGGAATTTACGCTGGGACCGTTCGAGTTACGGCAGCCTGAAAAGAAGAGGCAGTATTATGAAATTGTCTTTCTAAACGCGCAGCTCCAACGTCATTAAGATGAAGTCCATCTCCGAGGAACAAGTCCCTCCTGCCGTAAAAACTGTTCCAAAAATTCGAAATGCACTCCTTCCTGTTGGCAAAGAGACTTTAGGTTATTTTTAATATAGGTCGCCTTGCTGTAGAAATCGTTACGTTGGATAATTCGAGGAAGTATACCTGTTAAAACAATCTTATTAGTTTTTTCCTTTAATCGCTCTAGTAAGTCCCTGTACCTAGCCAGCAGTTCTTCCGATCTAGAATTTAAAACGTTATTAGTACCGACATGAATAACATACGTTGTGTCCTCGGTGGTACCGTCTGTAAAATGGTCAACACTATTAGTTATATCCTCCACCCTTGCACCAGGGTAGCAGTAACGGCGCCTACGACGAGGGTATCTCCCACAGAATTCCTCGAGCTACCCTCGAACAATGAAATCACCAACGAGTCGTATTTCCGGTTCATCAGCATCTTCGAAACCTAAAACAGAAAACTTATTGTTTGTTATTACTGGTAGACAAGTCTTAGGTTTTCTCAATGGGGCTCCATTACGCACTCGAACGAAGGGTTGGGAACTAGGGGAAGAGAGAGGGCTATTAATACTATTTATATTATTAGTAGAAACTGAGGCAGGAGGGGTCGTAACTGGAGCCTCAAGGATTCTAATTTTGCCGTCAGGAGCATCATGCTTTCTTCAAGCCTCACTCTGGCCTCCCTCTCACGTTCTAACTCGTTCCTCAGCACTTCCATGCTTGAGCACCACCTGCAAACTAACTGTTCATTATTATTAGCCATTGTAAACGCGTAAGCGGCAAATTTCCCTTCACAGCGACTGCAAATACTTGACAGGGTGTGCCATGCTGTTAATTAGTCAAAAAATAAAAAACAAAAAACGAGCGTTTGGAAATTAATAAATTACAACGTAGGTCTACCGCGTGCTTATTGCGCCGTCACCTGAGCAAACCCGCAAAAATGTTCCAGAAACGCAGAAACAGATTCTTGTAACACAAATTTATACTAAATGAATATACAGGGTGTCCCATAAGTCCGGCATCATAGGAAAAATAATAAAAAAGGCAAACCAAAAACATTTATTTATAGAACGTGCTCAATATGTCCACCATTGTTTTCAATACACAAATTCAGACGTGATACCCAGTCAGCAAGCACACGGTGAATGATGTCAGGAGTAATGGTGTTACATGCCCCAATAATGCGCTGCCGCAAATGTTCAACACTCCTAATTTTCTCTGCGTATACCAACGCTTTCAAGTGGCCCCAGAGATAAAAATCTAGTGGCGTGAGATCCGGGCTTCTAGCTGGCCATTCCACAGGCCCTCGACGTCCTATCGAATGACCAGGGAATTGTTGGTACAGGTATTCCCTTACTTGGGTGCTGTAATGTGCAGGAGCGCCGTCTTGCTGGAACCATGTTGGGAAATTTCCTTCTTCATTCAAGAGATTGGGAAATGCTTCTTCCTTGAGCATACGTAGCTACTGTAGGTGCCTCCAGTGACATGTTCATCGAAAAAGAGGGGGCCTATGATGCGATCCTTCCAAATGCCACACCATACCACCACCCGAGATGCACGTTGTTCCTTTGAAGAGGTATACCAGTGAGGGTTGTTTTGAAACCAGTAGCGGGTGTTCTGTCGATTTACCTCACCATTTCCATAAAAAACAGCCTCGTCACTGAACAGAATGGTGGACGGGAAACTGGCATCCCGAGCATAAATTATGGTTTGTAGAAATAGAAAAATATGAATTTCTCCTATGATGCCGGACTTATGGGACACCCTGTATAATTAAGCTACCGACGGAAAGATCTGTAAAAGAAAGAGTATTAGTAGTACTTATCTGTCCGCGATTCGACCGACTTTTTTCCTTTTTTCCCACGGTGTGTGACCACACTCTACCTGACCTCCCTAAGGAAGGGAAATTGAACCTTATGACTCCTCGTTTTATGATAGATTTTAAAAACAAACAAGGCAAGCCACGTGCACTATCCTTAGTTTGATCAAATAATATAGTACCGAATAAAGTCAATAGATGAAATATATTCGTTAATGAATGATTATCACTAGGCAACAAATTTCAACTTTTTTTTGTTACAGACACGTGAACTACTGATTCCTACTAAAGCGCTGATGCTGATTTCAGATCTGATATCAAAATTTCTCTATCACGTCCAGATTTTGTGTAACCGAAAACCCTATTTTTCATTTTTTTTCTCACCCGCTTCTATTACGAAAGCCGTCTAAGCTACTTTTCCGTGCCACGTTTTATGTTAAGCATACTTAAATAATTAGTGAACAGGGATGTCTTTCCTCCTTTATTCTGGCTTAAGACAGACAGCGGAATTCCGCTGGCGGAGTTACCACCCCTGCGCCCAACCATCCACCCAAAGCGCGTTAGTATTTTGTTGTTACTACTGAAAGGCAAATTCCTGTTCTTAAGTGAAACTTTGGTGTGTCCTCTTCCTTTGTCGCTTGTAGGATGACGAGCTCTCCTTCTGCAGGAACCAACAATAATCTCCCATCATATTTGGGTTGAAATTACCTTGGTATCTGTTTTCCATAACTGAGATCTGTTGGTGGAAGCGCTCACCATGCTCGTCACTTACAGCCCCAAGGTTGGCCGGGAAGAAGTCAAGATGAGAATGTAAAAAATGAATTTTCAAAGACATTCTGCATCCCATTATTTCATAAGATTTAAGCATGTTTTCTACGAGTTTACGGTGGTTTTCAGCTTTGTGGTTTCCAAGAAAATTTTTGACAACTTCAACGAAAGATGTCCATGCTCCTAGTTCATTCTCATTTAGGTTAGATGGAAACGATGAGTCGTGGATGACACTGCGGATCTGTGGTCCAGTGAAAACTCCAGCTTCTAGCTTAGCATCTGTCAATATTCCTTTGAATTTATCCTTTAAATATTGGAAACCACTACCTTGATGATCCATACCCTTCACGAAATTTTTCATAAGGCCAAGTTTAATGTGAAGTGGTGGAAGATGTACTTTCTGAGGGTCAATAAGTGCTGGGTGTTTCACATTGTATTTACCAACAACATGTTCAGTTCTAGATGGCCAATCATGTTTTTTGTAGTGGTTCTTGTCATCTCTGCTGTTCCATAGACACAAAAAGCACATATGCTTTGTGTAGCCCAACTGTAACCCAAGAAGTAATGATACAACTTTAAGGTCGCCACAAATATTCCATGTGTGGTCCTTATATTTGATGAGTCTTAGCAGCAGTTTCATCGATTCATAAGTCTCATTAAGGCCAGTGGCATGTGCTACAGGTATTGAAGGTTTTTCATTGCCGTTGTGCAGTAATACAGCTTTAAGGCTAGCTTTACTAGAGTCAATGAACAGTCTCCATTCTTTTGGATCATAGCGACAGCCAATCCCTTGCATCAGACCACTGATATCGTGGCAGAAACAAACGTTTTCTTCCTGTAAGTAAAATGATGAAAACTGCAAATGGCGATGGCGGAAATGGGAAACTTTGGTGTTTGGTTGGAGAAGATTAAATTCTTGAAGTCTTGAACCAAGCAACTCTGCCTTTTCTTTTGGTAATTCCAAATCGCGCACTAAGTCATTTAACTCCGCTTGACTTACAAATGTGGGGAAATATTTGCATCTGGAACATATATGCCATCTTTCCCTGTTTCTATATCACTAGCAGAATCTTCAGATGAACTGCTGTCTGTTATCGTTGCTGGTGGAACTGGTGGTGGATTTGTTTCATCATGTGGTACTGGTTTCATTGCTGATTCGCAGTTTGGGTACGTGATCTTTGATTTGTTTTTCTTTGTGAAACCAGCAATCTTTGTCAAACAAAAATAACAATCATTGAAGTGATTTTTCGGCTCACGCCAAACCATGGGGACTGAGAACGGTATAGCTTTTCTTTTACCATTCATCCAAGCTATTAACATTGCATTGCACTGTGAACAGCAAATAGGTGGTGCCCAGTCCCTCTGTTGGTCTCCTAACTTACAGTCAAAATAACACTTGTAGGCAAGTTTAATCTTTGTTGTTATGTTTCTACGTTGTGGCTTAGGTGTATATTGTCCACAGACAAAGCAGAAGTTGTCTGGGTGATTTACACAAGCACGTCTATTTGATGCCATTTTGAATTACCATACAATATCTGAAAAAACGTAGAAAGTAATTATTACGATGTGCAAAATAAAAAGAAATACACACCGTAGTACAAAACAAATGCTATAAAAACACACAAGTCACCACAACCTGTCACTTGCTCATCAGCAGAGAGCTTCAACAACCGTTCTGCTTGACTGTCACGTAGCGACTGACCGTTGGGCCGTTGCCCGTTACTATGCTCTTGACTCAGTGTTGCCAACTCGGGATAAATTTTATTTATCAAAATTGTTCGAATTTGTATATAGTTGGCAAAAAAAATTGCTTTAACCTTGAAAAGCAAGTTTCATATTACTGGCATTAAGCCGATTAAAACCAAAATCTGGACGTGGTAGAAAATTTTACTAAAAGTGATTTGCATTTTACACAAAATCTAGACGTGATAGAAAAAATCTAATTATAGATTTGAAATCAGCATACCGAATTAGCTAGGAGCACCTATTTGGTCTTCTGTAACAAAATCTTTGTTGCCTAGTGAATTAGTAACACGAAGTATTTTAGTTAAGAATGCACCAAACACTATTTTTTTTAAAGACACCTCAACGAAAACCACTTATTCAATTGATAACACTGGACACCCGATAAAACACGTCTGTTCACAAGGAAAATAAATAGCACAATCTGGCAACTCAACCTGAACAAGTCATTTACGCCTTCTAAGCCAACTGTCAATAATATATGCTTTAATTAAATAAATAGCACAATCTGGTAACTGAACCTGTACAAGCCATTTACGCCTTCTAAGCCAACTAGCGGATTAAGCTAACTGGCGAATTTACACCTTATAAGACAGCGGGCGCTCGGCTGAATTATTAATATGCACGTGGCTCCTGCCAGGTGAACACCTCTCTTCCTCTCTCTCCTTCTCCTCTCTTTCTCTTGGGGGATAACGCCGCCTCCAAGTTTCATAACCCCTTGTTGCTCTTGCAACATTCCCCTCCCCTTTGCATAAACCCCCTCCCCTTCATTGCATACCCCTCCCCTTCATTGTATACCCCTCCCCTTGTTGCATATCCGTTTGCAACATCTTGCAACGTTGATCATTATCTCATTGCAACATTCTTACACTCGTCCATTTTGCGCCCATACTACTTGTGCCAAATATTAACTTATTATTATTTCATTATTTCTAGCGAAAAAAGAGGTATTTACGCCCTTATTCCCTCCCAAGAGGAAAACATTTTCATTGCTTGCATTTCACGTCACATTCCTTTTGTAATATAAAGGGGCGGAGCTTATTTTGAGGTTACCCAACATTTCAAGTTTGCAAGAAAGTTGAAGAAAAGCAATCCATTTTATTTTTACCATTGTAGTCTCAGTCATAGGGTGGAAGTCGTCTGTTACTCTCACTCTCCCTCTCTTAAATAATAGATTTTGACAGACATAAATTGAGAAGTCGTGTTCATATAAAATGAAGGGAAGTGCATCTGAAAATCCGTCCGAAGTGAATACATACATAAATGAGGCATACATCGATCACATTTGGGACAGTATGTATATTTATATATAAGAAGTTTCTTACTCATATTTATAAAATTTAATTATAAATGCATTATTATAAATTGCATATAAAATATGTGAAATTATTATAAGTGAATGCATACATAAATGAGGCATACGTCGATCACATATGGGACAGTATGTATATTTATATATAGGAAGTTTTATATATTGGAAGTTTTATATATAGTAAGTTTCTTAATATATAAATGTATTATTATAAATTAAAATGAGGCATACGTCGATCACATTTGGGACAGTATGTATATTTATATATAGGAAGTTTCTTACTCATATTTATGAAATGTAATTATAAATGCATTATCATAAATTTTATCATTTATATAGTAATTTTTGCACGCTGATTCCTAAAATAATATAATTTTTTGCCATCACTTATAGATTTTTCACAAAATGTCATAGTTCATATTACGTATGTAAGTAATTTTCATTAAAATGAGGCATACATAGATCACATTTGGGACAGTTTGTATATTTATATGTAGGAAGTTTTATATGTAGGAAGTTTTATATGTAGGAAGTTTTATATATAGGAAGTTTTATATGTAGGAAGTTTTATATGTAGGAAGTTTTATATGTAGGAAGTTTTATATGTAGGAAGTTTTATATGTAGGAAGTTTTATATGTAGGAAGTTTTATATGTAGGAAGTTTTGTATATAGGGAGTTTTATATATAGGAAGTTTCTTAAATATAAATGCATTATTATAAATTAAAATGAGACATACGTCGATCACATTTGGGACAGTATGTATATTTATATATAGGAAGTTTCTTACTCATATTTCTAAAATGCAATTATAAATGCATTATTATAAATTGCATATAAAATATGTGAACTTCCTTAACGAAAGTGAAGTGCTGTTGAAAAATTCAGAATGTCACTCTTAAATAATATTAGTTTATAACAAGAATAAAATCACTTTCCATTTTATAGATGAAGATCCAACAGAGTTTCAAGGTCAAGAAAATGAGAGTAGGACAGGGCCAAAAACATTAACGAAAGAAGAAAAAGAAATAAAATGGTCCATCATCAAAAATGTTATATGCATTTCGTTTGCTTTCGCTCTTCTTTTCACCAGCTTTACTTCGTTGACAAATCTTCAGTCTTCGCTTTATAAGTAAGTAAATTATATAATTTAACAGTTAAAAGTGTTGAGTGGGTTAATAAATATCTAAAACAAATGCCCTCAATAAATGTGTAAAAACAGGAAGTATAAACAAGAAGTGAAGAAAAAAATGATTCCTGGACGAAACTACTTTCATCTGCACTGTGCCCTCCCTGCAAGCAGTATCCTGCTTAGAATGCGTAAAAATATGGTGAAACAAATACGCTACTAATACGCCAAGTGTCACGATACGCCGCAGAGATAGATCAAATATATCTTCATTCATTAGAAATAAATAAATGGGGAGGAAATGGATATTTAACAGTTAGAGAGAAGAAAATTCTTCGGGTAGCCACGAAATAACGAACACGCAGATGACATTAGGGTGCCTTGAGCCAGTAAAGGTTATAATCACTACTCTAGAATCTAAAGAGAGGGAGGAGAGCCTAAGAAGAATTTAAAAGTGACATGTTTTCTTCGTGGCTAAAATTGCTTCATTAATATAAATAAAACTTGAAATTTCAAATTTGGAATCGAAATTTTTTTTAAATTTTTTACATGCATGGATAATGTAATCTAAAATTTATATAACCCCCATATATATATATATATATATATATTTAAAAGTAGCGAAACAAAGTACAGCAGCGGTCAATAAGGCGAACAAAGTGTTAGGGTTTATAGCTCGGAATTTTGAGTACAAATCGCGCGATATTATAGTTCCTCTTTATAAATCATTAGTTAGACCCCATATGGAGTACGCGATCCAATTTTGGAATCCGCATATGCGCAAAGATATAGACAAAGTCGAAAGAGTTCAAAGACGAGCAACTAAGATGATTCCGTCGCTTAGGTCAAAGTCGTACGAGGATGGGCTTAAGGAGTTAAAATTGACTACACTCGAGACTAGGAGGCTAAGGGGTGATCTAATCCAGGTTTTCAAAATTATGAATGGGTTCGATAACGTAGATAGAGATAGCTTTTTCGAAATATCTCAATATAATAGGACTAGAAATAACGGGTGTAAGTTGACAAGTAGAAGGTTCGAGACAGCAGTTGCCAAAAACTTTTTTACGCATAGAATAGTAAATAGCTGGAATAGTTTGCCGGTAGAAGTAATTAGTAGCACGTCTATAAACATGTTTAAAAATCGATTAAACGCACATGTTGATAGATTGGGTATAGTTTAAGGTAGTGAAATTAAGGCTTTGTGGTGATAGATCCCACAGCTCAACGCAAGTGTTGTGGGATATAGGGAGGCAGCATCTTGGGTTAGGGGATACTCTCTGTCCTTACACACCCCATTTAAAGAGATTCCTCTGCCGAGCGGTGCCCCCCATAGTACTGTGAGGTATTGAAAAACTCATGATCTTCACTTGCCCCACAAACACCTTTAAATGGGAGACCCAAAATGGGTGCACACACATTTCTACACTACTGTACAGTCTTTACAGCCACACCTACACTTTTCCTCCTAAGTATATATATTGTAATGTATATGGTGGTAAATTTTGACTTGGTCCGCAATCGATATGGACCGTAACTTATTTTTGGTTGGCAAGGTACTAGTATTGATGGATACCGTAATGAAATTGATGGATTCTTTGGATTTGATATATTTGCATGTCGGTTATAAATAGATATAGAGTGTAACATATTTGTGGATAGTAGTCTATTATGGCTTGATCCTCTGGATCCAGAGATTCTATCTTTAGTTTTAAATCGATAATTAATTAGTTTTAAAATAATAATTATTTAGTTTTGTAAAAATTGGTCGTTGACAATGTACAGGCAGTTTTTACATAAATTTCTTATGTTCTTCTAGTTCGGAACCCACGTAAAATTGTAGGTCCCCTCCGCCACTACTGAGGACATACACAATACACAATTACGAACACAGTTAGGTAGACCAGCCATGAGTGGATCCCAGAGTCTTTGTTGGTTTGAAACATTATAACATTACATTATAACATTATATATATATATTATATATATAATATATATATATATATAATATATATATATTTATATATATACGGTGGCCCAAAAGTAGGTGTACAGTTTCATATGTTGATTTTTTAAATTCTTTTTGTTTTCAGGGTAAATAATAATGAACAACTTCATGATTAACACACGTTATGTGTAAAGTTTCATTGAATAAATCATCAACTGCATACTGTATACACACACACACACACACACACACACACACACACACACACTATAAAATTTTGGTTCTTTTAATTTCTAACGGCTAATTTTCTCACTACAGAAAAATGGGAACAATATCATTGGGTGTTATGTATGTTGCGATGGTTGCATCTTGCATCTTCCTACCACCTCTCATCATAAAAATATTGAAGCCTAAGTGGGGAATTTGTCTGGCTATGATTTTCTTCTCTCCGTATTTTGCTGCCCTTTATTATCCTCGTTATTACACTTTCATTCCAGCTGCTTTCATTTTGGGTCTTGCAGGGTCACCTTTATGGGCTGCTAAGTGTACTTATATAACTAAGGTAAGTATCAATTAATGTACTATACATTTAAGCTTTATTGACATATCAAATAATAGTATCGTAATTATTATATATTGTTGTAAGCAAATGTTCAGGATCACATGTGCTCGACCGCTCTGCAGCATCCCTCCTTATTTAGGGAATTTTTACGATAACCATTCACCTACCATACAAGTGAGCTACGCACCGCCTCTGTCTATATATAGGGTGGTCCAAAAGCCCACGTGTGTTCCAAGACTGTTTGATGGTAGCGTGGAAGGAAAGTATTTCTGTCTATTTGTTGGTCTATTTCTTGTCGATCCGCTACACATCTAATTATGTTATTACATTTTTATCTTAAAATACTCGTACTATTATTTCAGCAAAATAGTTAGGAATTTTTGGACCACCCTTTATATAAGGAATAGGAACACCAGAGAAAAATAAGCATTCTTCAAACAATAATTGATAACTTTAATATGATAATTCGCCCCAAATCCGTTTATCATTTATTTGAATACAAAGATGGGGTCAATCCCAGAATAGGCACCTGATGTACCTCAATCCCAGATGAAGCACCTGCGTTCAACCTCAATCCCAGAATAGGCACCTTGCAAGGAATTAAATAAAAAAAACCTGATGATTACAAAATTTATTGTTTATACAAAGTTTATTACAAATGTAATAAAGGCAAAGTTATAAAAGGTTTAAAGTGGTTTAATGAATAAAGAAAAATTTTAGATATTATAAATTCCTGCAATATGAGCCCGAATGTTTCTGAATCCATCTGAAGCAAATCTATCTTGCCACATAAATTGGTATAGATATTAGGTTAGGTTAGGTTAGGTTAGGTTAGGGTTGATTTTTTCAAATATTGATAAAAATAATGAAATTATATCTCTAAAAACTGTTTATATTTTTTCTCCTCAATCCCAGATTAAGCACCTGTGTTTTGCCTCAATCCCAGATTAAGCACCTAAAAATGATTTCAGGTGCCTATTCTGGGATTGATCCCAAAGATGTTGTTCCTACACTTCATAAGTCTTCCATAGCTTACAAGTACAAGTGTAACCATTGTATAGGGTTATATATAGGTTAAACCAAATGACACCTAAAATTCTGCATTTACGAACATCTCGGTAAATCTGTCTGTGCAAATTTACCTCTTGGTAAACAACCAAATTCTTACACACGCAACCATGTACATAATAATAACGATCCAATTTCAATCTCACAGTCTAATATCGCCATACTTACTGCTGGCAACTCGGACCTTAACATTAAAATTATGGAATCGTTATTTATTTATAAATTAAAACCACACCTGAAATGAGTCGTTGCGAATTCTAATGACGAATTCGATATGGGTATGAAAATCCGTTTGCTATACCTTCATATTCTCCAAACTGTACTCTTTTAAATAGATAATGACACATGACGCAAATTCGTAACTAGTCCTTGCAAAATTCAGTTCTTTTAAAGGAAGCAATACACCATGCGCTGATACTAGTGACAAACTTGGTAGGAGGCTAAGTCAATCGGCATCTCAGTATCTCTTGCGGAGTGCAGTCTAGTTATTATTATCATTACAAGCAGGCACGTGCAGAGAGGGGGGGGGGAGATACAGGGGCTTAAGCCCTCCCATTTGTTCCTTCATGCCTCAGAAGTGCTCTTTTTTTCTCCCAAAAAATAACATCCGTATAAATGCTGTGAAGAGACATTTTTTTTGAGGGGGGAGGAGATGGTGGCCTTTTTGTTAACTTTCAGCCCCTCCATCTGAAGTGTCTTGTGCACGGGCCTGATTACAATAATCTACACGCATTTCCCATCAAAATAATACAAACCCCATTAAAATCTACTCATTTTCGTTAAAGTTATGATGATTTCTAATTTGCAAAACTTTGGAGTTCATTTACTTAAAACACAGAGTTTTGCCGAGTTCGTCACATGTATTTACAATATCTCAATTCTGACGAATCATCGGTAGATCTGCTTTGTTTCAATTAATGTACAGTATTTATTAACTTATTTAATTTTTCCTTTTTGTTCTTATGCTTTTATATTTCATTTTTTTAGCTACTTTTTATAATTTTAATTTTGTTATTTTAAATTGGTCATTAATCCAACTTATTTTGTATTTAAAGTGTCTTTTTATTGTTTTAGCCATGAAGTTGGAATGAGAACATTCCGAAAGGTTGGTATCAGTTAAAGTTTATTTTTTCTCTGGTGTTTCTGTTCATTATTAAACTGCGTTTTCACCCCATCAGTCAATAGCCGACATATTCGTATACTGTATATACCAAACCCATTTTGATCTAATCTATAATAGCTTTGCTGATCGTATGGAAATATTACTGTTAATATGGATTGTTTTAGATTTTTATATTAAATAGACGCATAATTACCTTAATGAATGTTATTTAAGTTTTCATTCATAATCTTTGTCCAGTTTATGAAATGGGCAATTATTCTGCCCATTTCATGAAAGTTTGAGTGAAAACTTAAATACATTTATTTAATATCAGTATCACAAAATATACATATTACAAATTACAAGTAATGGATCACCTGAAGATCCGTCACCCCAGCCTTTTTTAGTTAGCTTTATAAGGCTAACTAACGAAAATATCACGACTTAACCTAACCAATCGTTAGGTCAACTGTACGGCCTTGACGATTGGTTAGGTTAGGACGTAATATTTTCGTTAGTTAGTCTTATAAAGCTAACTAAAGAAGGCTGGGGTGACGGATCTTCAGTTGATCCCAAATAATAATACCATAAGATCAGAAAAGCTAATATAGGGTAGATTTAGTTAGGCCCGCTTAAATTAGATATAGATCAGAAAAGGCAAAAAACCAAAAAGCAAAAACATTCCTAACCTGACCTAAAATAACCACTTAACTCCATCCTTACTGTAATCCAGTTAAATTTTAAATGACGCTTTGTAACAGTATTCAGAGGTGCGATCACAACTCACAAGTGTGAAGTCCCACCACTAGAAAGTGTGAACGCTTCAAGGAATGTGTTAATGTATTTTGGACATAAGTTTCATGGGCAATTTCATAGCTGTAGCGCAACAAACACACACACACACACACACACACACACACACACATATATATATATATATAATATATATATAATATATAATTATATATATATATATAATATATATATATTAGAGCCCCGCGAAGCTTCGAGAGTCGATTTGATTTCGAATCGGGAGAGAGGGTTCGATTTGATTTCTTTAGCTTAGGCTCCGATTTGATATTTTCGAACCTCCATTAAGTCCGGGTAAACAACATCAGTGTTGTTGTTTTGAAGAACACTTTCGTAAATAAACACTTTTCTTTTTACTTAGATTATAATTCAATCTATATACTGAGACCAATCTCTTGTACAATAACACTTTCATCCTACTTTAATACAATTGTTCCTCCTCATGATCAAATACTTAATAAATTTTTTAAAAAAAGGATTTACTTTGTCCTTTGTTCTCAAGAAGATTTAATTAATTTTATGCTCATTACTAAATGTGTTTAGAAACACTCTAAATAAAGAAACCATTTTCTGTTTAATTTGAAACTTAATTCAGTATATACACGTTATAATCTATATGTGTACAGTTGATTTGATTCGAGATTCGATTCGATTTGAATTGTTTGGAATGATTTGACTCGAGATTTGATTAAAAAAAAATTGTGATTCGCAGGACCCTAAAATATATATATATATATATATATATATATATATATATATATATATATCAGAGTTTAGATTTCAACTATTGTTCATGCGTTTCCTGTGGGTTTTCCTTTGGCAGATATGGCTGAGAATCCATTTTCAACTAATGCTCTCCTCTTTTACATTTTACTTGGCTGAGGCTGCAGTAGTGGTCAGGTATGAAAAGATTTAAGATTTATTTATAAACGACATGAACATAATAAGTGATTTTGCAATAATTACAGATTGGAGAAAAATATGCAGAAATCGTTGGAGAAGAATTTGATATTGTTGTGGTGCGTTTTTTCGGGATTTTCTACTGCTTTGTTCAGTCTTCTCAAGTTTGGGGAAGCTTAATATCATCTGCAGGTAAGCCATTATAACTAAAAGTAACCAATTACCACCATTCACACTCTTATTACTATTTCTGTCAATAAACTTGTCCAATAGGATTATCAGTGGTCCCGGTTTTTAAAATTCTTTTCTCGGTGACCTTCAAAAGTTTGGGTCCGTTATTATACGGGTTTTTTCAGGGTTTTTTATGTTTGAATATATTTAAAATGTACCGATATGAAAGTTTTCCAATAAACGACAGCGATTAATGAGCATGTTTATATCGGTTATTGACTCGATAATAAAAAGTTAAAGGGAATTGTTGACCAATGAAATACCGATTAATCAACATAAAAGATCGATTAATCAGATTTAAATAACTCACTTGCAAAGCAGATGGATTACATATCCCTATATAATATTGCTTTGAAAGGGCACTTAAACACAAAATTGCTTACTGCTTACGAGAAAAGAAATTATTAAATCTGAAATAACATGCATTCAGGGATAGAAGATCATGCCTGTCACAGCTACCAAGAGAAAATACTGGAAGCGTGTCGAAGTTAAAATATAGGTGTTTTAGCCAAGGACTTTACTATAAAGCTTTTGATAAATGGGATTATGGGATTATAGCAGTGACCCAGAGCTGGGCATTTGCGGCATATTTTGCGGTACTGCGGTACTTGCGGTACCACCGCACTACCACCCCGGGCCCCCATAACGCAGTACCGCAAAGGATCGCTGAAAGTACAGCAGTACCGCTACCGCATTCAAATTTCCGCGTACCGGTTTGGTACCGGTTTGGTAGTGCAGCAGTACCGCAGTACCGCAATATGCCGCAAGTGCCCAGCTCTGTATAATAGCACACAAACTTCAGAAACAGTAGTTACTGCAAAACTGTGACGATGGATATTTAATTTTCTGACCTAAAGAATACAAACAGTATTAGTAAATGGATTTAATTCTGAAATCTCAATCTTCATCTCTGTCCTACAAGGTACACTATTAGCACCCTTGCTGTTTATCAATAATGACTGCAGATATAGATGTACTGTACATACTGAAGACAGTGTCATATTGTCACGCGATAGCGACACAAATATGTGCATGTAAATATTAACTGAAAGTAGCAAACAAAGTTACAGCGATGTATTAGTCAAGTGAGTGAAGAAGACAATTTGAAGTTACACGAAGAAAAATTCCAACTCATGGTAACAACAACGAGCTACGGAAAATGGTACAAAATCTCTTCAAGCCAAACAGATAACACCGAACCCAGAAGGCAAGGATCTTGGAATAATAATGTCATCGGATTCAGAATTCAGACAACACTATAACATTAAAATTATAACGTTTAGAAATACAGGGGGTTCATAAAAGATCTGAATGATTTGATTCGTTGATATTTTTCATACTAAATAAGATATAAAGCATGAAACATGTGTAAGCGATAGAGCAACTAATAAAGTTCCTTTTTCTACAAGACCAAGGTTGTCAACATCCATGAACTATGAATCAGGATTAGGGATGCAATAGCGATGGTTGATGCTGGCATGCTTGAAAGCACATAGCGAGAAATTGAATATCGATTGGATGTTGTACGGGCGACCAATGGCGTACATGTTGAAGTTTATTAAATATGTATGTAAAACATTTTACTGTGTGGAATCACATGGATAAACTTGTTTCTTTGTATGTTATTGGGTTATCACATTAATAAAGATTGAAATCGTTCAGAACTTTTATGAACGCCCTGTATAATGGGAACTATCTGGAGGAGATTCCATAGCAGAAAAGCAAACCTCACTCATAAGTTATAATTACTTAACCTTAAGAAGATTACCCACTTATATTTTGTCATTTGCTACACTCTTTACATATGAAGAGCCTTGAATGAAAGACTTTGAATAATACCATTATTATCATTAGTATAGGACATCATATACTATGTGGTCCATAAAGAAAATGCATTTAGATGACAAGGTTCCTATAGGAAAACATTTAAAAAGCCAAAGAGACAGGAGAACTACCATTTTCTACTGCATGAAGTTTTTGTAGTAACAAGTTCCATGGTTTAACTACATTATTTGTAAGATGAAAATAAATGAAACTATAAATTCTATGTCCAATTTGTGAATTTGTTCACAGTCTGATAAACTACTGTGGACGAAAGGTTAGCAGTATGGTGGCATTTAAAAAGAATGGGGCGGGAGGTAGGAGTGTCAGTACTGCAGACGGAAGTGCCAGTGCCATTGAGTGAGTACCACTAGAACAAAATTTTAATACCTGATAAACCTTCGCCTCATTTGGTGGAAAAGTATAACTTTAGAGCTTGCTCTGAATGTAATGAAAACAACCCATTTCACCCATTTTTCTTTACGTATAATAATAATAATAATAATAATAATAATAATAATTAGAACATCTGTAAATTAAATTAAACTCTTTTGTAATCTATTTAATATCCAAACTATAACTAATATTAGTTAGAAAACGAAACCTAAAATTATGCATACTGTACATTAGGGTTATGACTTTTTAATTTTTTGTCATAAATATTGTTTCCTGTATCATCAATCGATGAACGTTTGCTTGAAAACAATAAAAAAGGGCCTAATTCTTCAGAATTAAAAGAAAATGTCACCCCAAAAGCAAATATAGTATATTAGTTACAGGTTTATTTTAAGCAATAAGTAAAACAATTAAAACAATAATAGAGTAAATGTATAATATTGTATTTGTATAATTAATATGTATTGTATAGGTATAATGTTGTATAATATAATATATGTTTATGTATAATAATTGTGAAATAAACATGCAAATTTCTATTTATTTTATTAATTTTTTATTTTTTATTTTGGGGTGAAGTTTTTTCAAAATATATCGAAAAACTGTTATTTTCATTGTCAGGGGGCAAACGTTCATCGATTTTTGATACAGGAACATGAGGTTATAAAAATGTCATAACCCTACTGTACATACATGGTTATTTATCTCTAAACAAAGCTTTCTCTGTAACACGATGTTACACAGGTAGAGCGTAATGAACGAAATAAGACTATAAGACTATAACCAAATAAGATTCGCGATACACATAAACCCTGTGGGTTTGCATCATTCATTCATCATCAAACTAAAAAACGTTTGTACTAAATCCTAAAAAGTTTGGTTGCTTTATAATAACCCGAGGCAGGTAAGCGAGAAACCTTCCAATCTTTCTTTCTCAACATCCAAAACGGACAATGAATGTTTGGCCTCTAAATCCATCGAAATCCTAATATTCGCATGTTGATTATTCAAATATTCTATTGGGGAGTATTTGTGCTTTAACACTAACATAAATGTGTTCCATAAAATACGAACATTAATGCTAAATCTTCATTTCATTTGCAGTTTTATCCGTCGGAGTCAGTAACTACACAAGATCAGAATATTTATTGGCGATTTGTGGTGCCAACTCTTGTCCTAATCTTAAATTAGACTCTGAAGTTGTCTTCTCAGAATCAATTCGCCTACAAGCCAATGACACATCACAAACATCGAACGAATCTCCAGTCGAGCCGTTTAAAATTTACATCATGACTACCATTTATTTACTACTGGTTCTCTTTGCTGTAGTTTTTCTTGCTTTTGTTGTCGATCCACTTAGTAGGTATGTAGAAATAATTCCAACCTTTAATGGGTGTAGATTTCGTATATTTATCAATGACGATTTTCCTATTATTAGTATTGTTTTGAAATAAGCGTTTTCATTTACGTTAAGTCGCATTTCTCATTTGGAAATAAAGTTCTTTTCGATATTTTAGACAGTTCATTTCTTTGAATTTTTTCAACAACAGAACAAATGTTGTGAAAATTAAGCAAGCCAAAGAAAAGAAATACATGTTGTAAATTCACTCGAGAGTTTTGTATTTAATTATTGAACTTACTTAAGACTGCAAGAAACAACTTTTATAAATTATCATTTCGTTAACTTTGCCATTTCAGATATGAAATTGACGTAAGTAATCCCGAAACTAAAACGAAAGATGTTCTTCTCGCAGCTCTGATTCAAATGAAGAAACCGTATCAGATTCTATTAACTCCACTCACCATTTGGTCGGGATTTGAGCAAGCATTCTTTTCTGCCGATTATACTGCAGTGAGTATCATTTATTATCTCGTCAAATACTATCTACAGATATAAAACTAACCAATATAAAACCTAAAATGTCAAATAAAGAAAACTGACAAAAGTTCGATAAAAGAAATACTGAGATTTTCAAGGCTGTTAAGCTCTGTTCTTAAAACTATAATTTAATTTTATCGTATGAAATCGACATTCGTTCAACTCTGACCTCAAAACCACCTAGTCCTGATAATAAGTATTATCACTGCAGACTGACATACAGAAATGAGATCAATTTATCTCTGAATGTGTCCGATTATATCCGATATTAATTTTCTTCTGTGCGATATTTATGCATTATTTCATTATGGTATGACATAATTCCCTGGACCTCACACCCCTAGATTTTTCTCTCTGGAGTCACCTTAAATCTGTTGTGTTCATTAACTGTCCACGTACCATTGAAGACGTTTAAGAACCGTTTAGATAGACATTTTAAAAATATTAACGTCGTTTAAAATAATAAAACAATTAGCAACAGGAGCTCTAGAGGTGATAGTCGAGGTTTGAGTCTGTTGACGATTGATGCCAGCTTGTGACATGCCAGAGTGTGATATGCCAGCGTTAAATTTATATTATTAAAAAAAAAATTAGACTAACACGAACTTAGATGTAGCTCGTAGCGTAAATTAACACACTTTTTGTTATACTCTTCATACTTTTTTTTCTTTCTCATCCCCTCTTTACTTGCATGTCTGTAATTTGCATGGTATGACAGTGTTTCTTTGAGTTAAGACTGTGTTGCATGGTTTGTAAGCATCTTATTTTACTTCTTTTCATCTTTCACCCCTTTCTTATTCTCTTCGACTATTTTTCCAACTTGTCGGCAGTGGCCAGCGGATGATGATGGTGTCTTTCTCTCTCTTTTTCTGAATGAATGTTAACCCACGAATTATAGGTTTTGCTACTTACTTAATCCCTTATTCTCTTCTTTTAACTCTCTATTCTCGTCTTTTAACCCATACTCTCTTCTTTCTCTCGGGCTAACCTTACCTTAGAGTGGAACTTAAGGTCTTTGTTAGATTTAGCATCGGGCTATATATCGGGCTACGTCGTGGCCGATGTCGTAACACCGCTTCCCGGAGATCAGCGAAGTTAAGCGACATTGGATCTGGGTGGTAGTTGGATGGGAGACCGTCCTCCGCGCCCAGACTATGTAGCGACCCGTGGTTCGGATCCCACGTAAAGCTGTAGGTCCCCTCCGTCATATGACCTTAGATGTTGCGAAGGAGGTTAAACAACCCCAATAAAAATATATATGTGTGTATGTATACATGTATATATATGATGCCTCTCCTTCCTTGTGGGTTTGCATGATTTATTCATTTCACGTGCTTAAGTGTGAAATTCATCCTGTGTGTGTATATATATAGGTGAAATTCTGAAAATAATCTTTTGAAGAATATTCTCTAGAAAATTCTTGAGAATATTCCCGTGTAAGTGAAATTTCAAGAATTTTCTCCCAGAACAAATAAAAAAATAAAATTTAATTTTTATTTGTAAAGTGGTCAGAAGCGTAGCAGTAACGATTACATGATATATCAGTGGTGGCGAACGTATGGCACGCGTGCCCATTTGGGCACACGATCAAATTTGCCTGGCACGCCTAAGAATAGAAATTGTTATCCAAAAAATGAGTATAAAATAATAGCCTTAATGTTTATAATTTGGTGTAATATATACTATAAACTTTGATGGGCACACGAATTTTTTTTTATGGTTTACATGTTTTTTTTTGGCACGCGACGCGACTGTACAAAGGTTCGCCATCCCTCTGATATATAGTGACTGTTAGAAAACACTACTGAAGCACAAGAAAATTAGCTTCCAACTTTTTATTTCCTAATGCAAAATACTGTAGTTGCAAAATGGTATTTAGCAAATACTAATAGGATTCACATTAGTTATATTCATATTATGTTAACATACAATCACAGTATGAATTCACATTAGTTATATTCATATTATGTTAATATACAATTACAGTATGGACAGTCTTACGAATAAAATTATTGGAAATGGTTCGCAAGCATTTTTTTATGAATGACTTCCAAAGGATGTTTTATACATTTCTTTGAACTACCACATGTTGTAATGTAGTACAATAAATGTGGATGGATGTAGGAACAATACAGGGTAAGGAGTGCGTTTTGAGAAAGAGTCTTTTTCAGTTTAAATAATATGAAAAGAAATCTTGATATTTTGGATTTGATTTGTTGTACAGAAATTTTGAAATTTAGTTTTTGTCGAAATTAATACCAATAACTTTAATTTCATTCACCCTTGTAAGAGTACCGTAGTATTACCAATTTTTATTTGATAGTTTGTATTTATATGTTTAGTGGTGATAATCATATAAGATGACTTTGTCAGGTTCAGTAAAAGTTTATTAGAACACATCCAATTATAATTATAGTCCATTATAATTTACTCCACTTCAGGGTTTACTCTAAAGTGTGATTTTGTATTATGGTATTATGGTCGCACTTGTGTGAATGTAGGATGAAAGCCCCCTAGGACAAAACCCCCTAGGACAAAAGCCCCCTAGGAAAAATAATAATAAGAATTTTTTTAATCATTATTTTTATTCTTTATTATTTACAGTTTATGAACACTTCTCTAACATGTAAAATATTACATTTATTATATCATAAGACTGCAATAAGGAAGGCATTATAAGTATTATACAGTAGCACACATTAGCGCTAATATTTACACAACCATAAAAAATTACATTATAAAAGGATCATCATGCCTTATCTAGGCAATGTCAGCTTTATAATTATTATACAGTAGCACACATTAACACTCGCATTATAAATTTATAGCTCACTATTTCACAGGAGCACAAAATTATTTACACAACCATAAAAATGAACATTATAAAAGGAAAATCATACCATATCTAGGGAAAATCAAACAAATAAAGCACAATATTAAAAAGTTCATTATGTGTTAAGGTTCATTTAAAGTTCAATTTACTTCCACCTAATGCTGTGACCTACACCATTCAGAAATTTCTCCAAGGTCTTCCTCTCATTCACATAGTCCAGACATCGGTTCTTCAAACGCTGTTGATGCTCCTTTGTGGCACGTTCTAATCTAACCTAACCTAACCTAACCATTCAGGTAGACAAAATAGTGATCAACTAGACTAGAGTGAATCAACATAGACAAAGATTATAATATTTGTTTAGGATTACTTCATAGCACACGAACAATAATATAAAAAATGGAGGCTTTTGTCCTACTTTGCACTTTAACTGAGGGGCTTTTGTCCAGGGGGCTTTTGTCCTAGGGGGCTTTTGTCAGGACCCCCACTTGTGTACTCCTCTGTAATGGAATAAATCGAAGAACATTTTAGGGTTGTACCTGAGCGCTCCACCCACTGCAATCTTCTTACAAGCCCCTTCGAAAAGTATAAGACAAGAACCGAGACTAATTTATAACTGAGACTAATTTATAATTATCACTATGTAGATATTGCATATATTTTAAGTTATTTTTTATTTAATTGTTAAATATTTTTATTTATTTTAGGCTTTCGTCACGTGTGGAATTGGTATCCATATGGTTGGTTACGTATACCTTTCCCATGGAGTAACTGACGCCATATTCTCTTATGCTTTTACTCCATTAATTAAATATGTGAAATGGGTTCCTATTTTCACTTTCGGAGCAATTGTAAACGTCGCCTTAATCATTGTCATGTTCACATGGAAACCTCACCCCGAAGATTATATTGTCTTCTTCCTCATCGCTTGTTTGTGGGGGATGTGTGATGCTATTTGGCAAACGCAACTTAGTGGTAAGAAAGGTCGAACGTGTAACATTCAAGCCATTTTGCTAAAACCCTAAATGACTTTTCAACTTTCATATACATTTCCTTTCGAGTAATATTTTATACTTCGAAATTCACTATTTTTCAGTCGTTAGGTTATTTTTAAATTTAAAATTAGTGTTGTAATTATACTTTTGAATTTTGTTGCAGTACAAGTTCAGAGTTAAATTTTGATTGTGACAAAAAAAAGGATGCAGTTAATTCTATTTTGTGATGCCATTTGCCCGAACGAACATTTTGCAATAACTGAATGAGTAGATTTATTTTCTTGAAACAAGTTATAGCATCACTTCAAAATTGTACAACTTTAATTATTTTTAAGATAAGATGAAAGCCAAATTGAAATAAAAAAGTATATCACTTACTGATGTATTGATCTACGGATCAGGAAGTTTTAATTAGTGGTATAACTTCCGAGCCGTTCCTTCAACTTCAAAACCTTGAATATAAACCTTATGCGTACGGCGCTTGCCTTTCGAAAGATAATACCAACAGCGTATTTTAAAAGATGTTACGTTTTTAATTAATAGCCTACTTCACACGATTTGTTTTTATCTATGACTTATTAATTATTTATTTATATTGAAATATAATTGTCTATATTTTTATTTGCAGCTTTGTACAGTGTCATCTTCCCGGGTGAAGCAGAAGCTGCCTTTAGCAGTTACCGACTTTGGAAAGCGTTTGGCTTCCTTTTGGCCTACGCAATAAGCGGCTTTTTGTGCATGAGAATGAAGCTCTTCATTAGCCTTTTCTCTCTCGGCATAGGAATGGCTGGCTATTATGGAACTGAAATCTTAAAAAGCAAGAGGAATAAAAACATTGATAATATGGACAGCAATAGCTAAAAATATATGAGCAGAACAGCAGTAATATAAAAATTAATAAATTCGTAAAATACTGGAAATGTCTTTACCGAAGCGGAACCATTTAAGCTTAGTGAAGTAAACATTTTTTCACAAAACATTGATCCTGATTTAAGAGTTTTACTATAAGTGGATTGTGCAATGTGCATATTTGTCATGTAATTAATCTCGTGAAACAATGAAGATGTTCAGCCACTTAAATCAAGCATGTCTCATGAACAAACTTCCCTTTCTCTTTCCGAAATTATTTATTTATGAGTAACATAGAGAGTACTTGGATAAGCAGAGGTGAAATATTATATATTTCATGTTTTTTTTATTTTTACCCATATTATCCCAATGACTACATTTGTATTCACATATTAAAAAAAAAGCCATATACTTGTTAAATTTGAATACAAACCGCACAAGATGAGGAGAGAGAACGAGCAAATGAAGTGCTTAATTTTTCATCTGCTCGTTCTCTCTCCTCATCTTATGCGGACGCTCTTCTACACAAGCGTCGTTCTTTACATTAATTATACTGTGTGTTGTTTGCAGTTAAAATGTATATATGTACGGCATGAGAAGGTGCGCCCTCAGGGCATTCGATTCCGCTCGTATGTAGGAGAATTAAGAGTTGTGACTGATTGGGGACCTTGGTGCAGTGGTTAGCATATCCGACCGGCAATTGGATGATCCAGGGTTCGATTCCTGGGAGGTGCCTCATTTTTCATTTACTCGTTCTCTCTCCTCATCTTGTGCGGACGCTGTTCTACACAAGCGTCGTTCTTTACATTATATATATATATATACCTTACCTTACACTTTACAAAGGTTCCGCGCGATGACTTCTCATTTCGCGAAGGTCAAGCTTGTCGCCCCTCCTCTCGAGTTGGCCTGGTGAAGTAGTGAGTTGGATTCTTGCGCTCTCCACCTCACATAGCCAGGTACGCCCGGCTCATCGGGGATTGTTCTGAGCCAGGCGTCTAGTCTTCTACTGTATATATATTAGTGATGGATCGAATAACCGCAACCGCAACCGCAACCGCACTACAACCGCACAAAAATTCACAACCGAAACCGTAACCGCAACTGCCGTTCCATAAGTGCGGTTGCGGTTGTAACTTTCCAATGGGTGGAGGCTGGGGAAAGTGGTAGGTGGGATGAACAGTGCGATGGGTCCTCGTCCCTCATCCTGGTAACACACTTAGTGCAAAATATGGTTTTAATTAATTTGACCTATTCTTTCATAATAGCTATATAAGTTTAGAATATACTTCATTTAAATAGTATTTATTTAGTAAATACCTTATGTTGAACACAAGTTTTGCAACACACAAATAGCGGTAGCGGTGTATTGCAAAACTTGTGTTCAACATAAGGTATTTACTAAATAAATACTATTTAGTATATATTATGTACCAAGTGTGGCTAAATCGCACTATAGTGGCTAAATCCAGTTAATAATTACGCATTTTTCCTAGTATATGATAACCGCAACCGCAACCGCGGTTGGAAAAAATTCGACAACCGCAAACACAACCGCAACCGCGGTTGTGAAAAACCGACCACTCGATCCATCACTATATATATAATATATATATATATACACAGTATACTTGAATAAGTATATGCATATTATATATAAACATGTAAATATAAATAATAATATACATAATATAAAGATTTTATACAAAATAAATGATTACCAATAAATCTCGTTTTAAAATGCAAACTGAGGAAAGCGATCTCGATCTCATTGGGTTTTAAATTGCAAATCCCTTAAACGCTGTAGGTAATAGAAAACATCTGTTTTCATTTTCGTAATCAGCGTAAAGGAGGACACAAGAATCACCCACATTTATCAAAAGGAGCGAAACTTTGTTAAACAGTGTTATTTAACTGAAGGAGGAAGTCCTCCAGGTCAAGCTTCATGGGCCAGAAGTTTTAATTCATTCAGAACGGATTTAGACAAGAAGGGCAAGGTGCTAAAACTCTGTTAGCTTTTCCATGTAAATTGTATGCTCCTCCTGCAATATTTTTCCGCACCACTCATATTATCAGGGCTTTTTTGTGAGCTATAAATAGTCTCAATCAATCATGTTATTAATTTCAGTGTTCCTGAGGATGTCATTAGACGAAAGTGCTTCAGCGCTATTTCGTGTTTACTTTTCCTTCCTCCGTGGTTAGTTTCATCATAAATATTATTCATGCTTTCGTGAAATAATTTTAATATATATATATATATATATATATAGATATTATAATATATATATATTAATATATATATATATATATATATATATTATATATATATATATATATATATATATATATATATATAATATATATATATATATTCCGCTTCGGTGGTGTAGTGGTCAGCATCGGTAACTACGAATCCAACGGCCCTGAGTTCGTTTCCCGTTGACGGCAGTTGGCGTACAGCAAACCCAGCTGTTCATCCTTCCACACACTAAAATCGGTCAGTAGATAAACGGGTATCCTCTGTGTAGCCCAGTGGTTAGGACGCTGTGCTGCTGATCGGGGGGTTGTCTGATCGAGTCCGGCCGAGGACTTTGTAATTTTTGACCACCTGTGATGGATCGTTGTTCGGATTCCGTGTTGAGCTGTAGGTCTAAGGTGAAGCAACAAGCTTGGCCTTTGTAAGAATGAACAATTCGGGCGGAAGTAAAACAAAGATTAACCAAAGTTACGTACAAGGTGATCCAGAAGTTCTCTCCCAAAGGCTATCATCATATGGTATAATATGGAACAGGACTTCTCGGACACCATATATATATACACAGATATATATATACTGTATATATATATATATATATATATATACACACAAATGTTAATAAGTAGATAGACTTATTAACATTAATAGACTTATTAATTATGCATATTTTTATGCTGTATGTGTCATAGCTGGTGACATAAGTGGTTGTAGTATAACATCCCTTTTTAAAGGGGGTGATCCTACACTAGCAACAAATTACAGGCCGGTGTGTTCATTATCTGTGTTCAGCAAAGTTTTTGAAAAAATTGCAAAAGGTAGAATGCAGCATATTTAGAATCCTACAATTTATTGTCTCCAAATCAATATGGCTTCCGTAATAATAAAAACAACGGAAATGGCTGTTTTAAATCTTATGGAAAATGCAAAAGAGAACAAAGAAATAATAATATCAATATTTATGGATTTGAGTAAGGCGTTTGATGTAATAGACCATAATATTCTACTTAAATTATACTGTTACGGCTTTAGAGGAGCAATCAGTGATTGATTTCAAAGTTATTTGTCCAATAGATATCATTTTGTATCAGTAAATAAGTTTTGCTCAACTAAAGCGCTTGTCAAACATGGTGTGCCACAGGGCTCAGTTCTGGGTCCATTGTTATTTTTATTATATATAATGACCTTCCACGTTCATCTATCTGAACTTCATAATGTTTGCAGATGATACAACTGTGTCTTTTTCTTTCAAAGATGTTAATTCAGGCTAAGAATATATTAATTCAGAATTTATCAGTGTAATGAAATGGTTGACCACCAATAAACTCTTCCTAACTACCAGTAAAACAAATTTCATGATTTTTACTAATAAAAGAAATGTATATCTTGATGAACTTAATGTTAATGAAATCGCCATGAAGGAGTGTACTGTAACACAATTTCTTGGTATAATGCTAGATAAGAATTTGCAGTGGAGTGATCATGTAAATTATATCGCGAAAAAGATTTCAAAGAGCAACCGTTGATATAATGTTTAAATTTAGAAATGTAGTCCTTAAACAAGTTTTATTGACTCTTTATCATACTCTTGTTCTTCCTTATATAACGTATTGCACCCTTGTTTGGGGAAACTCCGCTAACAACGCATTAAATGGTATCTTTGTCATCCAAAAACGAGCAATAAGGTTATTATCTGATGCTGATTTCCTTGATCACTCTAGTGCATTATTTAAAGAGCTAAACCTACTAAAGCTCAATGATATAACCAAACTGGCACATTTTATTTACAAGTGTAAGAACAAAATCATTAATTTACAATGGCTAAATAGATATTTTGTAACTCATCAAGAAATCCACTCGTATCAGACAAGAAATAGATCAAAGCTTGTTATACCTCAATTTAGATTGTCTTCATCTCAAAAACTACCCATTTTCATTGGATTGAAACTATGGAATGACTTAAATGCTGATATAAAAAATATTGTAAATGTAAATTTGTTTAAAACCAAATTGAAATCCCGATTAATAATGGCATTGTAACAAAAATCCAGGATTAATGTCCATTACTATTGTTTACTAATTATTAATTTCTCGTGTGTAATCTAGTATTAAAAACACATTTCTTGGGATTGTTCAGTTCTTATCTCTCACGTATAATATTGGTTTCTTTGTATGGTATTGGTATAGTGCCTTCAATGGTGACCTTGCATTTGTCATGTCAGTAGTGATAATTTAAGATTAATACATGTTTTAACTGTTAATAATACTTATTTACTTATTTATTTATTTATTTTTAATTAATAACAACTAGCTGTTTATTTTTAATAAGAGCCCAGTAAAGCCTAAAGCTTAAGATCTAAATTAAATTAAATAAATAGTCGAGCTTCACAATTATTCATGTCATTGTAAATTGTAAAACGAATGTATTTATTTTATTATTAATAAAGGTTATTCAATTAAAAAAAAAATTATTCATTAAAAGTTTTCTTTGGCCAAATTTGTCTAGAATTTCTTTACGTGATAGTTCATAAATTTCAATTGTATCGTGATTCATATAATGTGTTTGCATCCTCGGCTACTGACCCGTCTTAATTTTTATTTTACCTATTGTTGAAGTCTTCAAATTTGAAAGTGATGTCAGGATTTAATGTCGTCGTGCTGTAAAATTGCTTATTTGTATTCAATTGAAAGAATTAAACAACCATATAATTGCAATGTATTTAGATGGTTGTTTAATTATGGGAGTGTAATTGTTTTAAAACTATTTCAGTTCTCAGAGACAGTTTTATAAGTATATAAATTTATAGGTTATTTATTATAGTTATATACTGTAAGTTTATAAGTTAATTGCTACTTTTGTAAGTTATATTATATGAGCCATGGATATTCTTCCAAATAAGTAGGAGAAATCTCAAGGAAAATTTTTCAGAGGAGGAAGAAAAGAGGCCTTGATTTGTTTCAAAATTGTTTCACTCTAACGTCTTCCATTCTTCATTTCATTAAAAAACAGTCCCACTAATTGTCTTAAATTGTAAGTTTCCGATCAATAATAGCCTTCACCTTCACGGAGAAAGACTTTTACTCCTTCCTTGATTTTGACACTGACATTCTGGGTCAATATCTATCTTTGTGAGAAAGAAGCGGAAGTAGATATAAATCTATTTAATGCATTATTTAATTTATTATTCTAAATTTATGTATTCCAAATTGATAAACAAAAGAAAAAAATATTTCGAAATTAAAAATTTTAAGACCTCCAAGGAAAATGTTTACTCCTTGGGAAAATATCTACACCTGTATTATATAGATCATGGGTCGGGGAACTTTTTTGGGTATTACCCAAAAATCTATTTGAGTAAAATGAAATTACCCCCAGACTTCAAAGTAAACAAAACAAGCCAATTGCTCTTAAAATTGTTGCATATGGTGTCTTTCATACCGCACGCATTACCCCCAAAAGTTTTAAATGTACCCCATTTGGGGTAATTTACCCCTGTTCGCCGACCACTGATATAGATTAATAGGTTATATAGTTTTATACGTTACTGTGTACAGAAATATGTTTATATGGATTATATAGGTTATATAGCTTTATATGCTATATAGATATATAAGTTTATATGCTATATAGATATATAAGTTTATATGTTCTATAATTATATAGGTTTATAGGTTCTATAATTATATAGGTTTATAGGTTCTATAATTATGTAGGTTTATGACTTATATAGGGTTATAGGTTATGTAGCTGTATAGGTTTATATAAGTTATATATTTCCTCCCTCTGCCACCCCAAATATCACGTTTCCTATTTCTTACATTAAAAGGAAATTGTTCATGTACAAAAGTAATGAATGTAGCAAGGTGTCTGTGGCCGACTGTACATATACAGTACATGCAGTTCTGGATAAAGTTGTTTTGCATAAACGGTTTGGATATATTTCTTAACTCGTAAAGTGGTTTCGTTCTACAGTGACTAATGTTTTAGAGGGAGCGACCTTGGACAAACATTAAAATTTAGAACACATCTCATTGCCTTTATTGTCGTGTGTTGAATTTTAATACTGAATATAATGAGATTTTAAAAACGCCCTTTTTCAGGCAGTTTTGTTTGGAATCGTTAAATAATAATTTATGATTAAATTTATTTAAGATTTCTTCCACGATCAAGTGTTAAATTTCCTCCCGTCATGTTCATTGTCTTAATTAAAATAAATCGGTGTTACCGTTACCAGAATTGTCTAAGCAAATAAGTATACTTGGTTCGTTCAAAAAGTATCCGGACTGATCCAATTATAGACAGAATATGGTACTTACACGGTTTGGGGTTTAATCTCCCTCAAAGTAAGCTCCTTCTGAAGCCACACACTTTTCGAAATGACCAAAAGCTACTCTGTTAAATTTCTTTTAATGGTCTCAATATCATCGAATCGGTGTCCTTTTAGGGGGTTCGTTTGAGCTTTGGAAACAAAAAAAGTCGCATGAAATCAAATCCGGCGAATATGGAGGCTGCTGCAGGGCCGGCTCAAAGGGTTGTGACGCCCTGAGCCAATTTTGCCCACCCCCATCCCATTTTTTATATAAAGGTTTTTTAGTTAAAAAATAACAAATTTTTTGATATAATTTTATTGTTTATTTCATTCAGTACATTTTGTTAAAATCTTAAATTAAAAAATATATTTTACAACACCAGATATACACATATTTTGCTTGCGTATTTTGATGAATTGGGCCTATTATTATAGTAAAAACAAAGGGAAAATTGCAAGAAAGTGGCAGTAGGCTACTTGGCTAACACTCGGTCAACACTAAATTCTTGAGCAAACGTCACATATTTGTTTCCATAATTTTGTAGTTATATTTAAGTTTTTAACCACACATATTCATATCATTCAAACACCTTCTACTGTAGAACACAAGGTATCGACATTACTTCATATGTTGATATCCTCGTATAGCTACCACTAATGCAAGATTGTACATTTCAACAAAAGAACAGAGCTAAAATATGGCGCAAAAACATTTTCGCTGGTAGGAAAACATTCATCAGCAAAATTTGGCGGAAGAGAATGTACACTAAAACATGAACACACCCTTATTATATATTCTCTGATGTAGCAGTGCTGATAACTAACCTATAATATGGTTAAAAAATTAAGAAGAATTGCAGCGGTCTGGTGAGAGTCGCTGCCGCGTGAGAAACAGCTGGCCATTGTTTACATTTTCCTCCTCCCACGGCCACACCTCTCTCCTCCCTCACCTCCCGCGCCCTAATTTTCTATGTAGAATTCCTTTTTTAAACTGTTCATTTGTTTCTTGTTGATTGATAGCAATAATTTGTCTTTTTTTTCTGTTGCTCTTTCGATCTTTGGCGCCCCCTAAACTTCGGCGTCTTGAGCTAGTGCCATGTTCGCTCGCCCCTTAAGCCGGCCCTGGGCTGCTGTACTTCGGGAGTAGCGTTTTTGGCCAAAGATTGCTGAACAAGTTGCGACGTGTGAAATGGCGCTTTATCGTGATGAAACATCCACTCTCCAGACTCCCACTTCTGCGGCCGTTAACTCCGAGCTGCTTCAAGTAGACGTCTCAAAACTTCAATTTAAAATTCATTGTTGATTATTTGTCCCTATGGAGCATATTCATGGTGCACAACACCTTCACAGTTAAAAAAAACAAGTAACATAAAGAAATCGCCGCGAAACAAAACACGTTTAACTTTATCGGCTCACCACAGTGAACTAACGCTACACAATGAAGTGCAATCCTATCATTCAACTTGTCTCGATATGCAGAGACATGTTTAGAACAGTCACACCTCCAAGCGTGACCTTGTTCTAAAAATAAACACCCTGTCCGGATACTTTTTGAACAAACCTCGTATGTCCCTTTTATAGCGCAAAGCCGTCCAAGCCAGGAACAGCAAAACATTAAATTAAGAAACTAATTTCATGACAAATACAAAGGAAATTCTATACCAAATATCACACTGCTTAAATAAATAAATTCAGTACTGAAACGAAACCAAAACTTAACCTAAACCAAAACTAAACAGTTGTCACTTTGAACTGTACAAAGAGGTGTTTATTAACAGAGAACACGCCAAGTAGGTTACTAATGGGAAGTCGCGAGATGTGGCTCCCAACTCGATGTCCTAAAAATTCAGGAAAATTAACTAATAAAATACCATTTATATTAATAACATTTCACCAATAATAAAAAAATTCATTACATACATACATTATATATCACCTTTCAACCTTTCAAATGTTCTGCGCGATGATTCCTCATTGCACGAAAGTCAAACTTGTCGCCCCTCCTCTCGAGTTGGCCTGGTGAAGTAGAGAGTTGGTTTATTGCACTCTCAACCTCACATAGCTCGGTACGCCCTGCTCATCGGGGATTGTCCTGAGCCAGTCGTCTAATCTTTTTTTGAAGATGTCCACCGCAACACCACTCGTGTTCCTTAGTTATTTGGGCAGCTGATTAAACAGTTTTGGTCCTCCCACAACAAAATTATTTTCTTTCAGGTGTCGATGTTGTTGTGGGTGGATGTTAGAGTGATGTCATCTGCATATGATGATAAGGTAGGCGTGTTATCTATGGGTGTTGGAATGGCATGCATGTATAAGTTGAAGAGTGTTGGTGAGAGAACAGAGCCTTGAAAGACCCCGTTCGGAAAAAGCTTGTTTTTTGATGACTTGCCATTAAATGTGACATGTGAATATCTTCCTGAAAGATAGTTGCTCAGCCACATTTTGGTGTTATTGTGCATGCTTGTGTTGAGTATTTTGTTTATGAGAGGGAAGCGTGGGATAGCATCAAATGCTTTACTAATGTCTATTGCTGCTAATAGTGTACGTTGAGCTGGTCGTCTGGAGTTGATGCCATCCATGATGTGCTACGTGAGGTTAGAGAGTAATGTTGTGGTTGAGTGGTGAGGTCTGAATCCATGTTGAGTAGGCGATAGTGGTATGTGTGGGTTGGTGATTTGTAAGATTAGTCTTTCTGTTACTTTGGAAGGTGTGCATAGTAAAGTAATGGGTTTATAGGAAGCTGGTTCTGTTGGATTTTTGTTTGGTTTGAGTAGTGTAATAATTTTACCGTGTTTCCATATGTCAGGAATAATACAGTGTTGGTATGAATATGTGCTGATATTTGTGAAAGCTAGTATTCCCTGTGGGCCCAAGTGTTTAAGGTGTATGTTAGATATGTTGTCTGATCCAGTAGCCTTCGAATTCTTAATGTTTTTGATGATGTTGGTGATCTGGTCTGTATTGAAGGGTGTCATGGTCGTGTCGAGTCTGTAGGTTTTCTTGTGTCTGGCTGTTTGTCTGTCTGCGTGTTTCTGGTTGTTGTCTCTGTATAAGTGACTTATCTTTGCGTAGTGATTAACTAGAATGTTAGCTTGTTGTGTATATGTTGGAATATTATTTTGGCTGCGACAGATAGCCGCGTATAGATAGTGCGTAATGCTGTTTATAGTCTTGTATAGCCTGGATGTATCTGTGGAGTGGTTTAATGTTGTTATGAATTCCCTAAATGTTCCTGTTTGTTTTTCTTTGAGTTTGTTGTTTATTTCTGTGTTGAGCTGTTGCATCTGCTGTTTTATAGCTTCTGTGTGTGGTGTTTGTGTGTTATGTTTGAGGTTGTTACGTTGCCTTATGAAGTGGGCTATTTCTCTAGTGTAATTTGGGTTGTATTTCCTAACGTTGCCCTTGGGTATGTATTTGTTTGCATCTTAAATTAAGTCCGGGTAAACAACATCAGTGTTGTTGTTTTGAAGAACACTTTCGTAAATAAACACTTTTCTTTTTACTTCAATCTATATACTAAGACGAATCTTTTGTGCAATAACACTTTCATCATACTTTAATACTTCAATACGTCACACGCTAGTGTATGACTAATTTTCTTTCGAACAGAAATCACACGCCAGTGACGCAACTGGATTCTTTGATTGCACCCGGGAGACACAATGGATTGTGAGACACTCACTTCTCGAAAGTTCTCAGGTGACGTCACCGCTAGCGTGGTGGCGTAGACAAGTTCCGTTCTCTTGAATATATAAGAAGGGGCTCAGCACCCTTAAGGCAGATTCCGAGGAGACGGGTCTCCGGCCTGAAATGGCGGGTTTCAGTCCGTTAACGGGAATTTGGTATCGAGATTCAGAACGGACGAGGTTGAAGTTTTAGAAGGGATCTCACGTATATCTGATTATCTTTGAATTAAGATTAAACTATTACTGTACTCAGTATCATAAAAGAAATATTCAAATTATTAACTTTTTGTGAAGATAAATTTGATTCATTGTAATAAATTAAAAACATTAATTTGCTTAATACTAGGGGTGTATGATATAAAGTAGGTATACAGTTGATGATTTATTTAATGAAACTTTACACATATATGTGTTAATCACTCAGTTGTTCATTATTATCTACCCTGAAAGAAAAATTAATTTAAAAAAAAAAATCAACATATGAAACTATACCTACTTTTGGGCCACCCATATATATATATATATATGGGGGTTACATAAATTTTAGATTTATATTATCCATGTAAAAAAATTTAAGAAAATTTGGATTCCAAATTTGATATTTCTTAGCCTATTTAATAAGTTTTATTTATATTACTGAAGCAATTTTAGCCACGAAGAAAACATGTCACTTTTAAATTCTTCTTAGGCTCTCCTCCCTCTCTCTAGATTCTAGAGTAGTGATTATAACCTTTACTGGCTCAAGGCACCCTAATGTCATCTGCGGTTTCGTTATTTCGTAGCTACCCGAAGAATTTTCTTCTCTCTAACTGTTAAATATCCATTTCCTCCCCATTTACTTATTTCTAATGAACGAAGATATATTTGATCTATCTCTGTGGCGTATCGTGACACTTGACGTATTAGCAGCGTATTTGTTTCACCATATTCTTAAACATTCCAAGCAGAATATTGCGTGCAGGGAGCGCACAGTACAGATGAAAGTAGTTTCGTCCAGGATCATTTTTTTTTTTCACTTCTTGTTTATACTTCCTGTTTTTACATATTTATTGAGGGCATTTGTTTTATTTATTAACTCACTCAACACTTTTAACTGTTAAATTATATAATTTACTTACTTATGAAGCGAAGACTGAAGATTTGTCAACGAAGTAAAACTGGTGAAAAGAAGAGCGAAAGCAAACGAAACGCATATAACATTTTTGAGGATGGACCATTTCATTTCTTTTTCTTCTTTCGTTAATGTTTTTGGCCCTGTCCTACTCTCATTTTCTTGACCTTGAAACTCTGTTGGATCTTCATCTATAAAATGGAAAGTGATTTTATTCTTGTTATAAACTAATATTATTTAAGAGTGACATTCTGAATTTTTCAACAGCACTTCACTTTCGTTAAGGAAGTTCACATATTTTATATGCAATTTATAATAATGCATTTATAATTGCATTTTATAAATATAAGTAAGAAACTTCCTATGTATAAATATACACACTGTCCCAAATGTGATCGACGTATGCCTCATTTTAATGTAAATTACTTACATATGTAATATGAAATATGACATTTTGTGAAAAATCTGTACGTGATGGCGAAAAATTAATATTATTTTCGGAATCAGCGTGCAAAAATTACTATATAAGTGATAAAATTTATAATAATGCATTTATAATTACATTTCATAAAGATGAGTAAGAAACTTCCTATATATAAATATACTGTTCCAAATGTGATCGACGTATGTCTCATTTTAATTCATAATAATGCATTTATAGTTAATAAACTTCCTATATATAAAACTTCCTATATATAAATATACATACTGTCCCAAATGTGATCGACGTATGCCTCATTTATGTATGTATTCACTTCGGACGGATTTTCAGATGTACGTCCCTTCATTTTATATGAACACGACTTCTCAATTTATGTCTGTCAAAATCTATTATTTAAGAGAGAGAGAGAGAGAGAAGAGAGAGAGAGAGAGAGAGAGAGAGAGTTACAAGGAGTTACAAGGAAAAGAAGTACCTCAAAAGGCCTTGCGGCCCATACCGAGGAGGTACCAATGGCAACGGGTGCCACGGAAAATTTTCTACACCCTCAAATAGTGTGCAAGATTTGGTCTAACCTTTTCTTGAAGTGATCCACAGAGGAACTGTTCACAACTTCTGAAGGTAACCTGTTCCACGTGTCACAGATCTTATACGTAAAGTAATTCCCACACACACTAGTCCTAAACCGTTTCAAATCCAACTTCCAACCATTGTTGCGAGTTGGGTTATCATTTAAACTAAACATGCATCTAAAATCGACATCGAGGCTAAATCTCATGCGCGCTTTATCATTTGAATTTTGATTGCTTGAAAGCCGACGGCTAGTCTTAACTTGTCAGAGTTTCGGCCTTTAAAGTGTGTGAAATTTAAAATAAGGAAATAATTTTGTTCGAAGGTTTCCCCTGTAAAGGAATTTCTGTATTAACAAAATTAGGTGAGTCATTAATGCAGTATATGATTTAATTGCAAATCCTGAAATATTGTCTACAGTGAATTATTGTTAGTTATCTTTTATAGTAATACGTAAATGTTTCCATCTAGATTTGGTCGAATAGAAACAGCAAACAATAATACCAATATAATCTAAGAATTGGCCTCTGCAAAAGAGGTAGACTGTACATTAGGGCGGCTCGTTTTTACACTTTTTTCGATATTTGATTGGGGATAGTGCGGAAAAGTTGCGATTTGGAGAGAAAATAAAGTGTGTAAAATTTTTTTGATCTACGTCAATACCTTCCGGTGGCGGCGAGTCCTTAAAAATCGAAAAATAGGCCTAACGGGGTAGATTGGAAAATGGTTTTAAAGACTTACAAAATAAATAATAAAAATTTCAGCACAATCTGTTAATAACTTCCGGTGGCGTCTTAGCCGTTAAAATATCCAAAATATTGATTTAAAGCAAGTTTTAACAAGATGTTATACAAATGTTAATTCCGGTATATTTCTGTGCAAACAACCCTGAGAACACTATTATAGGCTTGAATAAATTAATAGCAGTCATTGAACAATGAACATTATATAAAAATTATATAAAATTATATAAAAAATTTATATGTTTTTAGGCCTATTTTTCGATTTTTAAGGACTCGCCGCCACCGGAAGGTATTGACGTAGATCAAAAAAATTTTACACACTTTATTTTCTCTCCAAATCGCAACTTTTCCGCACTACCCCCAATCAAATATCGAAAAAAGTGTAAAAACGAGCCGCCCTACTGTACATGTTATAAATTGATTTATATATAATATATATATTATATATTTATTTATTTATTTATATATTATATATATATATATGAAATGAAATGAAATGAAAAGGTTTATGTCGGGTATTGCTTTTCGGGGTACTTTTTGGGGTACTGAAAACTGATTCATACTGGCCTCTCAATGTTTCAGATATTTCTTTTAGATCGTCAGTTAGTTCATTATTTCTCTTCCTTAAAGGTCCCGATAGCGTCGTTTGTTTTTGTTTCCATTTTCGCATAGAAGTAATTTGGATTTTTCCTTTATTGCTTATATATATATATATATATATATATGGTTACCTCATTTTTTCATTTGTTTCGTTCTCTCTCTCGTCTTGCGCGGAATATCTCCTATACAAGCGTCGTTCTTTACGTTTATTATACTGCGTGTTTGCAGTTATATATATATATATATATATATATATATATATATATATATATAATATATATAGATATAATATATTATATATATAAAAAATTTCACGAAAGTAACACGTGAATAATATTTATGATGAAAAGAACCACGAAGGAAAAAGAAGCACAGAATGGTGCTCAAGCGCTTTCGTCTAATGGTTCTTTTCATTATATATATATATATATATATATATATATATATATATATATATACCTCGCAACCTCGTAGCAGCCCCGTATATTGGTCTGTCTTCACACACAGACAATGCTGGGGACCTTGCCTCTAGGCCTGGTAAATGAGCGAATTGTTTTCTTGCACTCTCTGCACCGCATATCCATGTACACCGGGCTCATCTTGTACCGTACTAGGCCAAGCATCTAATCTTCTTTTGAAGACTTTAACTTTGCCTGCTGTGGCGCTCCTGAGATTGTGTGGAAGCTGGTTAAAAAGTCTTGGCTTCCTGACAACCAAGCTATTTTCCTTCAGTGTTGAATCGATCCAATGCCTCTCCCTTAATTTGGGGACATTACACTATTTACTGTGTGTGTGTGTGTGTGTGTGTGTGTGTGTGTATATATGTATATATAATGCGCCTCGGTGGTGTAGTGGTTAGCATCGCTGACTACGAATCCATCAGCCCTGGGATCGAGGCCCGGTGACGGCAGCCGGCGCGCAGGAAAACCCAGCTGTTCATCCTTCCACACAATAAAGAATGTGGTTGGTAGATAAATGGGTACCCTGTGTAGCCTAGTGGTTAAGACACTGGGCTGCTGGTGGGGCGTGGTTCGGATTCCACGTTAAACTGTAGCTCTAAGGTGGAGTGAAAAGCTTGACTTTTGTCAGAATGAACAATTCGGGCGGAAGCTAACCAAAGGTTATATATATATATATATATATATATATATATACATACACACATTCAACTGCAAAGAACACGCAGTATAAATAACGTAAAGAACGACGCTTGTATAGGAGATATTCCGCGCAAGACAAGAGAAGAGAACGAAACAAATGAAAAAATGAGGTAACCACCCGGGAATCGAACCCGGGATCTTCCGATTGCCGGTCAGATGCGATACCATTACACCATGGGCCTCACTCTTCCAAATGCCGTAACTCTTCTACATACTCCTATACAAGCGTCGTTCTTTACGTTATTTATACTGCGTGTTCTTTGCAGTTGAATGTATATAATGTTACGGCATGCGGGAGGTGCCCCCTTGGGGCATTGGTTTCTGCGAGTATGTAGAAGAATTACGGCATTTGGAAGAGTGAGGCCCATGGTGTAATGGTATCGCATCTGACCGGCAATCGGAAGATCCCGGGTTCGATTCCCGGGTGGTTACCTCATTTTTTCATTTGTTTCGTTCTCTCTCTCTCGTCTTGCGCGGAATATCTCCTAGTTGTTTATATAGTGCAAAAACAACTAAGTGAGATTTATCCTAATGTTTATGTTGCACTTCGAATAGTATTAACCATCCCAGTTACTGTTGCTTCGGCTGAAAGAAGTTTCTCGCGTCTCAAACTTATTAAAACATATTTGCGTTCCACCATGTCTCAAGCGAGATTGCAATCATTAGCTATGTTATCAATAGAAAACGATATAACAAATTCATTAGATTATTCTCAATTAATTGAAGAGTTTAGCTCGAAGAAAAGTAGAAAAGCATTGCTGTAATATTCAAGGAGCATCTGAACCAAATATTAAAGCATTAATATTTAGCCTGATAAGTCGATCGCTCACTATTGTAAAAAATGAAATGTCAACATCTCTTATACATCACATATGAAAAACGTTTGTATACTATGGAAAGTCATTACCTATAATATTATATAAATCTTAGAAATCATTGTCTTATATTTTCGATACAAATCTTGATTCATATTATAATTTATACTTATTTGTATGGTTTATTTATATTTCTTATACAATTTCCATGCGTGATTATTTTGGTTTGGTTTAATTTTTAAGTGCTGGCATAGTTCTGTCTATGCGGGATTCTAATATTGCTGGTATAGTACCGATAATTAAGTCCATATTTTCATATATATAGGCCTAGGGCCTCGCAATTTCTAGATCTGCCTAGGGTCTCGCAACTTCTAGATCCGGCCCTGTGTATGTATATATATATATATATATATATATATATATATATACAGGGTGGGCCGTAAGTTTCCATACATAGGAAAAATAAACATTTTTTTATGGACAACCATTTTTATTTATATAATATGCTCTACATGGTTGCCATTGTTTTGAAAACACATTTCAATACGTGTTCCCCACTGTTGATGAACACGCATTAGCACAGTTGACGTTATGCTTGTAATGGCGTTGGTGATACGTTCCTTTAGATGATTTATGTCTCGTATCTTTTCCTGATACACCATGGCCTTCAAGTGCCCCCAAAGATAGAAATCAAGCGGGGTGAGATCTGGGGATCTGGGAGGCCACTCCACAGGACCAATTCAATTCGTTGCTCTTTCGTCAAACGCATATTCTTAGGGTATCTGAAACATAAAAACAAACGTTTAATTTTTCCTATGTATGGAAACTTACGGCCCACCCTGTATATATATATATATATATATATATATATATATATATAGAGTATATGAAATGAAATGAAAAGGTTTATTGGCAGTCTATAGTCCATATGACAAATATTATTAACACAATGACAGTTTACATACTAAGGATAGAAATATATACAGTTCATTAGAAATAATACAGTAATATCAGGGTTAAGTGGAGCTACAGGCACACGTTTTCGTACCAAGAATTCCATAGCTTAGAGGATAAACGGCAGGACTCATGGATAGCTTGGATAATCGGGTTGGTTGATTTTTTAATTCTTTGCATTAGACTGTGTTGAGCACGTTTTGTTACCTCCGGGAAACTCGGGACATTGCGGGTAGCAAACATTTGCGAAGCTGAGCATCTCGGGGGTAATTTATGTGAGAGTCGAAAAGACCTGTTGTACAGCAAATTTAGGGTTCTGCCAGAACCTTTTTTATAATTCACCCACAGTTGCTGTCCGTATATATTACTGCAGAAAGTACGAAGAGAGTGTCTTTAGCTTCACTTGCACAGAACTGAAAGTTCCTTATAGTCATATTTGCTTTAGCACAAAGGCTTCGAGATTGTTTTCTTATATCTGAGTCATCACTCAAGGAGCTGGTAATAGTTTGACCCAAATACTTAAACTCTTGTACTTCCTCAATCACTTCACCTTTCATTTTAAACCTAATATCAGCTGGATAATTACAGCTTTTAGGATGAAATTGGATAAACTTAGTTTTTGTAACATTAAAAAGAATATCATGTTTCTGCGAACACACTTCGCAGACTTTTAGTAGCCCATCCAGACACATTAAACAGCATAGGGGAGAGCAAGGAGCCTTGTCTCACCCCGCAAGAGGAGCCAAAACATTCGGATAGTATATTGCCCCAGTGCCCCACTTAATGGTAAAAGATTGTTGGGAATACCAAAATTTCAATAAATTTAATGTGTACATGGGAACCTTCCTGTCTTCTAGTTTTTTTTATATAAAATACTGTGGTTCACTCTATCATATGCCTTACTTATATCTAGGAAACAACTATAAATAGTTGAATTACTGTCAGTAGGGTGACCGCAAAAGGTTAGAGTGCAATGCAATGATGCAATGAGTGCCAGTGGCAACCCACACCCCTCTTGTTGCAAGGACCCCCCAGTGCCAACCCCAGGGTGCCAAAAACGGGGGGGGGAGGGGAACTCCACAGCAAGCTGGGGGAGTCCACCTGACCTCTTTGGGGGAGAAGCCGGGACGGCCTCACCTCCGAAAGGGGTATACCTAACTAAGAGAGAGAGGAGAAGAGAGAGGAAGAGACCATCTAGCTTCCACAAGAGACAGAAGCTCAATGACTGATTATACTCCAACACTTGACTTAGAACTCGAAATCCGCCAGTTGGCGTAGAAGCCAGTGCTTCCAGGCATTATCAGTCAGTTGACACAATGTATACAACGTTTGGACAGACAAGAAACGCACACAAATGCACGTACAATTCCCGACTATACGCCCATAAAGCCCCCTAGTATTACACACACACAACTATATGCACGTTCACAGATTATATGCACCGGGTTCGAGATCCGGTAACGGCAACGTGCGCAGCATTCGTTCATCCTTCCACACAAATGGTTGGTAGATAAATGGGAACCCCGGGTATCCTAGTGGTTAAGAAGCTGGAACTGCTGGATTCCGCGTTAAACAGTTGGTCTAAGGTGGAGTGACAAGCTTGACCTTCGTCAGAATGAACACTTCGGGTAGAAGCTAAAGAAAGGTTAACCAAAAGAAAGCCTATATATGTACAGTTCCAAAAAAATTATTCTAAAAAATTCTGAAAACTATAAAAAATTACTAATTAGTACAAGAAGCGTACACAGTCGCATCTCTCATTCTAATGTTGTAGGGCGGGATACTTTTGGGCACACACACACACACACACACATATTTTCACTCCAAAATTATAAACTGGGAAGATGTGACAGCCAGCATGGAAGTAATAGATTGGAGAACCATTTTCGAGGCCAAGACAACGGAGGAGATGCTAATGACGTTAGAGGAGAAGACGTTAGAAATTGTGGAAAAACATGTCCCAAAGATACAACAAAGAGGAAAGAGAAGCAGGTTCGAAAGACAAAAGAGAGCACTGTTTCGAAAGAGAAAAAGAGCGACTGCAAAACTAAGTAATTGTAAAGATAACAACATCAGAAAAATATTAAATGATAAACTGCAAAGTATCGATGTCGTCATACAGGAACTAATCGAGAAGCATACAGAAAAAGAAGAAGACGACGCCATAGAAGCGATAAAGGCTAACTCAAAGTACTTCTATAATTTTGCAAAAAGAAAGTCGAAAAACCATGCGACTATCGGACCTTTAAAAAATGAGAACAGTGCTTTATCGGATGATCTAACAGAAGTATCTGAAATATTAAGAGCTCAGTACGAATCATCTTTCAGTATCCCAAAAACTGACAAATTGATATGCGATAGAAACGCGTTCTTTGAAGAAGAACCACAAGGGGAAAGTATAACGGATTTCGACTTTACGACGGACGATATTACACAAGCCATAGGGAAACTAAAAACACACTCAGCGGCAGGACCGAATAAATGGAACGCCACACTGATCAAAAACTGCAAGAATGCAATTGCTGAGCCCCTATACTGGATATGGAGACGATCACTAGACACGGGAGAAATACCTGGCATCCTCAAGAGCGCAAACATAGTACCAATATATAAAGGAGGATATCAATCCGAGGCAAAAAACTATAGGCCAGTATCGCTTACATCTCATCTCACTAAAATATTTGAAAGAATAGTTAGACGGAAAATCTATGACTTTTTAGAAACGCAGAAAATTTCAATGATAACCAACACGGGTTTCGGTCAGGCAGATCATGCCTATCACAACTAGTGGAACACTACAACATTATTGATTCACTGGAAAGTAATGAAAATTATGATGTACTATACACAGACTTTGCTAAAGCGTTCGACAAGTGTGACCACGGAATCATAATACATAAACTGAAATATATGGGAATAACAGGAAAAGTAGGGAAATGGATATATAATTTCCTTAGTGAGCGGCGGCAAGTCGTTACAGTACAAGGAGTATCTTTATCAGAACCAGAGGTCCTCAGCTCAGTACCACAAGGAACAGTATTAGCTCCACTATTCTTCATAATCATGCTAACTGACATAGATGAGGAAGTTACCAGAGACAGCACAGTAACATCCTTTACGGATGACACAAAGATCAGTAGAAAAATAAGAAACCCAGAAGACATACTGTAAGATCCCTACAAACCGACATAAACAGAATCTACAAGTGGACGGAAGACAACAATATGAATTTTAACACTGAGAAATTTCAGCTACTACGGTACGGAAAAAGAGAAGACCTAAAATCCATGGAATATTATACCCCAAATGAACAGGAAATTCAGAGAAATCCCAGAGCAAAAGATTTAGGGGTTGTAATGACAGATGATGCGAAATTTGAGACACAAAATAAGATAGTAAACAGAGCAAAGAGAATAACAGGACAGATATTGAGAACCTTTAAACGAAGGGATAGGAATGTAATGATTCCTCTACTGAAAACCCTGATAATACCCAAATTGGAGTACTGCTCGGTCCTAACATCTCCATATAAAAAAGAAGACATTAGACAGCTGGAAGGGATCCAGAGAAGCTTCACAGCCAAGATCAATAGGTGCAAAGAACTGAATTACTGGGAAAGGTTACGAGAACTAGACCTATACTCACTGGAAAGGAGAAGAGAGAGATACACCATTATTTACACTTGGAAAATAATGGAGAAACTAGTTCCTAATCTTACGCTGAACCCTATAACTCCCCAAACAACGGTGGACAGTAGAAACGGCAGACTGTGCCGTATTCCCAAATTGAAGGCGAGACAGGGCACATCCTTAACCGTGAAAGAAAATAGTTTTGTAGTGAGAGGACCAAAACTATTTAATCAGTTGCCCAAAGACCTAAGAAACATGAAGGGAGTTGCAGTGGAAATCTTCAAAAGAAGACTGGACGCCTGGATCAGAACAATCCCCGATGAACCGGGCGTACCTGGCTATGTGAGGTGGAGAGCGCAAGAATCAAACTCACTACTTCACCAGGCCAATTCGAGAGGAGGGGCGACAAGCTTGACCTTCGCGAAATGAGAGATACGCCGATACGATCTCCCCGTCTCGGCCAGTTAATTTTTAAAAAATTATTTTTTCAGTTTCAGGCGATTTGTTTTTCAGAGGAATTAGCCACAGATATCTAGAGAATAGTGAAGTTTATAGTACGGCCGATCTTCCCGTAACAGCCAGTTTATTTTTTTAAAAGCTATTTTAGATGGGTGTAAATCCCTTCTCATATATATATATATATATATATATATATATATATATATATATATATATATATATATATATATATATATATGATATATATATATATGTTGTCACAGTTGAGGCAATAAATGGATATTTATCGTAAGCGATCTTTGGATACCATAAAGTTTAAAGCGATGCGATCTGTTCCCGATTTCGAATTTTTAAGTTATTTTAGATGGGTGTAAATCCTTTCATATATATATATATATATATATTACTTTTCATTAAACGAAGAATTTAAATTTTTAAGACTACTTTATTAATAATTACTACCCTTCTAATCTTTTTGACAACCAATTAAAGAAATTTTTAAATAACGCTTTTAATACTAAACTCCCCATAACCACAGTACAAAAAGAAACCAGATATATTAAATTATCTTTTTATGGTTATTTATCATTGCATTTTCGAAGTGAAGTGTCCAAACTGCTTAAGTCTAGTTATCCCCAAATGAATTTTAGATTTGCCCTCGTCAACCCACTTAAATTATAAAATTTTTTAAAGTTCAAAGACAAATTCCCCAAAACTGTATGCCCTAATGTTGTTTATAAATACACGTGCGACAGCTGTAAGGCTGCGTATATTGGCAGTACTCAACTCCAACTGGAGGTACGCCTTTCTCAACATTTGGGCTTATCAGTCCGTATCAACCGTCCCCTCATTAGCCCACCACAATCCGCAATTAGAAACCATAGTAATGAAAACAGGGTAGGGTATGATTCATCACTGCTAACTCATCGCCGCCAACTCAACTCCGAATGCATCGTTGCCAAATAATGTTTGATAGTTTCCTTGCGTTAATTTCAGACTACTATAAGGAGAAACCAATTGCACTGGTGGGGGATAAATTAGTATGGACGCAAAAAACCCAATACCGAACAGTTTGTGGTATGTGATCTTTACGGAGGCTCTTCCCCCGTACCCACGAGACCTAAATTATACAGATGATAATGTATTAACATGTGCCCACCATGGCTGGGTACCAGGAACAAAAATACTATCTGGAAATTTATAGATGCCTTATACAAATACAGAAGAGTCGAGTGTATCTCGAACAACTTGTAGGAGGTCATGCTCCACCTTTCAAAGTTAAAAAAATATCGTGATGCTGATGACCGTATATTAAAACTAGTTTTAAGCTTTGAGCAACGATCACCATTAAAATATTTACGTGGGATTGCCTACAATTACCACTAATTAAACTCTGAACCTTTTAATCTTTTTTAACGTAGTAGAATAAAGAGTTTCTAACAATTTTTAACTTTTTAAAGCTCTAACCTTCAAAAATAAATTTAATTCATTTTTTCAAAAAATGGAGTTGAGTCGGCGGAGTTGAGTTGGCGGCGATGAGTTGGCGGTGATGAATCGTCCCATCCCGATGAAAACAATCATCCCCTTCACAAAACTCAGTTCGAAATTCTAACAAGATCCACTGACCTTACAGAACTCCGAATTTTAGAATCGTTGTACATCTATAGAAACAAACCCTCCATTAACAACAATAGTTCATCTTACAAATTACAGCTCTTCTAACTAACCAATTTACTTTCATAGATATATCATACCTTCCAATTAACTGACCATACAGTTTTCTCTCAGTTTCTGCCGAATATGGAGGTTGACGTAAACATTGTGTATTTACCAGTTGAGGTAATTTTAATTTAATTTTAATGATTTTAATTTTCTTTTGTATTGATGTAATTTTAATGATTTTAATTTTCTTTGTACTGATGTAATTTTAATTACTTATTCTTATTTTTGTTTTAAGGTTTTAAGATTTATAATTCACTGATGATGACAAGAAATTTGTCGAAACGTCTGAAGTATAAAAAATAAACGAAAATGTTTGCTGTTGTGGTGGTCCTTCTTTTCGACTGTAAGCTCCGTTTCCTTAAGGAGAAGTCAATAGCTTTGATATATATATATATATATATATATATATATATATATATAATATATAGTGATGGATCGAATAACCGCAACCACAACCCACTACAACCGCACAAAAATTCACAACCGCAACCGTAACCGCAACCGCCGTTCCATAAGTGCGGTTGCGGTGTAAAAGCTTAGTTAATTTTAATTTTAGGTTAATTAGAAATATTTCTTTTTTTAAAAAGAAATATGGGTCTCCTTATGCGTGCTTAAACGTGACGTCATACGGCTGCCGTAGTAAAATTGGTTTAAACTGATTCTCCTGACTGATTCTCCTGAGCCAAGTTCTTCAAAGTCGTCACTACTGGACTCGATGAACGCATTTTTGAGTTCAAGCAGTGAAGAAGAAGAAAGTTCACCAAGGATCAACAAGAAGATGCGAGTTCTTCTAGACAACTATCACAAAGAAAAAAGAATTGCTCCCGACGATGATCCTCTTCAGTGGTGGAAAGATAACGAACTAAAATACAAAGAACTTGGCTGTATTGCAAGAACATATCTTGCTTGCCCTTCAAGTAGCATTCCAAGCGAGCAGCTCTTCAGTGGAGCGGGAACGTTGTACGATGAGAGGCGTTGCCGCTTGAAAGGTGAAAATGCAGCAAAAATATTATTCTTGAAATTCACACTGCCTGTCATTAAGTTTGACATCAGTTTTTCAAATGAATAATAATCCATAACTTTCCAATGGGTGGAGGCTGGGGAAAGTGGTAGGTGGGATGAACAGTGCGATGGGTCCTCGTCCCTCATCCTGGTAACACACTTAGTGCAAAATATGGTTTTAATTAATTTGACCTATTCTTTCATAATAGCTATATAAGTTTAGAATATACTTCATTTAAATAGTATTTATTTAGTAAATACCTTATGTTGAACACAAGTTTTGCAACACACAAATAGCGGTAGCGGTGTATTGCAAAACTTGTGTTCAACATAAGGTATTTACTAATAAATACTATTTAGTATATATTATGTACCAAGTGTGGCTAAATCGCACTATAGTGGCTAAATCCAGTTAATAATTACGCATTTTTCCTAGTATATGATAACCGCAACCGCAACCGCGGTTGGAAAAAATTCGACAACCGCAAACACAACCGCAACCGCGGTTGTGAAAAACCGACCACTCGATCCATCATATATATATATATATATATATATATATATATATATTGTCACAGTTGAGACAATAACTGGATATTTATCATAACCGATCTCTGGATACCAAAAAGTTTAAAGCGATGCGATCTGTTCCCGATTTCCAAATTTAATTTCGAAGTGTTGGTAAATCCCCCATATATATATATATATAATATATATATATATATATAATATATATATATATATATATATATATATATAAATGAAATTAAAATGAAAAGGTTTATTGGCAGACTATAGTTCATATGACAAATATTATTAATACAGTGACAGTTCATATACTAAGGATAGAAATATATACAATTGATTAGAAAAAATACTGTAATGTCGAAGTTAAGTGGAGCTACAGACAGACGTTTTCGTACCAAGAAGTCCATAGCTTAGGCCTTAGAGGATAAATGGCAGGACTCATGGAGAGCTTGGATGATCGGGTTGGTTGATTTTTTAATTCTTTGCATTAGACTGTATTGAGCACGTCTTGTTACCTCCGGGAAGCTCGGGACATTGCGGGTAGCAAACATTTGCGAAGCTGAGCATCTCGGGGGTAATTTATGTAAGAGTCTAAAAGATCTGTTGTACAGCAACTTTAGGGTTCTGCCAGAACCTTTTTTATAATTCAGCCACAGTTGCTGTCCGTATATATTACTGCAGAAAGTACGAAAGAGAGTGTCTTTAGCTTCACTTATACAAAATCGAAAGTTCCTTATGGTCATATTCGCTTTAGCACACAGGCTTCGAGACTGTTTTCTTATATCCGAGTCATCACTCAAGGCGCTGGTAATAGTTTGACCCAAATACTTAAACTCTTGTACGTCCTCAATTAACTCACCATTCATTTTAAACCTTATATCAGCTGGCTGATTACAGCTTTTAGGATGAAATTGCGTAACGTTACTCTTCGCAGACTTTTAGTAGCCGATCCAGACCTTTAATAGAGGGACTTATTAACACCACATCACCATAATATATATATGGGAATGAACTCAGAATGATTCCCTGAGGTTTTTTATGATACACACAGACCGTGCGTGAAACAAGGAACTCCTCTAGGAAAATTAAATCCACTATAGTCCGAATAAATAATGGTAAATGACAAATGACAAATATTATAGTTTTTTTTACTTTTCGTGATTCTAGCCCGACGTGGGCAACGGGTCACTCGCAAAGAGGTCCCAAAAATATAGCTTCCATCACCAGCTATCTGCAAAGCAGATAGGATCCAGCTTTGGGACAGGATCTGCTTTGCAGATAGCTGGTGAGGGTATATTTTTGGGACCTCTTTGCGAGTGACCCGTTGCCCACGTCGGGCTAGCATCATGAAAAGTAAAAAGAACTATAATATTTATCATTTACCATTATTTATTCGGACTATAGTGGATTTAATTTTCCTAGAGGAGTTCCTTGTTCCACGCACGGTCTGTGTGTATCATAAAAAACCTCAGGGAACCATTCTGAGTTCATTCCCATCATGAAATGGCCATGTTATGTGCCTTGAAAAGTGGACGCTCAATTCTGCCAGTTGAGGTTTAAGTTTTGGTTTTTGGCTAAAAATATAATAGTTACCCCTTTTTCTTTAATGTATTCAATCTGACGTGAAGGCAGTGAGTTTTTTGCTTATATTGAGGTTCTAAATGTAGCTGGGCTAGGCTGCTTTAAACCCTAGATCCTGTCCCAAAGCTGGATCCTATCTGTTTTGCAGATAGCTGGTGAGGGAAGCTATATTTTTGGGACCTCTTTGCGAGTGACCCGTTGCCCACGTCACGTTGGGCTAGCAACACGAAAAAGAAAAACTATGGTGTTTGTCATTTACCATTACTTATTCGGACTATAGTGGATTTAATTATCACAGAAGAGTTCCTTGTTCCATGCACGGTCTGTGTGTATATCATATATATATATATATATATATATATATATATATATATATATATATATTATATATTACAGGTAAGGTCGTAACACAGATGTTTATGGTACAAACTTTACTTCTCCCCGCAAGTGTTTCAAGACGGGAACCCCTATGCGGGTGCATCGCTCGTAATTTTCGGAGCGGCTGACCGGAACATCCTACTTTCAACGCAAACTATTGCAGAAATTTGTGACGGGGAGAAAGACTCAACCGTTCATGGCGTCGTTGAAATGTAAGTAATTAATTTAATCTGTGAAATTTATAAAAAGCCAGAATAAACGCGTTTTGAAATATTAGTTTGCGATTTAAGCGGAAGGCCGGGCTATGTATATTTATATCGTTTCATTAGGTGCAAGTGTTAGTTAATTTATTAAAATTCGTAATAAAACGATGAGTATCCGTACTCGGTAGAGGTGTAATATCTTTTAAGATTTCTTATAATATGCAAATTTAGTGGACGTTAAAAGTTACTTCGCAGGATCTTAATGGACTTTTTCTCGTTTATAATTTATTTAGTAATCTCATTTTATCCTTTTATTTTGAGTTTTTTTTTACCAAAGTTTTTCTACACCGAAAAAATTATGAAATGTAGATGCTCTTTTCATTATATGGGCGTCCCTAACCGGGCGTAATATAACCTAACCGGGCATAATATAACCTAACCTTGAAGAACCTAACCGGGCATAATATAACCTAACCTTGCGCAACCTAACCGGACATAATATAACCTAACCTTGCGTAACCTAACCGGGCATAATATAACCTAACCTAGCGTCCGAAACTTGTATTCGTACTCGGTAGAGTACAAATCTTTTAAGATTTCTTATAATGCGCAAATTTAGTGGACGTTTGTCGGCGACACTGATGTTGTTTGATTGCTTTTCCGACTGTTTAATGTATTCTCAGTATGTCACTTCCTCGCATCGACAAGGAAGTTTATACCGTTTAATTAATCTGACTGCGGATTCCGGGACAACCCTTTATACCCTTGCCCAATTGCGTCCTCTCTCTCAGTCCGTTGAGATAATGGAATGCCTTTCTCGGAAGGATATAAATTATGAGTTTTCCTTTGTCAGTAGATAACATCATAACATTCGTTCTCTATTTATCACCCGGTTTTCGGATTAACTAATTCGGTTTAACATTTTCTTACGTATTATTTTTCTTATGTTATTCTAGCTAACTCCAGACAATTGCATTGAATCTAAGGGGACGTGTCTTTGCGATTAACGGTTAATATATACGGTAATATAAACAGAGTGTGTATAAAGCATCGCAAGTAAAGAGGCAAATCCGATTTGAACTGATTTAAGCTAGTTTCAAGTTGTTTTTCAAATTATTGTCCGTTTTGTGAAAATATTCAGTATGGACTAATCATGTTAATTTTCCTTAATGGGGGTGTCATGTCCAGAGTAAAAGTCACGATTCATGGGCCAGATACACAAAATATCGCCGACGTACCGCAACCATGGTATGCCAACTCCGAAGATTCTCGGAATGTAAGTAATCTTGGGGGTTGGCATCCCATGGTTGCGGTACGTCGACGATATTTTGTGAATCTGGCCCATGAATCGTGACCTGGATGACTTCCTCCTTCAGTTAAATGATCAAGTCCCCTCCATTAAGTTTACTTTAGAAGTGGAACAAGACAACTCAATCCCGTTTTTGGATGTGCGTCTACATAGGGAAAGCCCAGGTTTTAAGTTTAGTATCTATCGGAAATAGCCCTACCAATAATTCAGGTATTATCTTTAAAATTGGTTGTAAACAATGTGATTCCTTTTACATTGGTCAGACGGGAAAGGATTTGCACACGCGTGTAAAACAGCATCAATATTCCGTTAGAACGGGACAGTCGTCCAGTGCTCTTTTTGTACATTTGTCAGAGTTATCCCACTGTATTGATTGGAATAATGCTTCAGTTTTGTTTCACTCTAGCAACATTGTTAATAGAAATATTCTTGAGTCTGCTATTACACTGCCCAACACCAATTTTGCTGATTTAATTCTAACACCTGTTTTTAGGTAACTTTGGTGTGCTGATTTCAAAAATCACCTTAGTTTTTGCCTAACACGTCAGGTTTTCGAGCAATCAAATACGGATATTTTGGAGATATCGCATTTTGGCAGGATATCATTAGACGAAAGCGCTTGAGCACCATTCTGTGTTTCCTTTCCTTCGTGGTTTTATTCATCATATATATATATTATATATATATATATATAATATATATACACTCAAGTTTTTTATTATTGGTGAAATGTTATTTATATAAATGGTATTTTATAGTTATTTTTTCCAAATTTCTAGGACTGAGTTGGGAGCCAGATCTCGTAACTTCCCATTAGTAACCTTCTTGGCGTGTTCGCTCTTAGAAACCACTCTTTGTACAGTTTAAAGTGACAGTTATTTAGTTTAGGTTAAGTTTAAGTTTGGGTTTCGTTTAGGTATTGAATTTATTTATTTTAGCAGCCTGATATTAGGTATAGAATTTACTTTGTTTGTATTCATCACTATGTTAGTTTAATAGTTTCTTAATTTAATATTTTACTGTTCCTGGCTGGGACAGGGTTTGGTTATAGAGGAGACATATACTTATTTGGGATCAAGTAAAGATAAGCACCCCCAACCTTTTTTAGTTAGCTTTATAAGGCTAACTAACGAAAATATCACGACTTAACCTAACCAATCGTTAGGTCAACTGTACGCCCTTGACGATTGGTTAGGTTAGGTCGTGATATTTTCGTTAGTTAGCCTTATAAAGCTAACTAAAAAAGGTTGGGGGTGCTTATCTTTACTTGATCCCTTATTTGCTCACACATTTCTGATCACGGTAACACCGATTTATTTTAATTGAGACAATGGACATGGCGGGGAGGAAAGCGAGCTCAGATTCCAAATTTAACACTAGATTGTGGAGGAAACCTAAGTAAATTTTAAATTTGAAATTATTATTTAGCACCAAACAGACCTTTTCTTTAACGATCCCGAACAAGACTGCCTGGAAAACGTCGTTTTTAAAATCTCATTATATTCAATGTTAAAATTCAACAAACGACAATAAGCAATGAGATGTGTTCTAAATTTTAATCTTTGTCCAAGGTCGCTTCCTCTAAAAAATTAGTCCATGTGGAACCAAACCGCTTTACGAGTTAAGAAATATATCCAAACCGTTTATGCAAAACAACTATAGGATGAACAGCTGGTATTTCACGTGAATTAAATTTATGATGAAAATAACCACGGAGGAAAAAGTAAACACGAAATAGCGCTCAAGCACTTTCGTCCTATGACATCCTCAGGAGCACTGAAATTAATAACAACATTGAGACTATATACAGGTCATAAAAACAAGAAATAGGATTTGTGCAGAAATATATTGAAGGAGGAGCATACAATTTACATGAAAAAGCTACCAGAGTTTCAGCGCTATGTCTAACTCCGTTCTAAATGAATTAAAAATTGTGATCCATGAAGTGTGACCTGGATGACTTCCTTCTTCAGTTAAAAAATCAAGTCCCTTCCATTAAGTTTACTTTGGAAGTGGAACAAAACAACTCAATCCCGGTTTTGGATGTGCGTGCACATAGGGAAAACCCAAGTTTGAATTTTAATATTCATGGGGAAAAAAACAAAAATTTGTCCTATGTACACTTTTACTACGGACAGGATACCCCCTATCAAGAAGGCTATATTTTCTTCAGTATTTCTCCACGCTATTTGGATCGCCACTCCAAAATACATGAATGCTAAGTTAGAAAAAATCAACAGTATCGGAAGTGATTTGTGTTACCCACCTCCTTTTTTGGAATCTTATCTTAAGAAGGCAAAACGAACTTTTTATCGTGTGAATAATAACCCTCGCACTTTGTCGAAGAATATTTTAGTAGGGCCCCTACTTCAATTTTTCCCGTGCTTTTTAGGCATTGCTAATGTACTTAAACTTTTGAATAGTAATGTAGTATTTTCATATGACGGTATTCTGCAAAATATTATAGTAAAGAATAGTCCTACCAATAATTCAGGCATTATCTACAAAATGATCTATAAAATCAGGTGCTCTTCCAATATGTGCTCTACCGCGAAAATTTACATTCCAATACGTGATCTACCTTAGATTATTCGGATTAGCAGCAGGTACGTTAGTTAGCTTTATAAGGCTAACTAACGAAAATATCACGACTTAACCTAACCAATCGTCAAGGGCGTATAGTTGACCTAACGATTGGTTAGGTTGTCATGATATTTTCGTTAGTTAGCCTAATAAGGCTAGTTTCACGGTAGAGCACGTATTGGAATATGGTAGATCACAGTTTCGCGGTAGAGCACATATTGGAAGAGCACCTAAAATCAATCCAAACTACTACAAATTTTAAACGATAAGTTGGCAAAGTTGGATTCTGCCGCAGGTATGTTACGGCTCATCCCCATAATGTGGAAAATTTTCCACACCAGCAATAAACTAACAACCTGTATAAATAATGAATACATATATTAATTAATCTGACTGAATAAATTAAGTGTATGAGATCTCTTCAAAATGTGAGAAAGGGATACTTAGCAGAAACATTTCTGCGAAAAACCTGCAAGCCAAAGCTCTTCGAAATAAAGCTCTGATTCAAGTAAAACACAATAAAAGATCTCAAAATGGTGAAAACTTCTTAACGCATGTTCGACCAAGGGAGTTTCAAACTCACGACAAAAAGTTAAATCTATATTTTTAGTGTAAATGTGTGCTTATATAACCTTCGTTAACCTTGGTTTTTGCTTCCGCCCGAATTGTTAATTTTAACGAAGGTCAAGCTTGTTGCTCCACCTTAGACCTACGGTTTAACGTAGAATCCGATCCACAACCCATCATGGGTGGTCAGAACTTACAAAGTCCTCAGCCGGACTCGATCTCACGACCTCCCGATGAGCAGCACAGTGTCTTAATCACTAGGCTACCCAAGGTACCATTTATCTACCAACCAATTTTTAATGTATGGAAGGATAAACAGCTGAGTTTGCTGCCCGCCGCCTGCCATCAACAGGAATCGAACCCGGGGCCGGTGGATTCGTAGTTAGCGATGCTAACCACTGCACTACGCAACAAAATTATATTAGTCTATCGCAATTATAAAAATACTTTTTTATGACACTACATATGAAGCGTATAGAACCAAGTTTAATGGTTTTGGTCTGAAGCCCGTGTGAGGGCGCATCACACCCACGGAATACAGCGTGCTGATTGGTTACTGCGCAAAATGGGATATCCGAAAACCAGGGGATACGCTTGTGCTATTCTAATGGCTTTATATGTAGTCATTGGGTTTAAATGGGGTGAAAAATAGATGGAATCATCGAATGCCTTATTTTTCATTTTTATTAAAATTTTCTTGACAAAAGAAAAAATTAAGTACTTGAAAGTTTTTATAATGAATAAAATTAACTGAAATGAAATTAAAATTTTATTACATGTAATTTCAGTTAAACGAATCAAAATGAGAACCTTGTTTAAGAAAGCAACAACTTATATACATTTATATAAAAAAAATTGATTTCTCCTTAAGTTTTGTTGACAGCTTTGAACATACTGACAGCAACAATGAATTTGTATAAGTCATTTAGTTTTAAGATATTTAGCTCCTTTAACATACAGGAAGTGTGACTTTGTCTCTTACCCTTTGTTCGAGAGAGTTTGCAAACATTTTTTTTAATTACTTCCCAAGGATGTTTCATATATTTCTTTGAGCTACCCTATGCTGTAATGCAATATAATAAATGTGGATGGATGAAGGAATAATGTACTGTAGGGTAAGGAGCGTGTTTTCAGGAAGGGTCTTTTTAGTTAAAAAAAAAAATGAAGAAAAATCTTGATATTTTGGATTTGATATGTTGTACCTGACTTTTGAAATTTAGTTTTTTTATCTAAATTGGAAGAGTAGTATTCACAATTTGTATATGATAGTTTGTATTAAAATTTAACAATTATATGGCTTTCTTTTTTTAATATTTGAATACAAATGTAGTCACTGGGATAATATGGGTAAAAATGAAAAAAACATGAAATATACCATATTTCATCTCTGCTTATCCAATTGTACAATTGTATTGTAGACCAGTAAGGCAGTACTCTATGTTACTCATAAATTTCAGAAAGTGAAGGGGAAGTTTGTTCATGAGACATGCTTCATTTAAGTGGCTGAACATCTTCATTGCTTCACAAGATTAATTACATGACAAATATGTACAATCCACTTATAGTAAAACTCTTAAATCAAGATTAATGTTTTGTGAAAAAATGTTTATTTCACTAAACTTAAATGGTTCCGTTTCGGTAAAGACATTTCCAGTATTTTACGAATTTATTCATTTTTTATATTACTGCTGTTCTGCTCATATATTTTTAGTTATTGATGTCCATATTATCAATGTTTTTATTCCTCTTGTTTTTTAAGATTTCAGTTGCGTAATAGCCAGCCATTCCTATGCCAAGAGAGAAAAAGCTAATATAGAGCTTTATTCTCATGCACAAAATGCCGCTTATTGCGTAGGCCAAAAGGAAGCCAAAAGCTTTCCAAAATCGGTAAAAGAGAAAGGCAGTTTCTGCTTCATCCGAAAAAATGACGCCGTAAAAGGCTGCGAATAAAAATAAACACAATTATATATCAATGTAAGTAAAAAATAAGTCATACTTCAAAACAAATCGTGTGAAGTAGGCTATTAAAAACGTAAAATCTTTTAAAATACGCTGTTGGTATCACCTTTCGAAAGGCAAGCGCCGTACGCATGAAGTTTTTAAAGGCGTTGAAGTTGAAAGAATGGCGCATACGTTATACCACTAATTAAAACGTCCTGATCCGTAGATCAACACATCAATAGGTGATATATTTCTTTATTTCAATCATTCTTTCAACCTATCTTCAAAAATAATTAGAGTATGTTGTACAATCTTGAAGTGATGATATATTTTGTTTCAAGAAAATAAGTCTCATCATTTCGTTATTGCAAAATGTTCGTTCGGGCAGATGGTATCATGAAATAGAATTAATTGCATCTTTTTTGGTCATAACCAAAATTTAACTCTGAACTTGTACTGCAACAAAATTCAAAGGTATAATTACAACACTAACTTTAAATGTAAAAAAATAACCTAACGACTGAAAAAATAGTTAATTTCGAAGTGGAAAACATTTCTAGAAATCAAATGTAAAAAAGTTGAAAAATGATTTAAGGGCTTAGCAAAATGGGTCCAATGTTACAAGTTCGACCTTACTTACCATTAAGTTGCGTTTGCCAAATAGCATCACACAGCCCCCACAAACAAGCGATGAGAAAAAAGACAATATAATCGTCGGGGTGAGGTTTCCATGTGAACATGACAATGATTAAGGCGACGTTTACAATTGCTCCGAAAGTGAAAATGGGAGCCCGTTTCACATATTTAATTAGTGGAGTAAAAGCATAAGAGAATATGGCGTCAGCAACTCCATAGCAAAGATATACGTACCCAACCATATGGATACCAATTCCACACGTGACGAAGGCCTAAAATCGATGCAAATATTTAACAATTAAATAAAAATAAATTAAAATATATGCAATATCTATATACTGATAATTATAAATTAGTCTCAGTTATAAATTAGTCTCGGTTCTTGTCTCATACTTTTGGAAGGGGCTTGTAAGAAGGTTGTAGTGGGTGGAGGGCTCAGTTGCAAGTCTAAAATATTTTTGGATTTGTTCCATTACAGAGGAGAACATAAATGCGCTTATCGAACTTTTGTCAGTTTTCTTTATTTGGCATTTTCGTTTTTATATTGGTTAGTTTTATATCTGTAGATAGTATTTGACGAGATAATAAATGATACTCACTGCAGTATAATCAACAGCCAAGAATGCTTGCTCAAATCCCGACCAAATGGTGAGTGGAGTTAATAGAATCTGATACGGTTTCTTTATTTGAATCAGAGTTGCGAGAAGAAGATCTTTCATTTTAGTTTTGCGATGACTCATTTCAATTTCATATCTAGAATGGCAAAGTTAACGAAATGATAATTTATAAAAGTTGTTTCATGCAGTCTTAATTAAGTTCAATAATTAAATACAAAACTCTCGAGTGAATTTACATGTATTTGCTTTTCGTTGGCTTGCTTAATTTTCACAACATTTGTTCTGTTGTTAAAAAAAACTCAAAGAAATGATAAATTAATTATTATTTTAGTTTCATAAATATACGAAATCTACACCCATTAAAGGTTCGAATTATTTCTGCATACCTACTAAGTGGATCGACAACAAAAGCAATTAAAGCTACAGCAGAGAAAACCAGTAGTAAATAAATGGTGGTCATGATGTAAATTTTAAACGGCTCGATTGGAGATTCGTTCGATGTTTGTGATGTGTCATTGGCTTGTAGGCGAATTGATTCTAATGAGACAACTTCAAAGTCTAATTTAAGACCAGGACAAGAGTTGGCACCACAAATCGCCAAGAAATGTTCTGATCTTGTGTAGTTACTGACTCCGACGGATAAAACTGCAAATGAAATGAAGATTAAGCATTAATGTTCGTATTTTATAGAATGAATTTATGTCAGTGTTAAAACACAAATCCTCCCTACCATCTGGTCATTGCAGGATTTGTTGGAGGCGAGGATTGATTTCCAAACAATGCGTTGGTTTGTTATATATATATATATATATATATATATATATAATATAATATATATATATATATATATTAGGGTGATGCAAAATAACTTATCATTTCAAAAACTTGAAGACACCCTCTAATTTTATTTAATTTAGTGTAAAAACTGAACATGCAAAATTTCAGCACAATTGAAGACATTTTAGAGGTTGCTACCATCCATTGAACATTTTGTATATTGTTATTTTTCAGTTTGTATTTATTGTACATTTATTTATTTTGCAGATTTCATCAAAAATGGTAGTCAGCAACATATAGCAGTCATAACAGACTCTGAACCTCTTTCCGTAAACCTTCTCATCCCTTTCATTGCTATAGACGTCGTGGCCGAACATTCTAGAATCATTTCTTTGCTGTGACGTCACTGTGGCGGCCGCGTCAGTGTAAGTGCGGCGTCACTGACTCAGTATCTTTGCTGCCTTCGCTGAGAGTGGTTGTATAGCAGTTGCTGAGTTGCACTCATGGAGCGGCATACGCGTCACAAAACAGTTGTTTGGCTCATAGGACATCCTATAGAGTCCTTCAAAGAAACCCAGCTTCCATCTAAAAGGGAAACATTAGCATTGTTTATGAACTACAAGATCAATAAAAAGCAACAGGTGAAAACAGCGGCTTTGTTGACTGCTAGAGATGTTATGGATGTGTGGGAAAAGGCACGCATCCCAACAGTGTTGAAATGTCATGTCGTGGAGAGAGTAAAGAAACTTTTCAACGAGTGGGAGAAACTAAAGAAGAACAGAAATAATAAGAAGAAGCAATCACCTGCACTACTTCAAAAACAAGAGAGCTGGCAAAATGACTTGCAAGATCTGTTTGACATTGCACATGCAAGTGCTCTTGACATGATAAAGATAGATGAAGATCGTGAGTTTTTGATGCTGCAACGACAAAAAGGAAGAAAAGGCAAAATGTCTGGAGTGGATAAAGTTTTTTCACAAATGGAAGAGATTGCTAGAGAAAAGGAAACATTGCTTGAAAAGAAAAGAAAGAGGGAAACAGCCGTTTTCGAAGCAGCAGTGCTCTCAAGTTCAAGTCCTTCAAGTTTGAATGAAGATAGTTCAAAATCAGAAGAAGAATTTGTTGCTGACCCTCAGCAGCCATCAACTTCGAGACAAAGTAGATCAAAGTCTAAGAGTGCAAAGCTTATGGATTCTTCAATGCTTGTATCTCTTGATGCTGCAAAAGTAAGTGATAGAGCTGCTTCGGAAATCTTGATCCCAACAATCAATGCTCTTGGGCAAAACCCTGAAGAATACAGTGTTAGCTATTCATCGATACGGAGAGCAAGACAAAGGAACCGCAAGACAATGGCAGAAAATTTGAAGCAGGATTTCGAAACAAATTGCCCTCTCCAAATACATTGGGACGGCAAACTACTGGAAGATATTACTGGTCATGAAAATGTTGATCGACTGCCAGTTCTAATTTCCGGCCAAGGAGTTGATCAGCTTCTTGGTATTCCCAAACTTGCCAGAGGAACTGGTCAAAACATTGCAGATGCTGTCCATCAGTTAGTATTGGAGTGGAATATATCTGACCAAGTGAAGGGCATGTGTTTTGACACCACTGCCTCCAACACAGGTTCTAAGAGTGGTGCTTGTATGTTACTAGAGCAAAGATTGGATAAAGATATGCTGTGGCTGGCTTGCCGACATCATATTTTCGAAATAGTGTTAGAAGCTGCAGTTTCTGTCTCCTTGCCATCTTCTAGTGGCCCTGACATACAACTGTTTAAGAGATTCAAAGCAAAGTGGGTGGAAATTGACAAGAACAATTACCAAACAGCAACAGATGACCCTAACATTGCAGAGAAAATCTCAGATGCTGAAGAACTCATTCAATTTGCTCAAGCTCAGCTTGATGAACAACAGCCTCGTGATGACTACAAGGAATTGCTCGAGCTAACGCTCATTTTCATCGGTAGTGCCCCCAAGTCAGGAATCAGCTTTAAAGCACCCGGAGCTTATCACAGAGCACGATGGATGGGCAAGCTAATTTACTGCATTAAAATTTGGATGTTTAAATCTCAGTTTAAACTAACTGAGAGAGAGGAAAAAGGACTGAGAGATGTTTGCTGCTTTTCAGCTGCGATATACATCAGATCGTGGTACCTGGCACCCATACCCTCATGCGCCCCCCGTTCAGATTTGCATTTTGTGCAAAGTCTGCAGCTCTACAAGCAAAAGGATGACAAAATTGCAAGTGCTGCACTCAATAAGTTTTTGAGACATTTGTGGTACCTCTCTGAGGAGCTTGTGGCGCTTGCATTTTTTGATTCAGCTGTTTCGCATGAGACAAAAAACAAAATGAAGCATGCTCTGCAGAAAACCAGTTGACTCAAAACCGAGCAAACGAGCATCAATAAATCCTGAATCAGCTGGGCAGAAACAACTGCAGGATTTCGTTACTGCGAACACAAAAAGATTCTTTGAAATCCTAGAGGTGCCTTGCACTTTTCTTGAAAAAGATGCTGAAGAATGGAATGATGATGAAAGTTATGCGAATGCAAGAGATATCGCATATGGACTCAAAGTGGTAAACGACATTGCGGAAAGAGGTGTACGACTGATGGAGGAATACAACAAACTGATAACCAATGATGAAGAGCAGAAACAATACCTTCTTCAAATTGTTAAAAGTTACAGGTCGTCACTCTCAAACAAAAACAAGAAAACATTACTCTTGCTTCACAAAAAACGAAAATAAACATACATAAGTGGTTATGATATGCCTACTGGGGAAACTTCCACATAAAAAAAAGTTAACGCGCTATACGCTGTACCTCAGAGGGTGGTGCGGAAATCAGCGTGCCTATTATTTACTATTTTATGAGCTCACTACGTACTATAGTCTAGAATGTCATCGTTTTTTTTCAAACTAGGTTAACTAGGTACATATCAAACCGGCTCCGGCGAAAATATCAACAAAACAATATTTTTGAGCACAAACTGATACACATTTATTTTTAAAGCTTGGTAGCAACCTCTAATTTTCTCTTTTTCAACCCCAAATTTCGCATACAATGCTTTCTTAGGAATATGAATAAAATAGGAGGGTGTCTCCCTGAAAATTGAAAAAACAAAAATTGACCCCTTTTTTGCATCACCCTAATATATATATGCTGCAGAGTTCATGAGGGTGTATATATCTTGCCCCTGGTCAAAAATAAGTAAGGAGACATTCTGTCCAGCAATAATTACAGGCTTATTGCTATCTCTTCCTGCTTCTCGAAACTACTAGAGAAACTCTTGTTACTCCGATTAAATGATTTCCTACGGACATCTAATCAGTTTGGCTTTAAAAGGTCCCACTCAACTGACCTGTGTATCTATGTACTTAAAGAAACAATATCTAAATACATTGACAGTAATTCAACTATTTATAGCTGTTTCCTGGATCTAAGTAAGGTATATGATAGGGTGAACCACAATATTTTATTTGCAAAACTAGAAGACAGGAAGGTTCCCATGTACATATTAAATTTATTGAAATTTTGGAATTCCCACCAATCTTTCACTGTTAGGTGGGGCAATGTACTATCCGAGTGTTTTGGCTCCTCTTGCTGGGAGAGACAAGGCTCCTTGCCCTCCCCTATGCTGTTTAATGTGTATATTGACGGATTAATTGCTTCACTTAACGAGACAACAGTGGGATGTTGTATAGATAACACAAGGATAAATACAGTAACTTAGTTTATGCCGATGATATGGTGTTAATAAGTCCCTCTGTTAAAGGTCTGGATTGGCTACTAAAATTCTGCGAAGTGTGTTCGCAAACACATGATATTCTTTTTAATGTTACAAAAACTAAGTTTATGCAATTTCATCCAAAAAGCAGTAATCAGCCGGCTGATATAAGGTTTAAAATGAATGGTGAAGTAATTGAGGAAGTACAAGAGTTTAAGTATTTGGGTCAAACTATTACCAGCTCCTTGAGTTGATGACTCGGATATAAGAAAACAATCTCGAAGCCTGTGTGCGAAAGCGAACATGATCATAAGGAACTTTCGATTCTGTACAAGTGAAGCTAAAGACACTCTTTCGTACTTTCTGCAGTAATATATACGGACAGCAACTGTGGCTGAATTATAAAAAAGGTTCTGGCAGAACCCTAAATTTGCTGTACAACAGGTCTTTTAGACTCTTACATAAATTAACCCCGCGATGCTCAGCTTCGCAAATGTTTACTATTCGCAATGTCCCGAGCTTCCCGGAGGTAACAAGACGTGCTCAACACAGTCTAATGCAAAGAATTAAAAAATCAACCAACCCGATCATCCAAGCTATCCATGAGTCCTGCCATTTACCCTCTAAGCCAGTGGTCGGCGAACAGGGGTAAATTACCCCAAATGGGGTACATTTAAAACTTTTGGGGGTAATGCGTGCGGTATGAGAGACACCATATGCAACAATTTTAAGAGCAATTGGCTTGGTTTTGTTTACTTTGAAGTCTGGGGGTAATTTCATTTTACTCAAATAGATTTTTGGGTAATACCCAAAAAGTTCCCCGACCCATGCTCTAAGCTATGGACTTCTTGGTACGAAAACGTCTGTCTGTAGCTCCACTTAACTTCGACATTGCAGTATTATTTCTAATCAATTGTGTATATTTCTATCCTTAGTATATGAACTGTCATTGTATTAATAATATTTGTCATATGGCCTCTGCCAGTAAACCTTTTCATTTTCATTTTCATAATATATATATATATATATATATATATATATATTGTGTGATATTTTAGAACAAATGAACTTAGAAAGAAAGAACGGGTCCTTGGGACATTTTGGAATGTAGAAATAATGATAGGCATGTGATATGCTACTGATGTTCTGTGAATGTCCTCATGCTAATTCGTTTTTAGAATATTTGAATAATCAACACACGAATATTAAGTTTTCGATGGATTTAGAGACGAAACATTCATTGTCCGTTTTGGATGGTGAGATAGAAAGGTTGAAAGGTTTCTCGCTTACCTGCCTCGGGTTATTGTAAAGCAACCAAACTTTTCAGGATTTAGTACAAACGTTTTTTAGTTTGATGATTTTAAGTTTGAAATTCATGGTGTTCAAACTCTTTTATCAAAACCTAATAGAATGTGTTCTTCTTTCAACTCCATTCATCGGCTTTTAGATTTTAAATGAACTTTTTTATTAATATAGGCTTCGAAAGTTATATCTATATTATAATGGAGGTAAGTGCGATATATATATATATGTAACCAAAAAAAAATTTAGAAACTTTAAAATGCATTTTCGCTGCTGTTCTTTTGTATAATGTTAAAGTAAATCCTATTGAACATTGTATTGCTATAACTGTAGAAAAATTAAAATTTGAAGCTAAATTTTGAGCAAGAAAATCAATAAGGAAAACTGTTGATTGGTCCTTGGAGGTCCTTGGATTTTTTGTTAACCCTTTCATACCCAAATTAAGTCGAAAAGTAAAAAAAAAAATTGGGATATAAAAATCGTTTAATTGGACCCAAAATAACTGAAAAATATATTTTACAAAGTTTTATTGTTCATAATTAATAAAATACGAAATGTGTTAAATTTCACACATTGGGAACTGGAAGGTCTAAAATTGCTTCCAAAGTTAACGATGAAAATTTCATACACTGGTCATTAAAGGGTTAATATAATGGAAGTAAGTGCGATATATATATATGTAACAAAAACTCCAAACTCGGAAGGATTTAACTGCGGAGCTACCTCGGTTATTGAAACTGGTTAAAATACCACCCACAAAAGAACGCAGCCATGAAAATCTTGAGCTTCACATTGTGTCAAGATTTGTGAAGCTTAAGATTTTCATGACAATAGTTTTACTGACCAAATAATTGAACCCCCAATTACTGTCGGTTCAATTATTTGGCCAATAAAACTACGAATAGAAAAGAACGCAGTCATGAAAATCTTGAGCTTCACATTCGAGCTCATTGTATCAAGATTTGTGAAGCTTTAGATTTGCGTTCTTTTCTATAGTTTTATTGACCGAATAATTGGTTCACCAGTAATTGGAGGGCCGCAGGCACCCCAATTACTGAGGCCCAAGGTGAGAGGAATAGTAGTGATATCCAGATAAAGGGCTACTGATGTTCAAAATAAAATACGCCGTAGGGCCACAATTCGGTTTGGGCCAAAGGCCCAAATACCGTAGATATAGCAAAATCGGCGCGTAGCGACGATCTTTTGCTAGTGTATATAATATACATATGGTGTATGTGTGTCGCGAATCTGTCTTATTTGGTTTATTACATTATGTTACAGAGAAAGCTTTGTTAAGAGAAAAATAACCATGTATGTATGCATAATTTTAGGTTTTGTTTTCTAAGTAATGTTAATTATAGTTTGGATATTAAATAGACTGTAAAAGAGTTTAATTTAATTTACAGTGTTCTAATTATTATTATTATTATTATTATTATTATTATTATTATCATTATTATTATACGCAAAGAAAAACGTGCGAAATGGATTGTTTTCATTACATTCAGAGCAAGCTCTAAAGTTTTTCTTTTCCACCAAGTGAGGTGAAGGTTATCAGGGATTAAAATTTTGTTTAGTGTACTCGCTCAATGGTACTAGCACTCCCCTCAGCGCACTGGCACTCCTACCTCCTGCCCCACTCTCTTTAAATGCCACATACTACTGACCCTTCGTCTACAGTAGTTTATCGGAACGTGAACAAATACACAAATTGGACATAGATCTTATAGTTTCATTTATTTTCATCTTACAAATAATGTAGTTAAGCCATGGAACTTGTTACTACAATAGCTTCATACAGTAAGAAATGGTAGTTCTTCTGTCTCGCTGGCTTTTTAAATGTTTTGCTAAAAGAACCTTGTCGTGTGAGTGCATTTGTTTGTGGACCACATAGTATATGATGTCCTATGCTAATGATAATGATGGTATTATTCAGTCTTTCATTCAAGGCTCTTCACATGTAAAGAGTGTAGCGAGTGATAAAATATGAGTGGAAAATCTACTTAAGGTTAAGTGATTATAAATGATGAGTTTTCTGATGATGATAGTTTTGCTGAATACTAATCATTCTACAGGGTGTTTATAAAGTCCCTATCTATTTCGTTGATGGTGGTGACACATCGGATTAAAGGAAAGAAATGCAAATTAGAGAGGGGTTTGAAAGAACATTTCACAAGTCAGGTCCTACAGACAAGACAATTTGTGATTTGCTTAGTAAATTTAAAAGATCGGGATCTGTTCATGATGAGTCATGTTCTGGACGTCCAAGTGTCTCTGAGCATGCTGTAAATGCGGTACGTAATGTTATCGATGAACATCTAAGCATGTCAATTCGCATCACATCACGTAGACTCGGGATACCCAAATCAACTGTTCACAAAATCTTGAAATCGACGTTGAAGAAGAGAAGTTATCACATTCAGGTGCTTCACGACTTACATGAAGAGGATTATCAAAAGCGAAGTGCAATGTATGTCGATCTTATTGAACTCATTCAGAATGAAAATTTAATGGACCACATTCTCTTCGGTGATGAAACAACTTTCCACACGTGTGGAAAAGTTAATCGCCATAACTGTCGCATATGGGCTATGAAAAGCCAGTTGATTTCTATCAATGGGAACGAGATTCTCCTGAAGTTACTGTCTGGTTGGGTATGACCAAATCTAAGATTTATGAGCCCTGTTTCTTTGCTGAAGCTATAGTTACAGGGCTTATTTATCTGGACATGCTTCAGCAATTCCTGCAAACCTAGCTTCATTCAGATGGCATTTTAAACACCGTCGTCTTTCAACAAGATGGGGGCACCTTGTCATTACGTAAACATTGATCGGGAGTACCTAAATGAACGATTCCCAAATCCAAATCGGTGGATCGGACGTGGAGGCAACAGGCCCTGGGCGGCTCGATCTCCTGACCTAACGCCCTTGGATTTCTTTGCATGGGGCTTTATCAAATCAAACGTCTATCAAACGACGGTTACAGATCTGCAAGATTTACGTGCTCGTATCGTAACAGCAGTTACAAAAATAATCGCTGTCATGCTCCAAAATGTGTTCTGCAATGCTGCTGACAGATTCGAACTCTGTCGAGATACTGATGGTGCTCATATAGAATCATATGCTTAAGTATTCATTAAATGTATCCCTTCTATTATATTGTTATTAAATTTTACCCTTTTTGCTACGTTTTCAGTGAAATAGATAGAGACTTTATAAACACCCTGTATGAAGCAGAAGACAGCAGGAAAAATACTCGGTTACTTGTAAGTTTAGAGTTTTTCATACGTACAGCGTGATGTTTGCTTTTCTGCTATGGAATCTCCTCCAGATAGTTCCCATTATATTTCTAAACGTTATAATTTTAACGTTATAGTGTTGTCTGAATTCTGCATCCGATGACATTATTATTCCAAGATCCTTGCCTTTTGGGTTCGGTGGTATCTGTTTGGCTTGAAGAGATTTTGTATCATTTTCCGTAGCTCCTTTTTGTTACCATGAATTGGAATTTTTCTTCATATAACTTCAAATTCACTTTTTCACTCACTTGACTAATACATCGATGTAACTTTGCCACTTTCAATTAATATTTCCATGCATATGTTTGTGTCGTTATCGAGTCACAACATGACACTGTCTTTAGTATGTACAGTACATCTATATCTGCAGTCATTATGATAAACAGCAAGGGAGTTAATAGTGTACCTTGTAGGATAGAGATGAAGATTTCAGATTTCAGATTTGAATCCATTTACTATTTACTAATATTGTTTGTATTCTTTAGGTCTGAAAATTAAATATCCATCGTCACAGTTTTGCAGTAACTACTGTTTTCTGAAGTTTGTGTGCTATAATCTCATAATCCTCTTTATCAAAAGCCTCAGTAAAATCATTGGATAATGCACCTATAATTTGACTTCGACACGCTTTCAGTATTTTCTCTTGGTAGCTAGTATTATATAAGGATATGTATAAGCAGTATATAAGCAGTATTATATAAGGATATGTATAAGCAGTATTATATAAGGATATGTATAAGCAGTATATAAGCAGTATTATATAAGGATATGTATAAGCAGTATATAAGCAGTATTATATAAGGATATGTACTCCATCTGCTTTGCACGTGTGAGTATTTTGTTTATACAATATTAAACTAATTCATTTTAATGATATGAAATATGAAAATGCAGTCATGACTTTATTTAAATTTAATTAATCGGTCTTTTAATGATTAATCTGTATTTCCTTGTTCATCAATTGGGTTTAAGTTTTTAACGTCGAGTGACTAACCTATATAAAGTTGCTGATTAATGGGTATCGTTTATCGGCAAAATTTCATATCGATACATCTTAAATATATTCATGCATGAAAAAATCCGAAAAGAAACGACCCCCCCCCCTCCGAATAATAACGGCCCCAAACTCGAAACCTCCTACGACAATAGCATTGTTATAAGTGTTTGAAAACCACGACACTTCAGCGATTTCAAAACTTTTTAGGAACACTGAGAAGAAAATTTTAGAAACTGGGATCATTGGTAATCCTATTGGACAAGTTTATTGACAGAAATAATAATAAGAGTGTAAATGGTGGTAATTGGTTAGTTTTAGTCATAATGTCTTACCTGCCGATGATATTAAGTTTCCCCAAACATAAGAAGACTGAAAAAAGCAATAGAAAATTCCGTAAAAACGCATCACAACAACCTCAAAATCTTCTCCAACGATTTCTGCATATTTTTCTCCAATCTGTAATTATGGCAAAATCACTTATTATGTTCATGTCGTTTATAAATAAATCTTAAATCTTTTCATACCTGACCACCACTGTAGCTTTAGCCAAGTAAAATGTAAAAGAGGAGAGCATTAGTTGAAAATGGATTTTGAGCCAATAAAAAGACTAACTTTAAATACAAAATAAGTTGGATTAATGACCAATTTAAAATAACAAAATTAAAATTATAAAAAGTAGCTAACAAAATTGAAATATAAAAGCATAGGAACATAAATAAAAGTTAAAATAAGTGAATAAATACATTAATTGAAACGTAGAAGATCTACCGATGATTCGTTAGAATTGCGATATTGCGAATACAAGTGACGAACTCGGCAAAACTATGTTAGTATGTTTTGAGTAAGTGGACTCCAAACCTTTGCAAATTAGAAATCATCATAACTTTGACAAAAACTGATAGATTTTAATGGGGTTTGTATCATTTTGATCGAAAATGGATGTAGATTATTGTAATGATAATAACAACTACGCCCCACTCTGCAAGAGATATTGAGATGCTGATTGGCTTGTCTTCCTAACAAGTTCGTCACTAGTATAAGCGCATGGCGTATTTCCCCCTTTAAAAGAATTGAATTTTGCAAGGACTAGTTACGAATTTGCGTCATGTGTCATTATCCATTTGAAAGAGTACATCCTTCTGAAGGTGAAATTGGATGGTTATTATTATGTACATGGTTGCGTGTGTACGAATTAGGTTGTTTACCAAGAAGTAAATTTGTACAGACAGATTTACTGAGATGTTTCTAGATACAGAATTTTAGGTGTCTTTTGGTTTAACCTATACGTAACCCCATACAATGGTTACACTTGTACTTGTAACCTATGAAAGTTATGAAGTGTAGGAATAACATCTTTGTATTTAAATAAATGATAAACGGATTTAGAAGGGGTGAATTATCATATTAAAGTTATCAATTAATGTTTGAAAAAATGCTTATTTTTTCTCTGCTGTTCCTGTTCCTTATATACAAGGTGGTCCAAAACTTCCTACCTATTTTGCTGAAATAACAGTATTTTAGGATAAAAATGTAATAACATAATTAGATGTATATTTATTTATAAAGCTTCGGTCTAAGATTCGACGTGAACACCATCAGTTTCTCTGAAAATCAGAAATCTGTCGCTGCATTACGGAACACATTTTCAATGCTGGTCTGTAACTCTTGTTTTGTAAACCTCAGACTTTATAAAGCACCACACAAAGAAGTCTAATGGTGTTAAATCCGGAGATCGTGCTGTCCACGGCCTGTTTCCACTACGTCCAATCCAGCGATTTGGTAAGAGCTCATCAAGGAACACCCAAACGATGTTTGTATAGCAACATGGAGCTCTATCTTGTTGAAAGACAATAGTGTCGAGAATGCTAGCTGAACGAAGCTGGGGTTCAAGAAACTGCTGAAGCATGTCAAAATAAATTGGCCCTGTAACTGTAGCTTCTGCAAAGAAAAAAGGTCCGTAAATCTTCGATCTTGTTATACTAACCACTAACCAGACATTGACTTTGGGAGAATCTCTCTCCCATTCGTAGAACATAATTGCCGTAACTAGGCTAGTAAAAAAAAGCCTAGTTACGGCAATTATGTCGATTAACCTTTCCGCATGTGTAGAATGTCGTCTCATCGCTGAAGAGAATGTGGTTTCATAAGTTTTCAGTATGAATTTTTTAAATCAATTTTGTGCACATGGCAACTCGTCTTGAATAATCCTCTTCGTGTAATTCATGTTGCATTTGAATATGGTAACTTTTCTTTTTTAATGTCAATTTTAAAATCCTTATAACATTTGTTTTTGGTATGGTCAGTCTACGTGATGCTGTGCGAGTTGACATTCTAGGATATGCTTCAACATTTTCTTGAGTTACCTGGACGTCCAGATCTTGCTTCATCATCAACAGATCCTGTTCTTTTAAATTTATTAACTAGCTTGTGAATTGCTTTGTCTGTAGGTCCTGGTTTGTGAAATGTTTCGAATTTTTCTCGAATTTCTTTGCACTTCTTCCCTTGGATACGTATTGTTACTTCTATCACACGTTCTTGTACATCCATCATTATCTATGACTAAGAGGAAATAAAACAGAAATATCATTATTTCAGCAAAATATATAGGGGCTTTTGGACCACCCTATATATATATATATATATATATATATATATATGGAGACAGAGAGGCGGCGCGTAGCTCACTTTTATGGTAGGTCAATGGTTATTATGAAAATTCCCTAAATGAGGAGGGATGCTGCAGAGCAGTCGAGCACAGGTCGATCCTGAACATTTGTTTACATCAATATATAATAATTACGATACGATTACTTGATACGTCAATAAAACTTAAATATACATTAATTGATACTTACTTTGGTTATATAAATACACTGAGCAGCCCATAAAGGTCCCCCTGCAAGACCCAGAATGAAAGCAGTTGGAATGAAAGTGTAATAACGAGGATAATAAAGGGCAGCAAAATACGGAGAGAAGAAAATCATAGCCAGACAAATTCCCCACTTAGGCGTCAATATTTTTATGATGAGAGATGGAAGGAAGATGCAAGTTGTAACCATCGCACCATATATGCCGCCTAATGATATTCTTCCCATTTCTCTACAGTGAGAAAATTAGTCATTAGGAATTAAAAGGAAAAGGACCAAAATTTTATAGTATATATATATATATATATATATACGAGGGTAATTCAATAAGTATCCACACTTTTTATTTTCACAATTTTATTTTCACATCTGATAGATTATAAACACCACTTTTCAACAAAGTATCCCTGTTTCTCAATACACTTAGTCCAGCGATCTACAAGCTTCCTAATGCCTTCACAAAATAATGTTTTTGGCTTTGTGCGTAGCCAGTCATGCACCGCCTCCTTCAAGTCATCATCGCCTTGGAATTGCTGACCTCTCAAAGCGTCTTTTAGTGGTCTTTTAGTGGTCTCATGCCGTAATTATATACATTTTAACTGCAAACAACACACAGTATAATTAATGTAAAGAACGACGCTTGTGTAGAAGGTGCCCCCTCAGGGCATTTGATTCCGCTCGTATGTAGGAGAATTACGAGTACTGACTAATCGGGGTCCTTCGTGCAGTGGTTAGCATATCCGACCGGCAATTGGATGATCCCGGGTTCGATTCCTGGGAGGTACCTCATTTTTCATTTGCTCGTTCTCTTTCCTCATCTTGTGCGAAACGCTCTTCTACACAAGCGTCGTTCTCTACATTATTTATACTGTGTGTTGTTTGCAGTTAAAATGTATATATGTACGGCATGAGAAGGTGCCCCCACAGGGCATTTGATTCCGTTCGTATGTAGGAGAATTACGAGTACTGACTAATCGGTGTCCTTGGTGCAGTGGTCAGCATATCCGACCGGCAATTGGATGATCCCGGGTTCGATTCCTAGGAGGTACCTCATTTTTCATTTGCTCGTTGTCCCTCATCTTTTGCGGAACGCTCTTCTACACAAGCGTCGTTCTTTACATTATATATATATATATATATATATATATATATATATATTATCCATGAAAAAAATGTTAAAAAAATTAGATTCCAAATTTGAAAAAAGATAATTGAAATTGGTGTCACGTGTCGCTTGATCTCTTCTTAGCATATTTAATAAGTTTTATTTAAAATACTGAAGCAATTTTAGCCACGATGAAAACATGTCAATTTTAAATTGTTCATAGGGTCTCCTCTCTCTCTCTCTCTCTCTAGATTCTAGAGTAGTGGTTGCAACCTTTATTGGCTCAAGGCACCCCAATGTCATCTGCGCTTTCGTTATTTCGTAGTTACCCACCCGAAGAATTTTCGGATCTTATTAAAAATTTGGACTGTCAAATTTTTTTGCAAATTTTGTCACTAGTACAGTTTTTTATGCTGATTCTGAGTATGCAACTCATTTTTTGCAGAAATACATATTTAACATTTTATTGGCGTTTCTTTGCAGGAATAGTGCCAGCTTCTCCATACGAACTCGCAAGAAACAGTAATTTTTGTTGTTATTAATGTTTATTTGTTCCCTGCTTACACCTAGTTTAGTTTGAATATTATTGTTGTAGTGTGAGCATATGATAATGCAGTGCTGTAATCTATCTACTTGCGAGTTGCCAGGTTAGGTCAACTGTACGCCCTTGACGATTGATTAGGTTAAGTCGTGATATTTTCGTTAAAACTAACAAAAATATTATGACAACCTAACCAATCGTCAAGGGCGTACAGTTGACCTAACCGGGCATTCAGTTGACCTAACCGGGCATTCAGTTGACCTAACCTGGCATTCAATTGACCTAACCGGGTATTCAATTGACGGGGGGAACATTAATAACAACAAAAATTACTGTTTATGCGAGTCCATATGCAGAAGCTGGCACTATTCCTGCAAACAAACGCCAATAAAATGTTAAATATTTATTTCCGCAAAAAATGAGTTGCATATTTAGAATCAGCATAAAAAACTGTACTAGTGACAAAATTTTCAAAAAGGTTTGACAGTCCAAATTTTTAATAAGATCCGAATTTTCAGCTCCAACTGTTAAATATCCATTTCCTCCCCATTTATTTATTTCTAATGAATGAAGATATATTTGATCTATCTCTGCAGCGAATCGTGACACTTGGCGTATTAGCAGCGAATTTGTTTCACCATATTTTTACGCATTTCAAGTAGGATACTGCTTGCAGGGAGCGCACAGTACAGATGAAAGTAGTTTCGTCCAGGAATCATTTTTCTTCACTTGTTTATACTCCTTGTTTTTACATATTTATTGAGGCAATTTGTTTTAGAGATTTATTAACCCACTCAACACTTTTAACTGTTAAATTATATAATTTACTTACTTATAAAGCGAAGACTGAAGATTTCCCAACGAATCAAAGCTGGTGAAGAGAAGGGTGAAAGCAAACGAAAGGCATATTACATTTTTGAGGATGGACCATTTTATTTCTTTTTCTTCTTTCTTTAACGTTTTTGGTCCTGTCCTACTTTCATTTTCTTTCCCTTGAGACTTTGTTGGACCTTCATCTATAAGGTGGAAAGTGATTTTATCCTTGTAATAAATTAATATTATTTAAGAGTGAAATTCTAAATTTTTCAACAGCACTTCACTTTCGATAAGCAATTTCACATATTTTATATGCAATTGCGCTCATTTATAATTTACATTTTATAAATATAAGTACTAAACTTGCTATATATAAATATACATACTGTCCCAAATATGATCGACGTATCCCTCATTCATGTATGCATTCACTTCGGACGGATTTTCAGATGCACTTCCCTTCATTTTATACGAACGCAACTTCTTCCTTATATCTGTCTATATCTACTATTTTTTGAGGAAGGAAAAAGTGGTAACTTCAAATTAAGCTCTGCCCCTTTTCATTATAAAGGGGATTTAACTGTGAAATGCATGCAATGAAGAGGATTTTCTCTTGGGAGGGGATAAGGACGTAAATAACTTTTTTTCGTTAGAAATAATAAAATTTCTTATATTATTATTAATTTTTATTGCATATATTCCTCGTTTGTATAGGATTGTATATTTATTTTCTATATATTTCGTGAAATTGATTCCAATATTTCATCTAAATATACAGAATGCTGTAATGGTGTTTTATTTAATTCTTTTGGTTGTATATATAAACGATATTATTACTTAATTATATGTATACCAAATGGCTGGTTAGACCTTCTAAACTGACTGACGGATTTCTAGGCCAACTGTCAAAAATATCTGAATAGCGCAATCTGGCAGCTGAAAAATTAATTAATATATTCACCTGCCTTCTGGCGGGCTAAGCCAACTGTCAAGAATATATGCTTTAATTAAATAAATAGCGCAATCTGGCAACTCAACCCTAATAATGTACACCTGAACAAGCCATTTACGCCTTCTAAGAAGCCTTCTAAGCCAACTGGTGGATTAATTCAACTGACTGATTAGGATCTTGTAAGACAGCGGTCGCTCGGATGAACTCTGGCAGGAGCCAGGCGAACACTCCACTATCCTTCTTAGGTTAGGATTCCCTTTGGGGGGTGAGGCCGTCCCAGCTTCTCCTCCAAAGACCCTCCTCCTTTTTCTCCCTCTCTTAGGTTAGGTATACCACTTTGGGCGGGTGAGGCCGTCCCAACTTCTCCCCCAAAGAGGTGAGGTGGACATCCCCAGCTTGCTGGGGGAGTTCCCCTTCATTGCAGCTTGGGGGATAACCCCTCCCCTTGTTGCACAAACTCTTGCAACATTCCCCTATCCCCTTGCACCATTTATCAACATTTGCAACTGCATCGCACTCTAACCTCTAACTCAAGTTTTTTATTATTGGTGAAATGTTATTTCTATAAATGATATTTTATTAGTTATTTTTTCTGAATTTTTATGACATTGAGTTGGGAGCCAGATCTCGCAACTTCCCATTAGTAACCTTCTTGGCGTGTTCTCTCTTAAAAACCACTCTTTGTACAGTTTAAAGTGACAGTTATTTAGTTTAGGTTAAGTTTAAGTTTGGGTTTCGTTTAGGTATTGAATTTGTTTATTTTAGCAGCCTCATATTAGGTATAGAATTTACCGTGACACGACAGTTTGGCGCAGGACAGATGAGCAGCAAGACAATTAAGCGCAAGACAAAAGAGCGCAAGACAACAGAGCGCCAAGACAATTCAGCGCAAAAACAAAAGACCGCAAAACAATTGAGCGAGAGCAAGCAAATAAAAACGGGATAAAAGAAACAAAATAAGCTTGAACAAATATTTATTAAGGATGTTAAAAAACAATATTTATTAAGGATGTTAAAACTAATGTAGTTAGGTTAGGTTAGGTTAGGTTATTGTTTTGCGCTCTATTGTCTTGCGCTCAATTGTCTTGAGCTTAATTGTCTTGGCGCTCAATTGTCGGCGCTCATTTGTCGGCGCTCATTTGTCCTGCGCTCATAAGTCGGGGTGGCAAAATTTACTTTGTTTGCATTCATCACTATATTAGTTTCTTAATTTAATAGTTTACTGTTCCTGGCTGGGACAGCTTTTAGGTATAAAGGAGACATATACTTATTTGCTTACACATTTCTGGTCACGGCAACATCGATTTATTTTAAATGAGAAATGGTCATGGCGGGGAGGAAAGCGAGCTCAGATTCCTAATTTAACACAAGATTGTGGAGGAAACCTAAGTAAATTTTAAATTTTAAATTACATTGGGGGAACAAATTTTAACTTTTTTTTTGTTTCTTGGACGTGAATAGATCGGTCTTATAGGATTTTTTCCGCTGATTCCGAATATAGCCGTAGAATTTCTCTATCACCCAAGGTTACTGAGAAATTTGTATTTTAATATTTATTCAAAAAGTGTATAGAAGTTAGTAAAAATACTTCATAAAAATTATATTAGTGGCAGATTGGCATTGAAAATATTCTTCTTAAAACTTCTTTGTCACTGATTTTCTCTTGTAGTTTTCATTAGGAGCTTCTCGCATCAATGTCCAGCAGTAATCAGCTAACATTGCAGGATCCCACCTCCCTTGGTAGCGTTTCTCCATAGTAGCTATATCTTGGTGGAACCTTTTTCCATGGTCATCGCTTACGTCGTCGAGGTTTTCAGGGAAGAAATCTAAATGGGAGTGCAAGAAGTGGATTTTTAGTGACATATTACATCCCAATAACCCATATGCTTCAATCATGTCCTGCACTATTTTTTCATAGTTAGAGGCTTTGATGTTTCCTAGAAAATTTGCGACAACATTCTTCATGGCCTCCCATGCCACTTTTTCTTTTCCTCTCAAAGCATCATCAAACTTTTGATCTTTCATGAGCTCTCTGATTTGGGGACCAACAAAGATCCCTTCTTTTATCTTTGCATCGCTAAGTCGTGAAAACTTTTTCTTCAAATATTTGAATGCCTCATCTTCCTTGTTCATTGCTTTGACAAAATTTTTCATGATGCCAAGTTTGATGTGAAGTGGCGGTAAGTATATTTTCTTGGGGTCAACTAAGGGTTCATGAGACACATTCTTCAGTCCTGGGATACATTTTTGACGAAGTGGCCAATCCTTTACAAAATAATGCGAATCTCTGGCTCTGCTGTCCCATTCACAAAGGAAGCAGCAGAACTTCGTATAACCGAGCTGCATTCCCAGAAGAAGCGCGACGACTTTTAAATCCCCACATATGTACCAACGAAACTGGTCATAATTAATCTGCTGAAGGATGAGTTTCATATTTTCGTAAGATTCCTTCATGTGGACAGCGTGCCCTACAGGAATGGAAGGGTATTTATTTCCATTGTGAAGTAGTACAACCTTGAGGCTTAGCTTCGAAGAGTCAATAAATAAACGCCAATCTTCAGATTTGTGCTCATGACCGAGAGCTAACAGCAGTCCATTTACATTATTACAGTAGCATAAACCACCTGACGAGGAGAAATACTGCATCAGATCTTTTTGGCGAGTGCGGAACGCTGATATGCTTGTATCTTTTGCCAGCAAATTCCATTCACGTAACCTGGAGCCCAATAATTCCGCTTTCTTTTTCAGAAGGTCCAAATCTCTCACGAGATCATTCAGCATAACCTGCGCTATCATACGTTGTTTATTTGATTCAGGTTGCTGAAAGTCTGTATCTTTAGTGTCATCAATTTCCATTGGTTCAACTTCAGACTCTTCATCCAGTGTCCATGACTTTGGGGGAGTTGGAATTGGGTTATCATCGTCATGTAGTACTGGTCTCATGGCAGATGCAAGATTTGGGTATTGAATTTTATGTTTATTTTTGGCAGAGAATCCTGAAACGTTAGTCATACAAAAATAGCAATCCGTTAGGTGATCCTTGGGCTCTCTCCAAATCATTGGTATGGCAAATGGCATAGATTTGCGGGTACCTTTAATCCAACCCCTAAGAGTGACGGCACAGGAAATGCATGAGATATGAGGTGCCCAGGATTTGTCTTGGTCGCCTACCTTACATCCAAAATAAAGTTCGTAAGCCTTCTTCACGAGTGGGGTCATCGTCTTCCTCTGTGCCATTATGGTCAGTTCTCCACATACGTAGCAAAATGTATCTCTGGGATTAATACAGTTTCGATTCATGCTGGCGGAAAATTATTGAAATCACGGAAAACTTTTTGGAATGAAAAACCAATTTTTTTCTACTATGAAAAATTTAAAAATTTGAGCAAAACTTGAAAAAAATTTCTTTCTTTTTATTAAAAATCTGTTTGTTTAAATAGCTATATTTTTTTAATGCAAAAAATACTATTAAATATAGTTAACCTGGAAAAAAAAGAAAGTAAAATTAAATTAGTACACTTAATTTTAACTAATATTTTGGGAAAACTGAGTAAATGGAAATATTATTTTCTCGAAAACTATGGGTGATAGAAAACTTCTGACACCATATTTGGAATCAGCATCAAATGTTCTATAAGAAACACCGAATAGTTTTCAAGAAACAAATATGTTGTTCCCTAGTGATTATTTAGCACCAAACAGACCTTTTCTTTAACGATTCCGAACAAGACTGCCTGAAAAACGTCGTTTTTAAAATCTCATTATATTCAATGTTAAAATTCAACACACGACAATAAGCAATGAGACGTGCTCTGAATTTTAATCTTTGTCCAAGGTCGCTTCCTCTAAAAAATAGTTCATGTAGAACCAAACCGCTTTACGAGTTAAGAAATATATCCAAACCGTTTATGCAAAACAACTATAGGATGAACAGCTGGGTCTCCTATGCACCACCTGCCGTCAACAGTAGTTTATCGGAACGTGAACAAATACACAAATTGGACATAGAATGTATGGTTTCATTTATTTTCATCATACAGATAATGTGGTTAAGCCATGGAACTTGTTACTACAAAAACGTCATACAGTTATCCTGTCTCGTAGATACTGTAGATATCTGGATGGGCAATGCATCTATGCACATCCCACGCTACGTAACTCACATTACATAAGAGGATATTACAAATTTGAAAAAAGTGCAAGTTCACCATCTTACTGTTTGCAACACCTATGTAAGATATGGGAGGTGCAAATACGGACAAAAATGCCGTTACCACCACCCTCAAAGGAAAGCAACAAGTGAACAGGAAAAACAAGCATCAAAGAGGGCTACCAATTTTTTAGACGTAGCTAACACAATGCAGCTGCTAAATACCATCGAGCAAATACAAAGTCAGCTGACAAATCTAGGAATCCGAGAGCCGGACAGAAGGCACGCACAAAGACAGTTCATGCGTTATCTGGACAACAGGTACCGACAAAGATAAAGAGAGGCAAATTCTCGGAGGATCACAAAGCAACGAAATCGGCACCACCATTGGAAAACGAATCGGAACCACATGTATGTAAAAACAATAGAGAAAAAATAAAAATAATCATAGCCAACATTCAGGGCCTTAAACCAAACCATTCCCCGGACATAGTCTTATACCTGAAAGGACTCGTGCAAGCAACTGGAGCAGACTTTGCATGCCTCACGGAAACCCATCTAAAGGACTGCCAGGCGAACTGTGAAAACTGTGAGTTCTACGTTAACAAAAAAGAAATACAAATTGACAACTATAACATCCTCAACTGTTACTGTACGGGAAAAGGGAGGACCTAAAATCCATGGAATAGACCTACTATACCCAAAATGGAGAGGAAATTCAGAGAAATTCTAAAGCAAAAGATTTAGGAGTTGTAATGACTGACGGTGCGAAATTTGAAACACAAAATAAGATAGCAGTAAACAGAGCAAAGAGAATAACTGGGCAGATACTGAGAACCTTTAAACGAAAGGATGGGAATATAATGATTCCTCGACTGAAAACACTAATCATACACAAGTTGGAGTACTGCTCGGTCCTAACATCCCTATATAAAAAAAAACATTAGTAAGCTAGAAAGGGATTCAAAAAAGCTTCACAGCCAAGATCGATGGGTGCAAAGAACTAAATTACTGGGAAAGGTTACGAGAATTAAATCTATATTCACTGGAAAGGAGAAGAGAGAGATACCCCATTATTTACACTTGGAAAATAATGGAGAAACTAGCCCCTGACCTTACTTTGAACCCTATAACCCCCAAAACAACAGTGGAAAGTAGAAAAGGAAGACTGTGTCGTGTTCCCAAATTAAAGGCGAGACAGGGAACATCCTTAACCCTGAAAGAAAATAGTTTTGTTGTGGGAGGACCAAAACTGTTTAATCAGCTGCCCAAATAACTAAGGAACACGAGTGGTGTTGCGGTGGAGGTGTACATCTTCAAAAAAAAGATTAGACGCTTCGCACAGAACAATCCCCGATGAGCATGGTGTACCGAGCTATGTGAGGTGGAGAGTGCAATAAACCAACTCCCTACTTCACCAGGCCAACTCGAGAGGAGGGGCGACGAGTTTGACTTTCGTGAAATGAGATGTATGTATGTAATGAATATTTTGATTATTGGTGAAATGTTATTAATATAAATGACATTTTATTAGTTATTTTTCCTGAATTTTTAGGACATCGAGTTGGGAGCCAGATCTCGCGACTTCCCATTAGTAACCTACTTGGCGTGTTCTCTGTTAATAAACCCCTCTTTGTACAGTGTAAAGTGACAGCTTTTTAGTTTTGATTTAGATTAAGTTTTGTTTTCGTTTCAGTACTAAATTTATTTATTTAAGCAGCCTCATATTTGGTATAGAATTTCCTTTGTATTTGTCAGTATATTAGTTTCTTAATTTAATGTTTTGCTGTTCCTGGCTTGAACGGCTTTGCGCTATAAAAGGGACATACGAGGTTTGTTCAAAAAGTATCCGGACAGGGTGTTTATTTTTAGAACAAGATCACGCTTGGAGGTGTAACTGTTTTAAACATGTCTCTGCATATCGAGACAAGTTGACTGATAGGATTGCACTTCATTGTGTAGCGTCAGTCCACTGTGGTGAGCCGATAAAGTTAAGCGTGTTTTGTTTCGTGGCGATTTCTTCATGTTACTTGTTTTTTTAACTGTGAAGGTGTTGTGCACCATGAACATGCTTCACAGGGACAAATAATCAACAAGGAATTTTACATTGAAGTTTTGAGACGTCTACGTGAAGCAGGTCGGAGTTAACGGCCGCAGAAGTGGGAGTCTGGAGAGTGGATGTTTCATCACGATAAAGCGCCATTTCACACGTCGCAACTTGTCCAGCAATCTTTGGCCAAAAACGCTACGTCCGAAGTTCAGCAGCCCAGGGCCGGCTTAAGGGGCGAGCGAATGTGGCACTAGCTCAAGACGCCGAAGTTTAGGGGGCGCCAAAAATCGAAAGAGCAACAGAAAAAAAAGACAAAATATTGCTATCAATCAACAAGAAACAAATGAACAGTTTAAAAAAGGAATTCTACGTAGAAAATTAGGGCGCGGGAGGTGAGGGAGGAGAAAGGTGTGGCCGTGGGAGGAGGAAAATGTAAACAATAGCCAGCTGTTTCTCACGCGGCGCCGACTCTCACCAGACCGCTGCAATTCTTCTTAATTTTTTTACCATATTATAGGTAAGTTATCAGCACTGCTACATCAGAGAATATATAATAAGGGTGTGTTCGTGTTTTAGTGTACATTCTCTTACGCCAAACTTTGTTGATGAATGTTTTCCTACCAGCGAAAATATGTTTAGCTCATATTTTAGCTCTGTTCTTTTGTTGAAATGTACGATCTTGCATTAGTGGTAGCCAGGGCCGTTTCTAGCCATTAGGGGACCCTAAGTAGTATACCCATTTGAGGCCCCACCCCTCCATCCACCAATTCACGCCTTACTACATCACCTCAGCACACACATACAAAAAATGGCTGTTAATAAAAAACAATTATGAAACAATTTTAATGAAACATTTATGTCCAAAACAACAAATATGTACTTTCAGAAAACAAACATAAAAAGTACTCTTCATGAAATTCCTGAAAATTAGCTTATACATTCTTTAGAATAAATGACACAGAACTATGTATAAAAAAATAATGCAATTATCAACTACCAACCAATTACTAACTCTACGATACAATCGTGTAATAGCTAACAGTTATACAGAACAGTTTGTATCTTCAAAATTTTTGCCTCCTAGATTTTTTCTGGGCGAAATCATCAATAACATCATCATATGAAATCTCCCTGCCAACGTCCTGGTTGATGTTTATGATGCCAAGGCCACTGAGGCGATCCTCACTCCAAGGTTTCACTCCAAGACTTGAGGGTTATGTTCACGTGCTTCTTTAGGATTGTCCATCTCTGTGTAGCTGCTGCAAAAAGGTTGTACAATTTTTGTACGTTGCCAAAGAAGCTGATGGCATCTGTGGAAGCTTTAGCTGCATCAGCCGCTACAAGATTCAGAGTGTGAGCCCCACATGGAACATAGAATGCACGACAGTTCTTCTCTAATAACCTTGCCTGAACACCTTTGTTCTTGCCCTTCATGTTCGCTCCGTTGTCATATGACTGTCCTCTGCAGTCATCAAAGTGAATATTCAGTTCATCTAGTCTCTTCAGAATCAGAACTGATAAACCCAGGCCTGTACTTTCTGAAGCCTCAAGAAAGCCCAAGAAGTATTCTTTTATTTCTGGTACTTCACCCATTTTAACAGTTCTGATGATGATCGACATCTGTTCTTGGTGGCTTATGTCTGGAGTGCAGTCTAAAATGAGTGAGTAATATTTAACTTGTTTTGTTTCTGCAACAATGGCATCCAAGATCTTCCCACTAATGGACCCAATGAGCTCATTTTGAATGATGTTTCCTAGGTAACTTGAATGACTATATTGGCCACTTTCGACTCTGCTGATGTGTTGTTTCATCACTGGATCAAATTTGGCAAGCAGCTCAATCTCCTTCAAGAAGTTGCCATTGTCTCGATTGTACAATGTAAAGGAAAACCCCCCCTGAAAGCAAGGTTTCTCTCTGCCAGTGATTGGATTATACTTACAAGACGTGTGAGAAAATTTCGCCAGCGTCTTCGCTCCACCTCCATTAATGACATTTCAGTTTGGTCATTGGTCCTCCCAGTTTTTAGCCGCAGTTCCAGATCCTTCCATGTTGCCATGTTATCTGCATGTTCTGAACTATTTTCATGGCCTTTCAAAAGCGAACCAACGTTTATCCAATCTGAAAGTCCATCCGTAATTAGTTTGTACGACTTCCTTGAAAACACCTTGCAGCAGAAGCAATAAAGAGCATCATTCCTTCTAGAGTACATCAGCCAGCTTCGCTTTATTTTTTTCCCATTAATTAACGTTCTGTACATGTAATGGTGATGAAAGCTTCTACCGTCCTTTCTTTCAGGGAATGTGAAATCTGGACTGATTTGAAATGGTCCTCGAGACACCAGATCTGTCTTCAAGGCATCTGACAGGACAACTGGCTAGTCATACGGATCAAGCGGTGGAGCAGATCTTGGTTCTTGTTGCTCAGTAGAAATGCCTGTGTGTGGTGTTTGAAGCTGAACAGAAGATGGGCCACTTGTTGGTTCATCAGGCTCTATTTCTACTGGTGTTTGAGGTTGCATAGAGGATGGTCCTGCTGTTGGTTCATGATGCTCATCAGGCCTTGCTGAGGATGGATTTTCCAAATATTTCAGTAGTGCTCCTGAGAAGAACATAACATTACATATTCTGTTAGATTTTGCTAAAATACTCTTTCTTATCTTGTTTGATAATTGATCTGTGTGAACAGAATTTGAGGTGATGTGATCCATTAAATTTCACATTTCGAAATATTATAAATATTACAGCGACTAGCTTACTCTACACGATTCCTGAGTATTTGCCTAGCTTGATAGTCTACCTAACCTAGTTGCCTGAACTGTAATCATAAAAATATACAAGTGGCACATCTCACCTGTGCTACTGGAAAGCTTCTCCTCCTCTATTTTCTTCTTTTTCCGTTTTTCAGCTCCTGATGGATAATGTCGTTTCATTTTCCAAGATACACGAAGTCACATCTAGTTAACCACAACTAATCTGCTAAATAATAATAATCATGATAATAATGATGATGATGATAATAATAATAATAATAATCTATATTATAATGGAGGTAAGTGCGATATATATATGTAACCAAAAAAAATTTATAAACTTTAAAATACATTTTCGCTGCTGTTCTTTTGTATAATGTTAAAGTAAATCCTATTGAACATTATATTGCTATAACTGTAGAAAAATTAAAATTTGAAGCTAAATTTTGAGCAAGAAAATCAATAAGGAAAACTGTTGATTGGTCCTTGGATTTTTTTTTTAATATAATGGAAGTAAGTGCGATATATATATATATGTAACAAAAACTCCAAACTCAGAAGGATTTAACTGCGGAGCTACCTTGGTTATTGAAACTGGTTAAAATACCACCCACAAAAGAACGCAGCCATGAAAATCTTGAGCTTCACATTGTGTCAAGATTTGTGAAGCTTAAGATTTTCATGACAATAGTTTTACTGACCAAATAATTGAACCCCCAATTACTGTCGGTTCAATTATTTGGCCAATAAAACTACGTATAGAAAAGAACGCAGTCATGAAAATCTTGAGCTTCACATTCGAGCTCATTGTATCAAGATTTGTGAAGCTTTAGATTTTCATGTCTGCGTTCTTTTCTATAGTTTTATTGACCGAATAATTGGTTCGCCAGTAATTGGAGGGCCGCAGGCACCCCAATTACTGAAGCCCAAGGTGAGAGGAATAGGATTGATATCCAGATAAAGGGCTACTGATGTTCAAAATAAAATACGCCGTAGGGCCACAATTCGGTTTGGGCCGAAGGCTCAAATAACGTAGATATAGCAAAATCGGCACGTAGCGACGATCTTTCGCTAATAATAATAATAATAATAATAATAATAATGTTTTACAATACTAGAAAAATTAAGCATTTAGGAAAGCATAAGCATATAGTAAGAATAAAGTTAAATAATATAGAAATAAGATCTCACAATAGTTATTTACACATAACGACCAAAACGTTTCGTTTGTCTCCGTTTTATCACATTTGTCTCATACAAAAACTTTAATTAATACGACAATAATAATAATAATAATAATAATAATAATAATAATAATAATAATAATAATAACTTCAGCTATATTCCTATTCTTGTCCACTGAGCTATGACCTGTCTAGGGGCCCCCTAGTAGCAGCGGGGCCCTAAGCGGACGCTTAGTCTGCTTATGCCAGGAAACGGCCCTGGTGGTAGCTATAGGAGGATATCAACATATGAAGTAATGTTGACACCTTGTGTTCTAGAAGGTGTTTGAATGATATGAATATGTATGGTTCAAAACTTAAATATAACTACAAAATTATGGAAACAAATATGTGACGTTTGCTCAAGAATTTAGTGATGACCGAATGTTAGCCAAGTAGCCTACTGCCACTTTCTTGCAATTTTCCCTTCGTTTTTACTATAATAATAGGCCCAATTCATCAAAATATGCAAGTAAAATATGTGTATATCTGGTGTTGTAAAATATATTTTTTATTTTATTTTAATAAAATGTACTGAATGAAATAAACAATAAAATTACATAAAAAATTTTTATTTTTTAACTAAAAAGCCTTTATATAAAAAATGGGATTGGAGCGAGCGCCAAAACAAATTTAGCTCAAGGCGCCACAACCCTTTGAGCCGGTCCTGCAGCAGCCTCCATATTTGCCGGATTTAGCTTCATGCGACTTTTTTTTTGTTTCCAAAGCTCAAACGAACCCTGAAAGGACACCGATTCGATGATGTTGAGACCATTAAAAGAAATTTAAGAGAGTAGCTTTTGGCCATTCCGGAAAGTGTGTGGCTTCAGAAGGAGCTTACTTTGAGGGAGATTAAACCCCAAACCGTGTAAGTACCATATTTTGTCTATAATCGCATCAGTCCAGATACTTTTTGAACAAACCAAGTATACTTATTTGCTTAGACAGTTCTGGTCACGGTAACACCGATTTATTTTAATTACGACAATGAACATGACGGAAGGAAATATAACACTAGATCGTATAAAAAATCTTAAATAAATTTAATCATAAATTATTATTTAGCACGATCCCGTTTTTAAAATCTCATTATATTCAATATTAAAATTCAACACACGACAATAAAGATGTGTTCTAAATTTTAATGTTTGTCAAATTAGTGAAAGTAGAACCAAACCGCTTTACGAGTTAAGAAATATATCCAAACCGTTTATGCAAAACAACTTTATCCAGAACTGCATGTATATGTACAGTCGGCCACAAGAACGTTGCTACATTCATTACTTTTGTACATGAACAATTTCCATATAAATATAAGCAATAGGAAACGTGATATTTGGGGTGGCAGAGGGAGGAAATATATAACCTATATAAACCTATACAGCTACATAACCTATAAACCTATATAAGTCATAATCCTACATAATTATAGAACCTATAAACCCACATAATTGTAGAACCTATAAACCTATATAATTATAGAACATATAAACCCATATAATTATAGAACCTATAAACCTATATAATTATGGAACATATAAACTTATATATCTATATAGCATATAAACCTATATAACCTATATAATCCATATAAACATATTTCTGTATACAGTAACCTATAAAACTATATACGAGTATAACTATATAACCTATTAATCTATATACAGGTGTAGATATTCTTCCAAGGAGTAAACATTTTCCTTGGAGGTCTTAAAATTTTTCCTTTATGAGAACTGAAATAGTTTTAAAACGGATCACCTGAAGATCAGGGTCCCCAGCCTCAATTACCAAATGATATCTTCGTTAAAACTAACGAAAATATCACGACTTAACCTAACCAATCGTCAAGGGCGTACAGTTGACCTAACTGGCATTCAATTTAATTTATTATTATATTTGGTACTGTAAAGCAAAAACAAGAATACATGGTAGCCTTGATCTTCAGGTGATCCTTTAAAACAATTATACTCCCATAATTAAACAACCATCTAAATACATTGCAATTATATGGTTGTTTAATTCTTTCAGTTGAATACAAAGTAAGCAATTTTACAGCACGACGACATTAAATCCTGACATCACTTCCAAATTTGAAGACCAGCAATAGGTAAAATAAAAATTAAGACTGGTCAGTAGCTGAGGATGCAAACACATTACATGAATTGCGATACAACTGAAATTTATGAATTATCACGTAAAGAAATTCTTGACAAATTTGGCCAAAGAAAACTTTTAATGAATAATTTTTTGTAATTGAATAACCTTTATTAATAATAAAATAAATACATTCGTTTTACAATTTACAATGACATGAATAATTGTGAAGCTCGACTATTTATTTAATTTAATTTAGTATGCCATTATTAATCTGGATTTTAATTTGGTTTTAAACAAATTTACATTCACAATATTTTTTATATCGGCATTTAAGTCATTCCATAGTTTCAATCCAATGAAAATGGGTAGTTTTTGAGATGAAGACAATCTAAATTGAGGTAATAACAAGCTTTGATCTATTTCTGGTCTGATACGAGTGGATTTCTTGATGAGTTTCAAAATATCTATTTACCCATTGTAAATTAATGATTTTGTTCTTACACTTGTAAATAAAATGTGCCAGTTTGGTTATATCATTGAGCTTTAGTAGGTTTAGATCTTTAAATAATGCACTAGAGTGATCAAGGAAATCAGGATCAGATAATAACCTTATTGCTCGTTTTTGGATGACAAAGATACCATTTAATGCGTTGTTAGCGGAGTTTCCCCAAACAAGGGTGCAGTACGTTATATAAGGAAGAACAAGAGTATGATAAAGAGTCAATAAAACTTGTTTAGGGACTACATTTCTAAGTTTAAACATTATAGCAACGCTCTTTGAAATCTTTTTCGCGATATAATTTACATGATCACTCCACTGCAGATTCTCATCTAGCATTACACCGAGAAATTTTGTTACAGTACACTCTTTTATAGCGATTTCATTAACATTAAGTTCATCAAGATATACATTTCTTTTATTTGTAAAAATCATTAAATTTATTTTACTGGTAGTTAGGAAGAGTTTATTGGTAGTCAACCATTTCATTACACTGATGAATTCTGAATTTAATATATTCTTAGCTTGAATTAACATATTTGAAAGAAAAAGACACAGTTGTATCATCTGCAAACATTATGAAGTTCAGTATATCAGATGAACGTGGAAGGTCATTTATGTACAGGGTGTACATAAAGTCAGGATCTATTTTTGTGAAGCACTTGGAAATTATATGGAATTCAAACATAAAATAATAAAGTGGTAACATTTATTAAATAATTAAGAGTAGGATTCGACGTGACGCCCATCAGTATCCCTGCACAGCTCAAATCGTTCCGCAGCATTTCTAAACACATTCTGGAGCATTTGAGGGGTTATGTTATCTGCAGCAGTTCGTATACGTAAGTTTTCAAGACTCGTAATCTTCGTCTGATAGACGTGCGATTTGATAAAGCCCCATGCAAAGAAATCTAAAGGGGTTAAATCTGGTGATCTCGCTGGCCAAGGTCTGTTGCTTCCGCGTCCGATCCAGCGATTTGGAAAACGTCCATTTAGATAATCCTGAACAATTTTGGCATAGTGACAAGGAGCACCATCATGTTGATAGACGACGGTACTAACAATCCTATCCCCGTCGTCTATCAACATGATGGTGCTCCTTGTCACTATGCCAAAATTGTTCAGGATTATCTAAATGGACGTTTTCCAAATCTCTGGATCGGACGCGGAAGCAACAGACCTTGGCCAGCGAGATCACTAGATTTAACCCCTTTAGATTTCTTTGCAGGGGCTTTATCAAATCGCACGTCTATCAGACGAAGATTACGAGTCTTGAAAACTTACGTACACATATACGAACTGCTGCAGATAACATAACCCCGCAAATGCTCCAGAATGTGTTTAGAAATGCTGCGGAACGATTTGAGCTGTGCAGGGATACTGATGGGCGTCACGTCGAATCCTACTCTTAATTATTTAATAAATGTTACCACTTTATCATTTTATGATTGAATTCCATATAATTTCCAAGTGCTTCACAAAAATAGATCCTGACTTTATGTACACCCTGTATAATAAAAATAACAATGGACCCAGAAATGAGCCCTATGGCACACCATGTTTGACAAGCGCTTTAGTTGAGCAAACCTTATTTACTGATACAAAATTATATTTATTGGACAAATAACTTTTAAACCAATCACTGATTCTAAATATAGTTGCATTCTACCTTTTACAATTTTTAAAAAAATTTTGCTGAACACAGATAATGAACACACCGGCCTGTAATTTGTTGCTAGTGTAGGATCACCCCCTTTAAAAAGAGGTGTTATACAAACAGTTATGACACCACTTATGACACATACAGCATAAAATAAGCATAATTTATAATAATTAACAGTGATATACCTGTCTATCTATTTATTAACATTTGTGCATATATATATATATATATATATATAGTGTTGGGCACTAAAGCGTTAATCCGATAACAGTTAATTAACGAAGTTAACTTTTTAACGGACTATTAACGGAAGTTAATTTCCATTTATCGTTATCGGACCAGTTAACTTCCGATAACTCGATATTTAGTCTGTTAAAGTCCGTTAACACGTTAACTACGAGGAGTCATTCACGGAAGATCACCGCTCCGCGAATGAATTCAAACCGCCATAACTTCAGTCTGCCAATTCCGTCCTCTGCCGCAGTGGAACGGCTCTTCTCTCTCGGCAAGGACATCCTGAGGCCCAAGAGGTCAAGACTGGCAGTTGGGCCTAACTTTGAGAAGTTGGTCTTTCTGAAGGGCAACCAGCACATTGTGTCATAGTCTTTAATAAATGTGCCTAAAATTTAATTTTACCTTTCAGTTCCCGCCATAATAATTCTCTGGTAAATTAAAATTTAGTTAATGGTTAGTGGTTACAAGGGTTTCAAAACATGTAATCAGTACATTTTTTATTAAAAATAAAAAAAAAGTTATTAAGCAAAAAAGTTGCCAAACTTGATAAAAATACAGTTAAATACTTATTTATTGTTGGATTTTGCATAAATAAACATTTTCTATGGGTTTTAAAGGTTTTTTCCTTGATTTTTTTAAATGTTAGTAAAGGAATAGTTATCGTTAACGGATTATCGTTAACTTCCGTTAACTTTGTAGTAAAATTATCGGATTATCGTTATCGGAGTTAAAAATTGGGGTTAACGGATTATCGTTATCGAAGTTAACTTTTTGGTTAACGGTGCCCACCACTGTATATATATATTATATATATATATATATATATATATGGTGTCCGAGAAATCCTGTTCCATAATATACAATATGATGATAGCCTTTGGGAGAGAACTTCTGGATCACCCTGTATGTAACTTTGGTTAATCTTGGTTTTACTTCCGCCCGAATTGTTCATTCTCACAAAGGTCAAGCTTGTTGCTTCACCTAGACCTACCTATAGCTCAACGTGAAATCCGAACAACGATCCATCACAGGTGGTGAGAAATTACAAAGTCCTCGGCCGGACTCGATCAGACGACCTCCCGATCAACAGCACAGCGTCCTAACCACAAGGCTACACAGAGTATACCCATTTATCTGCTGACCGATTTTAGTGTGTGGAAGGATGAACAGCTGGGTTTGCTGTGCGCCAACTGCCGTCAACGGGAAACGAACTCAGGGCCGTTGGATTTGTAGTTAGTGATGCTGACCACTCCACCACCGAAGCGCAATATATATACAGTATATATTAAAATTATTTCACAAAAGCATGAATAATACTTATGATGAAAATAATCACGGAGGAAGGAAAAGTAAACACGAAATAGCGCTCAAGCAGTTTCGTGTAATGACATCCTCAGGAACACTGAAATTAATAACATGATTGACACTATATATAGCTCACAAAAAAAAACCTGATAATATGAGTGGCACAGAAAAATATTGTAGGAGGGGCATACAATTTACATGGAAAAGCTATCAGAGTTTTAGCACCTTCTTCTCTAAATCCGTTCTGAATGAATTAAAACTTCTGGCCCATGAAGCTTGACCTGGAGGACTTCCTCCTTCACTTAAATAACACTGTTCAACAAAGTTTTTCTCCTTTTGATAAATGTGGGTGATTCTTATGTGCTTTTTATGCTGATTTCGAAAATGAAAACAGATGTTTTCTATTACCTACAGTTTTTAAGGGATTCGCAATTTAAAACCCATTGAGATCGAGATAGCTTTCCTCTGTTTGCATTTTGAAACGAGATTTATTGTTAGTCATTTGTTTTGTATAAAATCTTTATACATATTATGTATATTATTATTATTATTTATATATATGTGTATATATGTGTGTGTGTCTGTATATATATATATATATATATATATATATATATATATATATATATACACACACACACATATATATACACATATATATAAATAATAATAATAATAATAATAATATATATATATATATATATATATATATATATATATACACACACACACACACATATATACACATATATATAAATAATAATAATAATAATAATAACCTTTGGTTACATTTGTGTGTGTATATATATATATATATATAAACACACATTTTCCATACCTTGAATACTGAATCATGTCTTTAGTATGTGGATAGCTTTAGTATTCAATGTATGGTAAATTCTTTAACATAATAATAAAAACTTTCCTCTATACGTCATTATTTATATGTTGTGTCCTGTCTGGTGTTATGCAGTATAAATATTATTTGACCATATTCATTCATACGTCCATGTCCTTTCTTGACCGCTATCTTTAATTAATTTTATTAATTATTCATTCATCTACCTATTGTCTACCTATGCCCTATTAACAGATCAGTCTATGTTTACTCGTGTCCGTCTATATTACGCACACAACCTATTGTGTGACGTACCGATATGTGTACAATACTTTATGCATTCGTACAATAATCGTACATGTCCGCTGATGATCATGATTACATACATAGTTACGTACATGTAAGTACGTCCACATGTATTCGTTTTACTTTTTCTCTTAATTATGTAACCTCTCGCAAGATACTCGTTAACGCTGACTGAGTGTTCTAATTCCGATGACGTCGCCAAAACCGGGCATCTGAATTCGCAATCTTCTCTCTTGCTTCTGCTACAAATTTATAACATTAAGATGTTATGTTATATTATTATAATATACTGTATTGTTTCCATGCCAGGCCACTGGTTCGTTATCTGCTTACGTCACATAGTTATCCACGTTACTGGTCAAGCCTACATCTATGTCGTTAATGTAGATTACGGATAGCAATGGGCCTAACACTGAACCCTGTGGGACACCGCCACCTACATCCAACCACCCCGATTCACTACCATTAACAACGACCCTCTGTTTCCTAGCACGAAGCCATTCCTCTAACCAGTTAGCGACCTGACCGCGTATACCGTGCGCTTTAACCTTCACAATTAATTTTCTATACGGAATTGTATCGAACGCTTTTTTAAAGTCTAAATAAATAACGTCAGCCGCTCTATGCCTATCATATTCGCGCACTATTTCATTATAAAACTCTAACAAATTAGTTAAACAAGATCTATGGCGTCGAAACCCATGCTGAGTACTATTAATCAAATCGCGACTTTCTAAGTGATCGATGATACTATCTCTAATTGCGGATTCCAAAAGTTTACCGACAATTGATAGATTGTTGATAGATTGATAGATAGGTAGATGTTCTACAGAGCTACAGAAGCTAAGGCTAACAAAGACCCTAAGATCCACTCTAAGGTTAGCCCGAGAGAAAGGAAAGAGGAGGGGTTAAAAGAGGAGAATAAAGGGTTAAGTAAGTAGCAAAACCTATCATTCGTGGGTTAACTTTCATTCAGAAAAAGTGAAAGAAAGACTCCCCATCATCATCCGCCGGCCACTGCCGACAAGCCTAAAAAATAAGTCGAAGAGAATAGGAAAGGGGTGAAAGAAGAAAAGAAGTAAAATAAGAATGCTTACAAACCATGCAAACACAGTCTAAACTCACTGTCACACCATGCAAACAACAGACATGCAAGTAAAGAGAGTTACAGACATGCAAGTAAGTAGAGAAAAAAAAGAAAAAAGTAGGTAGAGTATACAAAAAGTGGGTTAGTTTACTCTACGAGCTACATCTACGTTCGTGTTAGTCTGATTTTTTTTTAATAATTTTATTGATGGCATCACACGCTGGCATGTCACAAGCTGGCATTGGCATTGATCGTCAACAGACTCATCCTCGACCACCACCCCCAGAGCTCCTGTTGCTAATTGTTTTTTTATTTCAAACAACGTTAATATTTTTAAAATGCCTATCTAATGGTTCTTAAACATATTAACGCTGGTAGAATGAACGACTGACGCGGGAAGATTATTCCATTTATCAATTACTTTAAACGTAAAGATGTTTTTAGCGATATTAGTAATGAAACGTCTGCCACGCAACCAGCGCCGGCCTTAGGATATTTCGGGCCCTGTGCAGAGTATACTGTACGGGCCCCCCATGACACAAGTCAAATTGTTTTTCATTGCTAATCATTTTATTTTAGTAGATTGTTAACAAGTACAACAAGTAAAATTTAACTATACAAGTGCACCTGTAACAGAATACCAACAGACCAACAGCCTTTACTATTATTACTACTTATTACTTTATTATTATCAAATATTTAAACTATCATAAGAGGTTTCAACCAGCGGCGGCCTTAGGATATTTAATTAGGAATAGGATAATTCAATTTAATTAGGATATTTAACAAAAGTAAATACACAAAATAAAGTTTGTAAATATACAAAAAAAATTGAAATTTTCGGGCCCCCCTAAGTTGCTGGCCCTGTGCGACCGCACGGTTCGCACACCCCTAAGGCCGGCACTGCACGCAACTTAAATCCGTTATTACGAGTACTGCTATTATCGAAAGTGAACAGTTTGTCAAAATTTACGTTATCGATGTTATTAACGATTTTGAAAACTTCAATAAGCTCCCCTCTTAATCTCCGAGTTTCGAGTGAATGCAAGTCTAATTCTTTAATCCATATTCATAAGGCTTGTTGTGCAATGACGGAATTAGTTTCGTGGCACGACGCTGAACCCTTTCTAACCTATCAATATCCTCACGCAACTACGGGCACCAAAACTGAACGGCATATTCTAAATGAGGCCTGACTAGGGACTTGTAAAGGGGCAATATAATATCCTTTGATTTAAATTCGAAATTACGCGCTATGAAGCCTAACATCCTATTAGCTTTTGCGCAAGACTCCAGGCACTGGTTCCTAACTTTTAAATCCTTGGATACGCGAACGCCTAAATCTACTTCCTCGTCAACGCTCGCTAACTCTCTATCATCCATCGTGTACGTGTAATTATTGTTACGAGAACCTATATGCAAAACTTTACATTTGTCTACGTTAAATGGCATCTGCCACTTATCCGTCCACTCCATAATCCTATTTACATCGTCTTGGAGCCTATTTCTATCGTCCTCGTTAACAACCTTACCACCTATTTTAGTATCGTCCGCGAATTTTGACACGTTACTAGTCAATCCTACATCTATGTCGTTAATGTAAATTACGAATAGCAATGGGCCTAACACCTAACACTGAACCCTGTGGGACACCGCTACCTACATCTAACCATCCCGATTCACTACCATTAACAATGACCCTCTGTCTCCTAGCACGAAGCCATTCCTCTAACCAGTTAGCTACCTGATCGCGTACACCATGCGCTTTAACCTTCGCAATCAATCTTCTATGCGGATCGCTATCGAACGCCTTTTTAAAATCTAAATAAATAACGTCAGCCGCTATGCCTATCGTATTCACGCACTATTTCGTTATAAAATTCTAACAAATTAGTTAAACAAGATCTATGGTGTCAAAACCCATGCCGACTACTATTAATGAAATGCCGACTTTCTAAGTGATCGATGATACGATCCCTAACGACGGATTCCAATAGTTTACCGACAATTGACGTTAAGCTAATGGGCTTATAATTGCTACCTACTGTGCGGTCGCCTTTTTTAAAGATGGGCGTGACGTTAGCTAATTTGAAGTCTTCAGGAATAATCCCCGTTTCGAGTGACTGATTAAAAATCTTCGTTTAGGGGCCTACAATAACGTCTTTCAAACTTTCACATGTCTAGGATAAAAAGCGTCAGGGCCTGGAGCCTTGCTAACTTTTAGCCTATCGATATAATGCGCAATATCACCCTCGTAAACAGTTATTTCATCCAAAATAGTCTCGCTACTAAATGGAACGATATCGTCCACGTCGGGGACATTATCTACTTCTTCTACGGTAAAAACTTGCAAAAAAGTCATTGAAAATACCCGCCATCGCCTGAGCGTCAGCAGCCAAAGCGCCGTTAACATCCACTAGAGGGCCTATGTTATCTTGTATCGGCTTACGATTATTGATGTATTCAAAAAACCTTTTTGGATTACGTTTACTATCCGCAGCTATAAGTATCTCTAAATTACGCTTAGCATTCCTAACTGATCTTTTAACCTGATGTCTAAGCTCGATATATCTATTAAAGTTAGCTGCCGTGCCATTGCTCTTATTAAGTCTATACGCTCTGTTACGTTCGTTTATGAACTCGCCTATTTCCCTACTCCACCACTTGGGCCTACCATGATTTCTAGCGCGCTTGGGCCTACGAGGAATAAACTCCCTTTCAATATTCATAAAACTTTCTTTAAACGCCTCCCAATGCAAATTTGTGTCATTACCTATAAATAAGTTATCCCAGTCCACTACTCTCATCCTATCCGCAAAACTATCAAAATTAGCCCTACGAAAATCAGGGACTTCTATTACGTTACTATCCTTAGTGTTTTCTATTAATAACTTAAACCTAAGAATTTGATGATCACTACATCCTAAACTCTCACCTGCTTCTAAACCTTCGACTATATTTTCGCCGTTCGTCATCACCAAATCTAAAATATTGTCACCGCGTGTTGGTTCGGTAACCATCTGTCGTAAAAAATTATCTTCCATGAACTCAATCAATCTCAAACCCTCCTCATTACCAGTAAAAGTCTCGTAATTAACATTAGGGCAGTTAAAATCTCCGACAATTAAGACTAATACTACGTGCCCTAACTTCAACGCATATCGCATTAATTGCTGCCGGAAAATCTATCTTAACCTCGATAGCCCTAAGGGAATTACGAATGTACAGCAAAACGCCGCCACCAATCCTATGTAACCTATCATTAGTAAAGAGTTTAAAACCCGGTATATCAAGTTCTCCCAACAAGTCCCGAGTCACGGTATTTAATCACGTTTCAGTGATAGGAACTATATCGTAGTTTAAGGTAGTAAAATTAAGGTTTTTGTGGTTCGGAACCCACGAAAAATTGTAGGTCCTCTCCGCCACCTCCGCACATGCGCAATATACAATTACAAACACGATTAGGTAGACCAGCCACGAGTGGATCCTAGGGGCTTTGTTTTTCTGAAACATCATAACATTATTATAACAAGTGTAGTAATTCCCTTTCCTTCATTTATAATTCATTATTTACTTTACTTTCTATTCAATTTCTCTTTATCTTTCATCATTCTCACTACACTCGCTCCGCTGTACTTTATAAATACGTGTAGACGTGGTCGTGGGCGCCATTATAAATTGAACCAGGCGAGAAAGACGGGGGGATTAATTATACACTTCATTAACATTTTACTGACTTTTATTTATACCGAAACGTTTTGAGATAAACGGGGTAATGAGAGGGGGGAATTAACGTTAACATTTTAGTCGGAGAGAGACACAAAAGAATATTCTAAATTTACAAAAACATCTTAATACACAAAAACACCTTATTTGGTTAAGAGCCGTCCAATCACTCCCGTTTTTTGGGCATTACTCCTTCGTCCCTGGACCCATTTGGGGTGTTGCCCACTAGTATTTTGTAACCAAACAATTATTTAAACAATTACATTTCTTATTAAATATTATTATCTTCTTTATTAAACAAACATTATTAAATACTTATAAACAAACCATTTTAATTCTTAATTAGACATTACTACACTCGCATCACCCCCTTGAAAATAAGTTTTAAACTAGGAAAACTTATTAATATCGTTTAACAATTTTATTTACTTATTCAACAAAGTTAGTTATTTTGCAGTTTTTTTTTTTCCTTTAACAAGTTCCAAGTTAGAATAGACAAGAAATAATTAGGATGACAAATTCCACACATTAGATATTTTGTATCATTTTATAAAAATCGAAAAAAAAACTATAATTTCCACAACATTTGCATAAAATAACATTTCACACTAATAATCAAATTTACAACCTGTAACGATTCTGTTACGTGACAAATAACAGATAATTTTCAGAACACTGGTTACACAAATTTCAAGTTCACAATCTATTCCAGCGATTCCTCATCAAAGATCGCTTTACATTCGAAACAATTATTTATACAGTTACATACTTACTATCAGGGCAACATAGAAAAAACAAGAAAACGTTTACATAAAATACTGACCAGAGAGCACATACTATTTCACGAAATACAAAACAAATACGGGCAATAATCGCACCCTTTCACTTATAATTTCATTACATAATAATCAGTACATTAATTGCTGGACGTTGTTTAGATCATCACAATCCGCACGCTAACAACGGACTTCATAAATTTTTAACCGTAGTTCTCCTGCTCACTTCGCTAGAATACAAGGGGGTTGCATCACCGTACAACAGGTCAGCACGCTTGAGGTTGGTTCCGCTCGCTCTCCAAATGCCGAAAAAGAAAACAAGAGAGACGTCCAATTCTAAGAGGATCAGGGGTGGAGATAGCTGAAAGTGGGACCACGCACCGGAATTGGACGAAATTTGCAATTCTAGAAGTCGACGAAGAAACTCGCCTCTTTCATCTCGACTTTTGTCGGTGAACGCTGCTCTTCCTACGTCCAGCTGAAAGACTCTCTTACTGGCAATAATCAAACGATCACTTCGCCGTAGGCGGTTTCACAACGAATCTACTGTATGTCTGTATGGACAGGAAAGGCTTAGACACTAGTTCAAACTCTCGTGGTTTGCCTACCGAGTGCTAAAACACATATTTAGCGAAGTATCGAGCAGCGTGACCAGCGACTGCCCGAAAAATACCAGTAGATCATCTTCGACCGAAACTGTCGTGCGCCGAGTCCCTGCGCATTCGGTTTCTCTTCTCTTCTCTCTCTCTCTCTCTCTCTCTCTCTCTCTCTCACATCGGTGATCGATCACCTATCGGGTCAACTAAACTCAATGGATGGAATTCGGATCCAACTTAGTTGTTTCCAAATCGAGCCTCTCCAAATTTTGACCAAAAAAATATCAAAGTTTGTACTGCTACTCATTATCACTTTTTCATATTTAATTTACCAAATTTTCTCGACACTTCACTTCGAAATAATAACTATAATTTGCGCTGGCGAACTTTACGGAAAAATATGAGAAATCTCTCAAAATTTCGCAAAAATTTAATCACACCTTGCTACCAATAAGGTCACTTATGGCAGGTACATCGGAGAAGATAATAAAAAAATCATGAAACGCAACGAAACAATAATGCATAGTAGAAATATAAAAGCGCCCCTACATAGTAACCGTTATTATAATTTAAAAAATATTATTATTCAAACTCCCTTCAGAAATTACATCGATACATTTAAATACAAAAGACAAAAATGAAACCCAGAAACTTCATGTCATCAATTCTCGAAAATCATGAACCCTCTTACACTTTGTGGGGGGGCACACATAGATTACCACAGCGCTATTGGCAAACTAAAAGGCTCCATCTCCGGTGAACATTCACGCTAAAGTTTCAATTGCAGGAGTAAACCCAAATGAAGTTTAAAAAAATAACAATTATCCAAAACAGTCATTAAATAAAAAAATTTAAATATTAATACCGAAAATTAATTTAATACATTAATTCCAACCTGCAACGCTAAATTTCATAGGAAGAAAACTCGTAATTCACAAATTACATCTGAGAGACAACTCTCTCCAACACAAAACTCAGTATGGTTTGTAAATCACAAGAATTCCAGTAATTTATCGTTTCCAAGTGAAACTACAAATTTACATCGTTATTCTAAATAAGAACAGATATTATGAACCCAAAAATACAACGCAACCTACTAAGTAAACAAAAATGTATTTACTTTACTTTCTATTCAATTTCTCTTTATCTTTCATCATTCTCTCTACACACGCTTCGCTGTACTTTATAAATACGGGTAGACGTGGCCGTGGGCGCCATTATAAATTGAACCAGGCGAGGAAGACGGGGGGATTAATTATACACTTCATTAACACTTTACTGACTTTTATTTATACTGAAACATTTTTAGATAAACAGGATAATGAGAGGGAGGAATTAACGTTAACATTTTAGTCGGAGAGAGATACAAAAGAATATTCTAAATTTACAAAAACATCGTAATACACAAAAACACCTTATTTGACTAAGAGCCGTCTGATCACTCCCGTTTTTTGGGCATTTCTCCCTCGTCCCTGCACCCATTTCGGGTGTTGCCAACTAGTATTTTGTAACCAAACAATTATTTAAACAATTACATTTCTTATTAAATATTATTATCGTCTTTATTAAACAAACATTATTAAATTCTTATAAACAAAATATTTTAATTCTTAATTAGACATTACTACACAAGTGTAACATTACGCCATTTCATCGAATACATTTTTCTCTCACATTTTGGAGTTATATAAAAATATAACATGTAATGGGATACGTCACCGTGTCTTGGGCATTTGTGGGCGGAGCAAATTTGACTATTGTGACAAACTGATTGGTGATTGGTAGATAAATAGTACGAGTCGGTTGAGTCTGCAGTAGCTGCTTCTCATCGAATTAGAGAAGCACATACCTGTCAGGACATGTACATTCTTGTTTGTAATATGTTAGAATTGCGCATTCCTATTAATCTCTCAGTCAGTCTCGTGCATTGCTACCCACCAGTTGATTGATTAAGTGCATTTAGTTATTTGTTTTGTTTTGGTATATATTTGGTGAAAAAAAATAATGTTTTTGTGATGTAAAAGTGAGAATGTCTTGTAAGTGTGCAAACAGCCCTGACAGTTGTTGTTTTGTGTGTGGTGAATTTACAACAAAATCACAAAAGCAGGTTTTCACTCCTTTAATTAAAAAAACGTATGAACTTTATTTCGGTTGCAAAGTAGATCAAGACAAAATCTGGGCTCCTTATGTATGTTGTGTTTCTTGTGCAAGATCTCTGAGGAGGTGGTTAAAAGGTACTCATTCTTCAATGCCTTTTGCGGTCCCAATGGTATGGAGAGAACAAAGACACCACTCGACTGATTGCTGCTTCTGTTTAACGAATATAAGTAGACATTCCTCAGACTCTAAACTTGCGATTCAATATCCTAATTTACTGTCAGCCATGCCACCTCTTTCACATTGTGAAGATTTGCCAGTACCAAGACCACCAACGACATAGATTTTAGATGATGATGATGATGAACCTGATAATGAATCTTGTAATAAATCTTTGGACAGACAAGATGACATCGATACACAGTTTCAACCACCTTCATCGGATGAACCTTATTTAATTTCTCAGTCAGAATTAAATGATCTTGTGAGAGAGTTGAATCTATCTAAAAATCAGACTGAGCTCTTAAGTTCTAGATTAAAAGATTGGAATCTCTTACAAAAGACCATAAATATATCATCATTTCGTAAGTGTCAGACACACTTCACATCGTTTTTCTCTATGGAAAGTGATTTAGTGTATTATAATGATGTGAACGCTCTCATGGAGGGACTTGATCGAGAGCACAATCCTAAGGAATGGAGGCTTTTTGTCGATTCATCAGAGTTGAATTTGAAAGCTGTACTATTGCACAACGGTAATGTCTATCCTTCGATTCCGATTGCACATGAAGTTCATATGAAGAAATCGTATGACAATATGCAGTTACATTTGAAACATATTGACTATGATAAACACTCCTAGCATGTCTGTGGTGATCTGAAAGTGATTGCACTTCTCCTCGGCTTACAGTTGGGATACACAAAGTTCTCTTGTTTCCTCTACGAGTGGGACAGCCGAGCTAACGGGAGTCATTATACACAGAAAGAGTGGCAACTTCGACAAAATTTGGTTCCAGGACAGAAAAATGTTGCCCAACATTTGCCCAGCAAAAGTTTTCTTACCAACTCTTCATATCAAACTTGGTTTGATGAAAATTTTGTAAAAGCTATGACTAAAGACGGACCTGGTTTTCTATATCTAAAACAGAAGTTCCCTAGCATTAGCGAAGCGAAAATCAAAGAAGGCATTTTTGGGGCCCACAGATCAGAGAAGTGATGAAAGACACTGCATTTGATGAGTGTTTGAATGATGTTGAAAGAACAGCATGGAAAGCTTTTAAGGAAGCGACTACGAATTTGCTCGGCAGCGTCAAATCAGAAAATCATGTCTTCCTGGTGGAGCAAATGCATAGTGTTTACCAAGCCATGGGGTGTAATGTGTTTGAAAATGCATTTCCTGCACTCCCACCTCGACTTCTTTCCATCAACCCTGGGCGCTGTCAGCGATGAGCATGGCGAAAGATTTCATCAGGATATATCAACCATGGAAAAGCGGTACGAAGGAAGCCAGTATCGGACGTGATTTGTGTTACCCACCTGCTTTTTTTGGAATCTTGTCTTAACAAGGCAAAACGAACTTTCTATCGTGTGAATAATAACCCTCGCACTTTGTCGAAGAATGTTTTAGTACTTCCACTTTTCCCGTGCTTTTTAGGCATTGTTTATGTACTTTAACTTTTGAACATTAATGTAGTATTTTCATGACAGAATTGTGAAACATATAGTAAAGAATAGTCGTACCAATAATTCAGGCATCATCTACAAAATTATCTATAAAATCAATCCAAACTACTGTACATTTTAAACGATAAGTTGGCAAAGTTAGCAACGGTAAGAACAATCGCTTCTCGAAAGGCAGATACAAATGATCATTTCGTATTCTCCAACTGAATAGCGTTTTTATCGTACGTTCGATTCTGCTGCAGATATGTCACGCCTCATCCTCAAAATTGGAAAATTATCGACACCAGCAATAAACATTAACAACCTGTATAAATGGTAAATACATCTGTTAATTAATCTGACTGAATAAATTAAGTGTGAGATCTCTTCAAAATGTGAGAAAGGGATACTGAGCAGAAACATATTTCTGCGGGAAACCTGCAATTCAACTCTTCGAAATAAAGCTCTGATTCAAGTAAAACACAATAAAAGATCTCAAAATGGCGAAAACTTCTCAACCCATGTTCGACCAAGGGGGTTTCAAAATCACGACAAAAAGTTAATTCTGTATTTTTAGTGTAAATGTGTGCTTATATAACCTTGGTTAACCTTGGTTTTGCTTTCGCCCTAATTGTTAATTTTGACAAAGGTCAAGCTTGTTGCGCCACCTTAGACCTACGGCTTAACGTAGAATCTGATCCACGACCCATCATGGATGGTCAGAACTTGCAAAGTCCTCGGCCGGACTCGATCTCACGACCTCCCGATGAGCAGAACAGCGTCTTAACCACTAGGCTACCCAGGGTACCATTTATCTACCAACCAATTTTTAATGTATGGAAGGATAAACAGCTGGGTTTGCTGCCCGCCGCCTGCCGTCATCAGGAATCGAACCCGGAGCCGGTGGATTCGCAGTTAGCGAAGCTAACCACTGCACGACGCAACAAAATTATATTAGTCTATAATGGGGTGAAAAATAGTTGGGGGTGAAGAAGAAGTGGAATCATAGAATGCATTATTTTGCATTTTTATTAACATTTCCTTGACAAAAGAAAAAAAATTAAGTTTTTGAAAGTTTTTATAATGAATAAAATTAACTGAAATTAAATTAAAATTTTATCACATGTAATGATGCACCGGAGGCAGGTTTCGGCCGGAGGCCGGAGGGTCGGAACCTCCGGCTTAATGTTTTTTCCTCCGACCGGAGGCCGGAGGTTCTGGCCAATTGATTTATTTCAGTATTTATATTATATATATATATATATATATATATATATATATATATATGTGTGTGTGTGTGTGTGTGTGTGTGTGTGTGTGTGCGTGGTCCATCGTCTCATCTATTTAGGGTTTATATATTATAGTCCTGCTATTTTAAATTATTAAGTCTTTAATAACTTAAACTTTATAAAAGTCGACTTTCTATGCTTTGTCAAGATGAGTCTTTCCTCTGTTTTACTGCCTTGTAATTAGGGAAAGAAGAAATATATCACAATGATCCCATCCAAGTGATTGTTAGAAATCTGAGAACTGAAATATTCGGATAGGTACAGAAATGAGGTTTTATAGTTTTATAGAATTAAAACTAAAAGTCGTCAGAATTGAGTTTAGTGTACTTGGCACCTCCGGCCAGAGGCCGGAGTTTCGTGAGACCTCCGGCCGGAGCAGGAGGTTTTCTAAAATGGCCGGAACTCCTGCTCGGCCGGAGCCGGAGTCGGAGCTCCGGTGCATCACTAATCACATGTCGTAATTTCAGTTAAACGAATCAAAATGAAAACTTTGTTTAAGAAAGCAACAACTTATATTATACGTTTATATTAAAAAAAATGTAATTTCTCCTTAAGTGAAGAAAAGTTGACCCTTTTGGAAGAAATCTGATGGAAAATATAAAGATTTCAAACTTCAAACTTTTCAAACTTCAAACTTCAATAATAAAGTATAGATTACGAAATTAAAGGTGATTAATGAAATTAACATATTTTAAAAATGTAATTTCTCCTTAAGTGAAGAAAAGTTGACCTTTTTGGAAGAAATCTGATGAAAAATATAAAGATTTCAAACTTCAAACTTTTCAAACTTCAAACTTCAATAATAAAGTATAGATTACGAAATTAAAGGTGATTAATGAAATTAACATATTTTAAATAGGTTATTAAAAATTTTTTTACTATGATAAATGTCAGTAGTGAAATTATATGTCAGTAGGAGGTAATGAAGTGCTTTTTTAGTGATTTGTGAAATACATTTAGTGATAAAGCGTGTCTGATATGCATGGGAATTGCATTAAAAAAAATGTAATTTCTCCTTAAGTGAAGAAAAGTTGACCCTTTTGGAAGAAATCTGATGAAAAATATAAAGACTTCAGACTTCAAATTTTTCAAACTTCAAACTTCAATAATAAAGTACAGATTACGAAATTAAAGGTGATTAATGAAATTAACATATTTTAAATAGGTTATTAAAAAATTTTTTACTATGATAAATGTCAGTAGTGAAATTATATGTCAGTAGGAGGTAATGAAGTACTTTTTTAGTGATTTGCGAAATACATTTAGTGATAAAGCGTGTCTGATATGCATGGGAATTGCATTCCATACATCTGCTCCTTTGAAGAGAGTGCATTCCCGTAGTTTCTATTGTATAGTTAGGTTTATGCATAAAATCAGTGGGCACCTCGCACTCTGGTGTTATAACGACGGTGTATTTGATAGGGGGCGATTGCTCTTTGAATGGTTGATGTATGTCGAGTTTTGTTGATAACTTTGAACATATTGACAGCAACAATGAATTTGTATAAGTCATTTAGTTTTAAAATATTTAGCTTCTTAAACATACAGGAAGTGTGACTTTGTCTGTTACCATTATTCGAGAGAGTTCGCAAACATTTTTTTTTAATTACTTCCAAAGGATGTTTCATATATTTCTTTGAGCTACCCCATGCTGTAATGCAGTATGATGAATGTGGATGGATGAAGGAATACTATACTGTAAGGTAAGGAATGTGTTTTGAAGAAGGGTCTTTTTTAGTTTTTAAAAAAATGAAAAAAAATCTTAATATTTTGGATTTGAGATGTTGTACCTGACTTTTGAAATTTAGTTTTTTATCTAAATTAATGGTAAGTACTTTAACCTCATTCACTCTTCGACGAGTAGTATTCACAATTTGTATATGACAGTTTGTATTAAAATTTAACAATTATATGGCTTTCTTTTTTAATATTTTAATATTTACAAACGGTATTTTCTACGCTTCTATTTTTTGTCATCTGATTATTTTCTATGTTTGTAATTTTGATATTATCATTATTTTTATTTGGCTGTTTATTTCTACGTTTTTCGTTTTTCTTTTAATCATTTTCCTCGTTGGGCAGTCTTACTACATCGCAACTTTTACTTATCTCTTTTCTTTCTTTTATGTCTTTATTCCGTGTTTATTTGTATTTGTTTCTCTCTCATCCACCTGTTTTTCCATTGGGACATTTTGGGACTCTTGTTTCCCCATGATTCCCTCCTTTTCTGTAACACTCGTATTCGCTTTCTCCGTTTCTTGAAACACTGCAAAGGAGCTTACAGTTTGCGTACATGCGTCACACACAAATCTGACCCCCCGCGATCTGTTTCGCGCTCCAGACGAGGATATTTTCCTATCAACCCAATTCATGTAGATATAGTCGTGCAGTTTTTCACAGAAATCACACCTGATTGCTGCATTTTCAGTTGTTTCCAAATTGCACAAATTGCAGATTAAGTGAGAATTTGGATCCATGGTCATGCTATTCATTAATTATCGTAAAAAGAAATACACACAATTTTTTTCTTTTCTTTCTTTTTCTTTTCTTTTCTTTCGATGGTCACGAGGGTTTTATGACCTTTGCGTTTTATGACCTTTTTTCTGTTTTGTTTCAAACTTTTCTCGAATGCCAACCTTATTGCGATTTAAATATATACGTTAAACTGGTGATAATTTATATAAACTGTATTGCACTTTCTTAATTTTAATGAATTTCACTACAATTTATATGCACGGATTCATCGATACTTTATACATTTTCGGGTGTAAACAGAATAAACCGCCGAGAAATTTATTCCCTTCTTATTTGGATGTTAATACAGAGAGAGAAACAACACGTCCATTTCCCACGAAGTACAAGCAAACTATATAACTCTTAGATTACATTGGAGTTATAGTTTGCCATTTCTGTTCCACTAAATCTAGATGAAAACATTTATGTATTACTATAGAAGATAGCTAACAATAACTCAATATACACAATATTTCAGGATATGCAATCATGTACAGCATTAATGACTCACCTAATTTCGTTAATACAGAAATTCCTTTAAGGGGAAACCTTCGATCAAAATTATTTCCTTATTTTAAATTTCACACACTTTAAACGCCGAAATTCTGACAAGTTAAGACTAACCGTCGCGTCGGCTTTCAAGCAATCAAAATTCAAAAGATAAATGCGCATGAGATTAAGCCACGTATCACACCGTACAACTAATCACCAAATGGATCATCCAAAAGCCACTACATGCCCCCTGTTACACCGGTGACTAGTGATAAATTGTCGTTATTTTCCAACTTTCTTGCTTTCTTAAACAAATGTCGGCTGCTGGTTCCATGTCAGTTGAGAACCGGTCGCACTACCCGTTTATGAAAGGCAGAAATAAGTGTTAAATAAGTATTAAGAGTGAAAATAGCGCACAGAAATAATACTACTAATAATAATAATAATAGTAAAGATTTATTTTTATTGCTTTTGCATGTGATCCTCTTTGATTTAATTACTGTTTAGACAAAAACATAAACTGTGCCAAATATTGAATTCTCATTATTTGATTATTTCTAACGGAAAAAGAGGTATTTACGCTCTTATTCCCTCCCAAGAGAAAAGCCTCTTCATTGCACGCATTTCACAGTTGAATTCCCTTTGTAATAAAAAAGGGCGGAGCTTAATTTGAAGTTACCAACAGGTAAAGTTTGCAAGAAAACAATCACTTTTCCGTTTATCTTTCTCTCTCTCTTTCTATCTGTCTTTATATATATATATATATATATAATATACATTTTAACTGCAAACAACACACAGTATAATTAATGTAAAGGACGACGCTTGTGTAGAAGAGCGTTCCGCACAAGATGAGGAAGGAGAACGAACAAATGAAAAATGAGGTACCACCCGGGAATCGAACCCAGGATCATCCGATTGCCGGTCAGATATGCTATCCACTACACCATGGACCTCGATCAAGCAGAAGTCGTAATTCTCCTACATACGAGCAGAAACCAATACCCTGAGGGGGCACCCTCGCATGCCGTACATATATATACATTTTAACTGCAAACAACACACAGTATAAGTAATGTAAAGGACGACGCTTGTGTAGAAGAGCGTTCCGCACAAGATGATCGGATGATCCCGGGTTCGATTCCCAGGTGGTACCGCATTTTTCATTTGTTCGTTCTCCCTCCTCATCTTGTGCGGAACGCTCTTCTACACAAGCGTCGTCCTTTGCATATATATATATATATATATATACGAGGTGTGAAAAAAAAGTTCGGTAAATAGTTCCGCAACTAATGAACGTATGTCACTAGGTGATGTCAGTGTGTATGGCTGATGACGTCACCTTGGGGCCACTTGCCAGATGCGAATAAACACCATTCAACTACGCACCAGTGCGCCGTGTCATTGCTTTGTGAGGGTGTTTTTGTGGCGTCTGGCGATTTTGCAGAAAATGTCTAAATTTGAGCAACGTGCAACCATGAAATTTTTTAAACTTGGTAAGACGGCTACAGAAACGCACGGAATGCTTGCAGCTGTCTACGGAGATGAAGTTAGAAACGCACGGAATGCTTGCAGCTGTCTACGGAGATGAAGTTGTTACAAACAAGACGGACGGGCGACCACTTCTTTCATCATCTTCCAAAGACTCATTTCCTTCTCGAAACCTTCCAAACCACTTGCAAACAGTCTTCTTTGTAACAACTTCATCTCCGTAGACAGCTGCAAGCATTCCGTGCGTTTCTGTAGCCGTCTTACCAAGTTTAAAACAAAATTTGATGTTTGCACGTTGCTCAAATTTAGACATTTTCTGCAAAATCGCCAGACGCCAGAAAAACGACCTCACACAAAGCAGTGACACGGCGCACTGGTGCGTAGTTGAATGGTGTTTGTTGGCATCTGGAAAGTGGTCAAGGTGACGTCATCAGCTATACACACTGACATCACCTAGTGACACGCGTTCATTAGTTGCGGGACTATTTACCGAACTTTTTGATCACACCTCATATATATATATATATATATACACAGTGGAATCCGCTTATTGTGATCACTTTGGGACAGGTTTTTTTAGATAACAATAACCGGATTATAACATTAAGCAAAGGATATAAAAAATTGGAATTATTTACATTCATTGTTATAAATTTACATTCACTGTTATAAATTCATTGTTATGTTATTAAATTCATTGTTATAAACAACTTTACATTATAAACAATTAATAAGAAACAATATAGATTTATTTTAAAAGCTTATTTATTTAAAAAAACTTATTTATTTAAAAAACTTATTTAAACTCATTTATTTGACTTATTAAAACTTAGCTTATTAAAACTTATTTTTAAAAAAAAACTTATCTAGTGTTCTCTGTCTACTGTTTGCGTTTAGTAGTTCATTAATAAATTGCTCATACTCGTAATGCTTTTGAAATTCTGTTGATCTATGTTGCACGCCGCGACGAAGTATTTTTAGAGCTTCTCGAATCTGGGCATTGGTTGGAGGAGCTTCTGAAATTTCTTCTTCTAGATTTGGTTCAATCTCTTCTTCTAATTCAGAGTCTACATCGGTAACAGCTTGACATATTTCCGACACTGTCATTGTAGCTGCCACTTCAACTTTGTCGTCAATAGCCAACCAATTTTCAAACTCTTCTTTTGACATATCGTCGGGGGTTCTATCAAGAATTTCATTTGTAATAAGCTCTAATTCTTCGTTAGCAGGAGTTTCTGTGCTTGTTTTAGAAAATCCACCTTTTTTTAAACAATTTTTTGATAACAATAACCGGAACTTTGATTATAGTAGGCGGATAATTTTTAATTCATTTTAAATAAAGTGTTTTGGGACCGACTGGTTTTGATAACAATAACCGTCTGATAACATTATCCGTGATTATAATAAGCGGATTCCACTGTGTGTGTGTGTGTATATATATATATATATATATAATATATATATATATATATGAACTTTTCCTTCCTCCAAAGCTAATAGATATAGACAGGTATAATGAAGAAGTTGCGTTCGTATAAAATGAAGGGAAGTGCATCTGAAAATCCGTCCGAAGTGAATACATACATAAATAAGGCATACGTCGATCACATTTCGGAGAGTATGTATATTTATATATAGCAACTTTCTTACTCATATTTATAAAAAGTAAATTATATATAAGCGCTATTGCATGTAAAATATGTGAAATTGCTTAACATAAGTGAATTGCTGTTGAAAAACTTAGAATTTCACTCTTAAATAATATTAATTTATTACAAAGATAAAATCACTTTCCATTTTATAGATGAAGGTCCAGCAAAGTCTCAAGGGAAAGAAAATGAAAGTAGGATAGGACCGAAATATAAACGAAAGAAGAAAAAGAAATAAAATCGTCCATCCTCAAAAATGTTATATGCATTCCGCTTGTTTTCGTTTATCTTCTCACCAGCTTTACTTCGATGACAAATCTTCGGTCTTTGCTTTATAAGTAAGTTATATAATTTAATACTTAAAAGTGTTGAGTGGGTTAATAAATATCTAAAACAAATGCCCTCAATAAATATGTAAAAACAAGACCTATAAACAAGAAGTGAAGAAAAAAATGATTCTTGGACGAAACTACTATCATATCTGTACTCTGCGCTCCGTGCAAGCAGTATCCTGCTTGAAATGCTTAAAAATATGGTGAAACAAATACGCTGCTAATGCGCCAAGTGTCACGATACGCCACAGAGATAAACCAAATATATCTTCGTTCATTAGAAATAAATAAATGCGGAGGAAATGAATGTTTAACAGGTGGAGAGATGAAAATTCTTCGAGTAGCTACAAGATAACGAAAGCGCATATGATATCGGGGTGCTTTGAGCCAGTAAAGGTTGTAACCACTACTCTAGAATCTAGGAAGAGAGAGGAGAGCCTAAGAAGATGGTTGACAACGGCAATTTCTGAAAAAAAACATCTGTTGCTGTTAGCAATAGAACAAGTAAAGTTAAACCAAGGCTGCCCTAGTGGCGGGGAAAATATGGTGTGGTGGTAATTATGTGCTTCTTCTAAGTAAACAAAACGGGCTTTATGTAACACAGAGGCAACTAATAGGGAATTATGCAAAGATGCACCAGCTCTTCCGGAACGTCTGGATGCAATTTTACCGAGCGATATATTTATCAACTTGTGTGCTTCAAACCCGTTTGGAACGTCAGATATCATGTTCACCACTTAGCAATTGGTCAAGGCACAGAGAGATAACTAACACGACTCCATCCTCTATTTCCAATCTTGTAATAAATTAAAGTGAAAGTTTCGCCTGCCTTTATACAATGTCGTTGTGACGTCATTACCAAGCTCTTTCAAGTTAATCAGATCCTTAGTTTGTTTGAATCTATTTCCAATAAAATTGACAAATACGTCAATATAACATCTAAATATAAATATATTTACCAAAATACTAAAACTGATTTCTTCTATTAGTATTATATATATATATATATATATATATATATATATATATGTAAAGAACGACGCTTGTATAGAAGAACGTTCCGCACAAGATGAGGAGGGAGAACGAACAAATGAAAAATGAGGTAATCACCCGGGAATCGAACCCGGGATCTTCCGACTGCCGGTCAGATATGCTAACCACTACACCATGGGCCTCGATTAATCAGAAGTCGTAATTCTGACCGGCAATCGGAAGATCCCGGGTTCGATTCCCGGGTGGTTACCTCATTTTTCATTTGTTCGTTCTCCCTCCTCCTCATCTTGTTCGTTCTCCCTCCTCATCTTGTGCCCCTCAGGGCATTGGTTTCTGCTCGTATGTAGGAGAATTACGACTTCTGATTAATCGAGGCCCATGGTGTAGTGGTTAGCATATCTGACCGGCAATCGGAAGATCCCGGATTCGATTCCCGGGTGGTTACCTCATTTTTCATTTGTTCGTTCTCCCTCCTCATCTTGTGCGGAACGTTCTTCTATACAAGCGTCGTTCTTTACATTAATTATACTGTGTGTTGTTTGCAGTTAAAATATATATATATATATATATATATATATATATATATATATATACACAGGGTGAGTCAAAAGTAGCGCCCGATTTCTGTTTTTTTTCGGCTGTCAGATTCTTTCTCTGGAAGTCATGTTTGTTAATAATTGTCTTGCAGATTATTAATTTCTTAGTTTTATTTATTTTTGTTTTTGTTTTGCAGGTTATTGCTGAGAGTTTGGAAAGTTACTGAATTTGCACCAAATTGAACCATGAATTACCTTTCAATGAATCAACGCATTGCGGCCGTGAAACATTACTACAAATGTAATGAACAACCAACGATGGCGGCACGCCGTTTGGCACAGGAATTCGATATTAACCCACCCCAGGGAAGAAACATACGATTGATTGTCGAGAAATTTGAAGCAACAGGGTCGGTAGCCACTGCAAAGAAGTCCGGTCGTCCGAAAACGGCAACGAATGTAGCTAAGGCTGAAGAAGCCATCAGGAGACTGGAACAAAGTCCGCAAAAGTCAACTCGCCGTTTATCTGCAGAATTGGAAGTGAGCCAATCAAGTGTTATCCGTATCCTTCACCAGAAAAAATGGAAACCTTACATTCCACGCTTACTGCATGCCCTTCATGATGGAGATGACGACCGCCGTCTTCAATTTTGCGAAGAGTTCTTAGCTAAACTTGACGAAGAGGACACAATGCTAGACAACATCTAGTGGTCAGATGAGGCATGTTTTAAGCTTAACGGCACAATTAACAGACACAATTGTGTCTACTGGGCTGCGGAGAACCCAAGAGTGACAGTTGAGAAGGAGGTAAATTTACCTGGCGTGACAGTTTGGGCAACCATATCTCCATTAGGGATAATTGGACCCTTTTTCTTTGAGGGATCTGTCACTGCAGAAATTTACCTGGATATGCTGCAAACCTTCTTTTGGCCCAGGGTACAAGATCAGGACTGTTATTTCCAGCAAGATGGAGCTCCACCTCATTATGGACGTCATGTTCGTCAGTGGCTTGATGAAAACTTTCCCGGAAAGTGGATCGGCCGCCGCGGTCCGATCGAGTGGCCGGCACGCTCCCCAGACCTTACACCTCCAGATTTCTTTCTTTGGGGGCTCATGAAAGACCTTGTTTATCGTGAAAAGCCTCGTACCATTCAGGAATTGAAGGCTCAAATCACTGCAAAGTCTGAGGAAATTGATATCGAACTCTGCAGGCGTATGTGCCACTCTGTGCCTGCTCGGCTGCAATTGTGCATCGATCACGAGGGAGGGCACTTTGAAAATTGCAAGTAAAACAGCTTGGTACAGTTCCGTAATAATTTTCCCCCGAATAAATGGTTAGATAAACATGTCATTCATTTATTTCTACCTTCTTGTACACTGTAATACAAATGGTAAACAAACAATCAACTGACAGAAATCGGGCGCTACTTTTGACTCACCCTGTGTGTATATATATATATATATATATATATATATATATATATATATATCAATCTGGAGAAGTTGCGCTAATGTTACACATCGACTTCAGTGTTACAAAATCGTTTCGTTCAAATGTCTAACTATGAAAGTAGGGTTTGTAAAAAGTAGACCTACTCTCTCCTTCACCATCTCAATACCTCTCTAAAGAAACTTAACTCCTTTCATTTGAGAAGAAAGTTATCACAGTAAGACTTTATTTCTACGTCCTGTCCTTTTAAGATAACATTAATAAGTTGGACTGAAAACTATAATAACCACAGAGTGTTGGGTTTTCAGATAACAGTTCGAAAGAGGAAGAACTATCAAATCTCAAATAAGTAATTGATTTTAATACATAACAAAAAGCATGTTTAAAGTTAACTAAACATTATGTAAGCTTAAGTTTTAAACAGCCTTAATATCAGTTTTGAAGAAAACTTACGCCTATGTTTAACTATGAACAGAGAAGTGCGTAAAACCTTGAAATCGTAGTATCAAAATTAATACGAGGTTTTTTGCAAGTTTAACCCTTAAACTCTACCCGGGGTGCTATTGTGCCCCAGTACCCCGGAATTCCTGGCATAACTTTTATAATGGGCTATCTCGCGCTTATTCTTTCTCCTAGAAAGTAACAGTTTGTAAGATATTAATAAATTCATTCATTTGAATTATCTGTCCTAAGCTCCGTCCCCTGTATGATCGGTCACGTGACTCCTGCTACTACCTGGGGATATCTCAACCCCTGCGTGCTCAGTTGAGCGGTGCAAGCCGTGGATTTCAGATGTGTATTCTCTCGCGTAGAAGAAAAATAGTGATGGCTACCTTTAATATTGCGTACTCGAGTTTTATGAAGTGATATTCGGTAAAGTGTGAAGATGTGATGGATACTGAAAGACTCCTATTCTACCATCCTTTGATGCTTTTAAGGCTACATTGAACCATGCGAAGGAAGGATATTTTAGTAATACGTGTGGAATATACTGCATTTCATTTCTCATGCATATGTCACGTGGTACAAGTGATGTATTGAATTATGTTGTAGGACTAAACTTTATAAAAGCTTACATATACCGTGAAGTAGAAGAAACAACACGTGCAGAAGAGAAGCAGCGGTTATGGTTAGTGAGTCTTATTGATGAGTGGTGCGACAAGCTAAATTATAATATATTGCTTCATACCGTACCCTGCGACTGAGAATGTAAATCTTGTCTCTCTCAAATAGTGCGCCGGAGTGTGAAGATGTTTAGTTTGTGGAAATGGTGAGTGATAAAACATTAAAACCGCTATAAAATGTGTTTAGTTCATGAAAATCTCCCTCCGTAAAAATGTCTGGTGCGTATTCTTGGGAGTCTGGTGATAAAACATTAAAACCGTTATTATTTCTCGTGTCGGAAAAAAACAACTCCCCAATATAATGGGGTACAACGCCGCACACGTTTCATTAGATTATGGTGCGATTCACTCCTCCCATCGAACCGTCGCGTTGCATGTGCCTCATAGTTATCTCAGAGCTTGAACCGAGTGGATGTGCGAATACGATGGAAATCGCTTTGAGAAGCATTATCAACGCCTCGTACGACGTCTCCGTGACGAAGTCGTTGCGCATGCTCAGGCGTGAAACCGGCACCATTGATTATGTACTGGAAACGACTTGCAGACAGGCAAGTGAACGTAACGTTGTTTATTTAAGTGTCGAGGAGATGAATAGAGTCTTCGTGATAGTTGAGAAGTGGGCAGAGGGCCGTTATAAAATACCTGCTGGGGTAGGTACAAGAAGAGAGCAGATTAGTGATGCCTCCACATATACCATTGTTTGCACATTGAGTATAAATAATGAACAACCGTGCATTGATATACGAGAGATGTGGAAATGGGGAGCTGATGACGTTCTTGTCCCTACGCGGAACCATTTCATCCTCGACAGAATGTTTGAAATCGCCAGATTCCGCAAGCTGAAGCCTATATTAGACGCGCGTGTTAGGGTTATGCTTTATTTTGATACGGTTCTTGAATACGCATACACCGCTCTGTTCGATGGGCTTACCGAGTGTAGGGCTGAATAAGGTGAGAATGGTCTGGAGGTGGAAGATTATTTAAAAAGTTTAGACTCTTCGAAATATCATGAGCTTTGGTACAAAACACTTGATCGGTACAGGGCTGAGCTCACCTACACCGTTCACCCTGAAGAACTACTTCTTTATATAATGATCAGCTGTTTTAACGAATTAGCTTATTTCGACTATAGCTACGCCTTGTGAAGAAGAGTTCACGATTGAAAAGCTCGGGTCGGTAGAAATAAACCCTCGAATGGAAAGGCGTGTTTATAAACTTGTGTTTAATAATGTGGTTAACGGTGACCTCTTTGTGCCTGCTTTTGATTGTGTTCAATAACTTGCTAACCGGATGTAAAGTGGGCACAAAAATAGTACTGAACGATATGAAGGGAATTTATATAGAGTACAGATTTCCCTATACCTTGATCGGAGAAATATTATTAAACCGCGGATACTGCATAATGCAGAGCAACAACGATGTAATTGTAGACTCACCTCCAAGTTTCATGACCCTTTGTTGCACCTGCCGGACACAATGTGGAAGGTGTACAGTGTACACGAGATAAGTGTACGCATGGTGTGAATGAACTCTGAAGCTGTTTTTTTTTTATTACACGTTTGCATCTTTCACAACAATTTTGGAAAGAGTTTCTGTATTAGTTGTCGGACACAATGTGAAAGGTGTACATGAGGGAGATACAAGGACAAGAAGTACCTCAATAAGTATTGCAATCCGTACCGAGGATGTATCAGTGGTTACGGTTCCATGGAAAAAATCCTACATCGCAAGGTTCGGCCTATCCATTTTCTTGAACTGATCCACAGAGCAGATGTTCACATCTTCTGAACGCCGCATGTTCCACGCGCCACAGATCTTATAGACAATGTAGGTCCTGTATATGAGCTTGAATTATATCGATGAAATTATGATGTGAAAGAGCTAGCAATCATTCCCTGACGAGATGTATTTCTGAACACAAAAATCCTTTGAATATTTTTTTCATTTTATACAATATATTTTTTGGAGAAAAATTTCTTTAACGGTTACAACAAAAAAGGTAGAAAATTGGATGGTAGATAAATAGGTACCCTGGTTGTCTTGCTAGAATAAACCCTCGAATGAAAAGGAAATGTTTATAAATTTGTATTTGGTGTTGTAGCTAGCGAAAGCATCTTTGTGTGTTTTTAAGCATGATTGTATTTGCGGAGGAAGCCGCGGATCAATTTGAAAATTTCATCCTCACCATCCTAGTGGTCAAGAATATTTTAAAAGTTTTTAATTATGCAATAGAAGTCGGGGCTTGTAAAGTTATCCTTTTAGTATTGGTGTATAAATTAAAGTCATTTGTAAAAGGTTACTAATTGGATTTCAGAAAACTTAATAGTAGTAGCTGTAGTAGCTGTAGTGGAAACATTGAAAAATCTTCTGTACAAATTTCGAGTGAAATGCTTGCTTGCATGTCATTGTAATTATGTATTTTAAGTTTTACTATTGTAAAAAGTTTAAAAATTACTAATTAGAAATCAGAAAGTTTTGTGCATATCACATTTTGCTGTTATACTATTCTCAGATTTTTTCCCAAGATTCATGTTTTGTGTATGTTTTGCTGTCACACTACTCGATTATTGTATCCGGCTTGGCTTCTCGCGTAGGAGTGTGATTGTTTAGTTATTGAATTTCTGCTTGGTTGGCAGATAAATGGATACCCTAGGTATCCTAATGTTTAAGAAGCTGGTTGAGAGTCCGGGCGAAGACATTTCAGCCGCTGCAGCGATTCCATGTTAAACTGTAGGTCTATGGCAGAGTGAAAAGGTTTGACCTCTGTCAAAATGAACAATTCGGCGAGAAAGAGTTAATTATTATTACTAGTGTATTCGAGAAAATTTTATAATAAAGAAATTATAAATATTTTTGTGTTCACTCCTTCCTATGTTATTAAATAGTACAACGCCAATTGTGCGTACTCGTTGTATGGTATAATGTTTTTGCTCGTGTGTATATATATATATATTTGCAACGCTAGTTGCAAAGGGGGAATGGGTGTGCAATGAAGGGGGAGGGGTTATGCAATGAAGGGACTTCTCGCGTAGGAGTGTGGTAAAATTGTATTTAGTTATTGAATATCTGCTTGGTTGGCTGATAAATGGGTACCCTAGGTAATACTGGTGGATTAGCCGTCGGTTGAGAGATCGTGGCGATGATACTTTTCCCTGCCCGGATTAATGTATTCGGTTTCCACGTTAAACTGTAGGTCTAAGGCGGTGTGAAAAGCTTGACCATTGTTAGAATGAGCCGTATTTAACGGCTTACAAGACGCTGCGCCGTGAAAGACGCTACGTGAGGTAGCGGATAGACTTGCAACGCTTGATGAGGGCAGGGTTAGGGCTACGGTTGACGGAAGCCGAACCAATACTAACGTTGAAGACGTTAGTAATTTGAAGGGTGAGGTGCGTAACTTAGTTTCTAGTTTAGGTAGCTTGTCGGGAAGGTTAGATAGAGTCGAGGGAGAGGTTAAGGTTAGTCCGAGAGTAGTAGATAGCGAGGGATTTAGAGAGGTTAAGGGTGGAGTTAGGCCGCGTACATTAGGTGATAGGAATCCCCCCCCCCCTATCGAGGTTTCGAGCCCTTTCGCCCATTTGGAAAGGGACGTGAATGAGGGGGAAACTATTTTAATTGGGGACTCTTTAGTGCGCCACATGGACAAAGAGTTCGTTAAACGGAATCCAACCAATAGGAGGAGGGTCTGTCTCCCGGGGGCCAGGGTTGACAGAGTTAGAGACGAAGTGGATAGGGTTGACGTTGCTTCCCGTCACTCAATGTTGGTGACGATGGTAGGAGGCAACGACTCGTATAGGCCCGATACGAGAGTGCCTGACCTTTTGGAGAGATATAGGGGTTAATTAGGTCCCTGAAGGCGAGGTCAGATAGGTCTTTAGTTCTAGGTATTACCCCTAGGCACGGTTTGGGTCTTAGAATTACGTCTAAAACAAAATTTTTTAATAACAAATTAGAAGAGATTTGTGCTGAGGAAAGTGTACCCTTCGTAAAGCTGTGGTCCGAATTCAATGATCCTAGCCTTTTTATAAAAGATGGGGTGCATTTTAATGAAATAGGTAATGCTAGGCTAGGTAGGTTAATAGACGAAAACGTTCGAAAGCTGTATAGGTCGAAGCCTTCTTTAAACGTTGTGGGTCCGGGAAACGCGGGCCCGACGTGATAAATAGTTTAAAACACGCGCCCGTGGTAAAAAATAACTTAAACGTCTTTTATTGCAACGCGCGTAGTATTAGAAATAAATTAAATGAATTTAAGGCGGTAATTTATTCCGGCAACTATGATATAGTTGCTATCACTGAAACTTGGTTAAATACCGTGACTCGGGACTTGTTGGGGGAACTTGATATACCGGGTTTTAAAATCTTTACTAATGATAGGTTACATAGATTTGGAGGCGGCGTTTTGCTGTACATTCTTAATTCCCTTAGGGCTATCGAGGTTAAGTTAGATTTTCCGGCAGCAATTAATGCGATCTGTGTTGAAGTTAGGGCGCGTAGTATTAGTTTTAATTTTGTCGTTGTTTATAGACAACCCCTCGATATAGATACTAGATTTTACTCACTTCTTGGTAATTTTATTGACAATCGGAATAGTATAATTGTCGGAGACTTTAACTGCCCTAATGTTAATTACGAGAATTTTATGGGTAATGAAGAGGGTTTGAGACTGGTTGAGTTTATGGACGATAACTTTTTACGACAGATAGTTACCGAACCAACGCGCGGTGATAATATCTTAGATTTGGTGATGACGAACGGCGAGAATATAGTCGAAGGTTTAGAAGTAGGCGAGAGTTTAGGATGTAGCGATCATCAAATTCTTAGGTTTAAGTTATTGATAGAAAACACCCAGGATAGTAACGTAATAGAAGTCCCTGATTTTCGTAGGGCTAATTTTGATAGTTTTGCTGATAGGATGAGAGTAGTGGACTGGGATAACTTATTTATGGGTAATGACACAAATTTGCGTTGGGTGGCGTTTAAAGAAAGTTTTAGGAATATTGAAAGGGAGTTTATTCCTCGTAGGCCCAAGCGCGTTAGAAATCGTGATAGGCCGAAGTGGTGGACTAGGGAAGTAGGCGAGTTCATAAACGAGCGTAATAGAGCGTATAGACTTAACAAGCGCAATGGCCAGGTAGCTAATTTTAATAGATATATCGAGCTTAGACGTCAGGTTAAAAGATCAGTTAGGAATGCTAAGCGTAATTTAGAGATAGTTATAGCTGCGGATAGTAAACATAATCCAAAAAAGTTTTTTGAATACGTAAATAATCGTAAGCCGGTAAAAGATAACATAGGCCCTCTAGTGGATGTAAATGGCGCTTTGGCTTCTGACGCTCAGGCGATGGCGGGTATTTTCAATAACTTTTTTGTGACAGTTTTTACCGTAGAAGACGTAAATAATGTCCCCGACGTGGACGATATCGTTCCATTTAGTAGCGAGACTATTTTGGATGAAATAACTGTTTACGAGGCTCAGATTGCGCATTATATCGATAGGCTAAAAGTTAGCAAGGCTCCAGGCCCTGACGCTTTTTATCCCAGACATTTGAAAGATTTGAAAAACGTTATCGTAGGCCCCTTAGCGAAGATTTTTAATCAGTCACTCGAAACGGGGATTATTCCTGAAGACTTCAAATTAGGTAACGTCACGCCTATTTTTAAAAAAGGCGACCGCGCGGTAGCTAACAATTATAGGCCCATTAGCTTAACGTCAATTGTCGGTAAACTTTTGGAATCCGTAGTTAGGGATCGTATTATCGATCACTTAGAAAGTAGGGGTTTGATTAATAGTAGTCAGCACGGGTTTCGACGCCATAGGTCTTGTTTAACTAATTTGTTAGAATTTTATAACGAAATAGTACGCGAATACGATAGGCATAGGGCAGCTGACGTTATTTATTTAGATTTTAAGAAGGCGTTCGATACAGTTCCGCATAGAAGACTAATTGCGAAGGTTAAAGCGCACGGTATACGCGGTCAGGTAGCTAACTGGTTAGAAGAATGGCTTCGTGCTAGGAGACAGAGGGTCGTAGTTAATGGTAGTGAATCGGGGTGGTTAGAGGTAGGTAGCGGTGTCCCACAGGGTTCAGTGTTAGGCCCATTGTTATTCGTAATTTACATTAACGACATAGATGTAGGATTGACTAGTAACGTGTCAAAATTCGCGGACGATACTAAAATAGGCGGTAAGGTTGTTAACGAGGACGATAGAAATAGGATCCAAGACGATGTAGACAGGATTAGGGAGTGGACGGATAAGTGGCAGATGCAATTTAACGTAGATAAATGTAAAGTTTTGCATATAGGTTCTCGCAACAATAATTACGCGTACACGATGGATGATAGGGAGTTAGCGAGCGTTGACGAGGAAGTAGATTTAGGCGTACGCGTAACTAAAGATTTAAAGGTTAGGAACCAGTGCCTGGAGTCTTGCGCAAAAGCTAATAGGATGTTAGGCTTCATAGCGCGTAATTTCGAATTTAAATCGAAGGATATTATATTGCCCCTTTACAAGTCCCTAGTCAGGCCTCATTTAGAATATGCAGTTCAGTTTTGGTGCCCGTACTTGCGTGAGGATATTGATAAGTTAGAAAAGGTTCAGCGTCGTGCCACGAAACTTATTCCGTCATTGCGCAATAAGCCTTATGAAGATAGGATTAATGAGTTAGACCTGTATTCACTCGAAACTAGGAGATTAAGGGGGGAGCTTATTGAAGTTTTCAAAATCATTAATAACATCGATAACGTAAATTTTGACAAATTGTTCACTTTTGATAATAGTAATACTCGCAATAACGGATTTAAGTTGCGTGGCAGGCGTTTTATTACTAATATCGCTAAAAACTTCTTTACGTTTAAAGTAATTGATAAATGGAATAATCTTCCCGCGTCAGTCGTTCATTCTACTAGCGTTAATATGTTTAAGAACCGTCTTGACAGACATTTTAAAGGTATTAACGTTGTTTAATTTAAAAAACAACAAAGTTAGCAACAGAAGCTCTGGTGGTGGTGCTCGAGGATGAGTCTGTTGACGATGAATGCCAGCTTGTGACATGCCAGCGTGTGATGCCAGCAATAAAATTATTAAAAAAATTTAAAAAAAAATTAGGCTAACACGAATGTAGATGTAGCTCATAACGTAAACTAACCCACTTTTTGTTTAACTTACCTACTTTTTTTTTTTTTTTTCTTCTTATCCTCTTCTTACTTTGCATGTCTCTAACTCTTTTCTTGCATGTTTGTAGTTTGCATGGTATGACAGTGAGTTAAGACTGTGTTTGCATGGTTTGTAAGCGTTCTTATTTTACTTCTTTTCATCTTTCACCCCTCTCCTATTCTCTCCGACTATTTTTCTGACTTGTCGGCAGTGGCCGGCAGATGATGATGGTGAGACACTTTTCCTCTTTTTCTGAATGAATGTTAACCCATGAGTGATAGGTGTTGCTCTTACTTAACCCCTTATTCTCTTCTCTTCTCTTAACCCGCTACTCTTTCCTTTCTCTCGGGCTAACCTTAGAGTGGATCTTAGGGTCTTTGTTAGCCTTAGCTTCTGTAGATCTGTAGATCATCTTCACTTGTATCACTGTCACTCTCATACAATAGACTCTGTACTGAACGGACGCATTTCCTGAGCTCTCTGATTTTGCATCTACTTTTATATATTGCTGAGAATTTTACTTTTTGATAGTTTTGAATTTTATATACTTGCGTTTAAATTTACGTTGTTATAGTTAAGTAATTGAATAATAGTGGTTTTTAGCGATTTAGAAGTTTTCATAGCGTGCCGGCTTAATTTAACTTATACCTGTGACGGTTTAAACTAATTTTTAACTGCGCGATGCCGTCGCAGAAAGCGTCGTTTGTTAGGTGTAGGGTAAACCGGTGGTATTCGGAATTTAAGGATTATAACGGCGGTCCAATGGCGATTACCGATAGATCAGTTTGTTTCTTTTGCGTGTTCATGGAGGAATTAGTTGACATAAAACGCAGTGTACGTGAGGTAGCGGAAAGATTTGCAACGCTTGATGAGGGCAGGGGTAGGGCTACGGTTGACGTAGGCCGAACCAATACTAACGTTGAAGACGTTAGTAATTTGAAGGGTGAGGTGCGTAACTTAGTTTCTAGTTTAGGTAGCTTGTCGGGAAGGTTAGATAGAGTTGAGGAAGAGGTTAAGGTTAGTCCGAGAGTAGTAGATAGCGAGGGATTTAGAGAGGTTAAGGGTGGAGCTAGGCCGCGTACGTTAGGTGATAGGAATCCCCCCCTATCGAGGTTTCGAACCCTTTCGCCCATTTGGAAAGGGACGTGAATGAGGGGGAAACTATTTTAATCGGGGACTCTTTAGTGCGCCACATGGACAAAGAGTTCGTTAAACGGCATCCAACCAAGAGGAGGAGGGTCTGTCTCCCAGGGGCCAGGGTTGACAGAGTTAGAGACGAAGTGGATAGGATTGACGTTGCCTCCCGTCACTCAATGTTGGTGACGATGGTAGGAGGCAACGACTCGTATAGGCCCGATACGAGAGTGCCTGACCTTTTGGAGAGATATAGGGGGTTAATTAGGTCCCTGAAGGCGAGGTCAGATAGGTCTTTAGTTCTAGGTATTACCCCTAGGCACGGGTTGGGTCTTAGAATTACGTCAAAAACAATATTTTTGAATAACAAATTAGAAGAGATTTGTGCTGAGGAAAATGTACCCTTCGTAAAGCTGTGGTCCGAATTCAGTGATCCTAGCCTTTTTATAAAAGATGGGGGTGCATTTTAATGAAATAGGTAATGCTAGGCTAGGTAGGTTAATAGACGAAAACGTGCGAAAGCTGTATAGGTCGAAGCCTTCTTTAAACGTTGTGGGTCCGGGAAACGCGGGCCCGACGTGATAAATAGTTTAAAACGCGGGCCCGTGGTAAAAAATAACTTAAACGTCTTTTATTGTAACGCGCGTAGTATTAGAAATAAATTAAATGAATTTAAGGCGATAATTTATTCCGGCAACTATGATATAGTTGCTATCACTGAAACTTGGTTAAATACCGTGACTCGGGACTTGTTGGGGGAACTTGATATACCGGGTTTTAAACTCTTACTAATGATAGGTTACATAGGTTTGGTGAGGCGTTTTGCTGTACATTCGTAATTCCCTTAGGGCTATCGAGGTTAAGTTAGATTTTCCGGCAGCAATTAATGCGATATGTGTTGAAGTTAGGGCGCGTAGTATTAGTTTTAATTTTGTTGTTGTTTATAGACCTCCCGTTCAACCCCTCGATACAGATACTAGATTTTACTCACTTCTTGGTAATTTTATTGACAATCGGAATAGTATAATTGTCGGAGACTTTAACTGCCCTAATGTTAATTACGAGAATTTTACTGGTAATGAGGAGGGTTTGAGATTGGTTGAGTTTATGGACGATAACTTTTTACGACAGATAGTTACCGAACCAACGCGCGGTGACAATATTTTAGATTTGGTGATGACGAACGGCGAGAATATAGTCGAAGGTTTAGAAGTAGGCGAGAGTTTAGGATGTAGTGATCATCAAATTCTTAGGTTTAAGTTAGATAGAAAACACTCAGGATAGTAAAGTAATAGAAGTCCCTGATTTTCGTAGGGCTAATTTTGATAGTTTTGCGGATAGGATGAGAGTAGTGGACTGGGATAACTTATTTATGGGCAATGAGACAAATTTGCATTGGGTGCCATTTAAAGAAAGTTTTAGGAATATTGAAAGGGAGTTTATTCCTCGTAGGCCCAAGCGCGCTAGAAATCATGGTAGGCCCAAGTGGTGGACTAGGGAAATAGGAGAGTTCATAAACGAGCATATAGACTTAGTAAGCGCAATGGCACGGTAGCTAACTTTAATAGATATATCGAGCTTAGACGTCAGGTTAAAAGATCAGTTAGGAATGCCAAGCGTAATTTAGAGATACTTATAGCTGCGGATAGTAAACATAATCCAAAAAAGTTTTTTGAATACGTTAATAATCGTAAGCCGGTAAAAGTTAACATAGGCCCTCTAGTGGATGTTAATGGCGCTTTGGCTTCTGACGCTCAGGCGATGGCGGGTATTTTCAATAACTTTTTTGCGACAGTTTTTACCGTAGAAGACGTAAATAATGTCCCCGACGTGGACGATATCGTTCCATTTAGTAGCGAGACTATTTTGGATGAAATAACTGTTTACGAGGCTGAGATTGCGCATTATATCGATAGGCTAAAAGTTAGCAAGGCTCCAGGCCCTGACGCTTTTTATCCCAGACATTTGAAAGATTTGAAAGAAGTTATCGTAGGCCCCTTAACGAAGATTTTTAATCAGTCACTCGAAACGGGGATTATTCCTGAAGACTTCAAATTAGCTAACGTCACGCCTATTTTTAAAAAAGGCGACCGCGCAGTAGCTAGCAATTATAGGCCCATTAGCTTAACGTCAATTGTCGGTAAACTTTTGGAATCCGTAGTTAGGGATCGTATTATCGATCACTTAGAAAGTAGAGATTTGATTAATAGTAGTCAGCATGGGTTTCGACGCCATAGGTCTTGTTTAACTAATTTGTTAGAATTTTATAACGAAATAGTGCGCGAATACGATAGGCATAGAGCAGCTGACGTTATTTATTTAGATTTTAAAAAGGCGTTCGATACAGTTCCGCATAGGAGACTAATTGCGAAGGTCAAAGCGCACGGTATACGCGGTCAGGTAGCTAACTGGTTAGAAGAATGGCTTCGTGCTAGGAGGCAGAGGGTCGTAGTTAATGGTAGTGAATCGGGTGGTTAGATGTAGGTAGCGGTGTCCCACAGGGTTCAGTGTTAGGCCCATTGCTATTCGTAATTTACATTAACGACATAGATGTAGGATTGACTAGTAACGTGTCAAAATTCGCGGACGATACTAAAATAGGCGGTAAGGTTGTTAACGAGGACGATAGAAATAGGATCCAAGACGATGTAAATAGGATTATGGAGTGGACAGATAAGTGGCAGATGCAATTTAACGTAGACAAATGTAAAGTTTTGCATATAGGTTCTCGCAACAATAATTACACGTACACGATGGATGATAGGGAGTTAGCGAGCGTTGACGAGGAAGTAGATTTAGGCGTACGCGTATCTAAGGATTTAAAGGTTAGGAACCAGTGCCTGGAGTCTTGCGCAAAAGCTAATAGGATGTTAGGCTTCATAGCGCGTAATTTCGAATTTAAATCGAAGGATATTATATTGCCCCTTTACAAGTCCCTAGTCAGGCCTCATTTAGAATATGCCGTTCAGTTTTGGTGCCCGTACTTGCGTGAGGATATTGATAGGTTAGAAAGGGTTCAGCGTCGTGCCACGAAACTTATTCCGTCATTGCGCAATAAGCCTTATGAAGATAGGATTAAAGAGTTAGACTTATTCACTCGAAACTAGAAGATTAAGGGGGGAGCTTATTGAAGTTTTCAAAATCGTTAATAACATCGATAACGTAAATTTTGACAAATTGTTCACTTTCGATAATAGTAATACTCGCAATAACGGATTTAAGTTGCGTGGCAGACGTTTCATTACTAATATCGCTAAAAACTTCTTTACGTTTAAAGTAATTGATAAATGGAATAATCTTCCCGCGTCAGTCGTTCATTCTACCAGCGTTAATATGTTTAAGAACCGTCTTGACAGACATTTTAAAAGTATTAACGTTGTTTAAATAAAAAAACAAAGTTAGCAACAGGAGCTCTGGTGGTGGTGCTCGAGGATGAGTCTGTTGACGATGAATGCCAGCTTGTGACATGCCAGCGTGTGATGCCAGCAATAAAATTATTAAAAAAAAAAAATTAGACTAACACGAACGTAGATGTAGCTCGTAGCGTAAACTAACCCACTTTTTGTTTAACTTTACCTACTTTTTTACTTTGCATGTCTGTAGCTCTCTTTTCTTGCATGTTTGTAGTTTGCATGGTATGACTGTGAGTTAAGACTGTTTGCATGGTTTGTAAGCGTTCTTATTTCACTTCTTTTCATCTTTCATCCCTCTCCTATTCTCTCCGACTATTTTCCTGACTTGTCGGCAGTGGCCGGCGGATGATGATGGTGAATCTTTTTTCTCTTTTTCTGAATGAATGTTAACCCACGAATGATAGGTGTTGCTCCTTACTTAACCCCTTATTCTCTTCTCTTCTCTTAACCCCCTACTCTTTCCTTTCTCTCGGGCTAACCTTAGAGTGGATCTTAGGGTCTTTGTTAGCCTTAGCTTCTGTAGATCTGTAGATCTTCAGTGCCATCCATTGCATTACTTATACCACATTTTTTAAAGGACTTGACCACAATTTCAGTCTTAACATCATGCCATGACTTCAGCACCCATTCACACACTTGTGCTATTGATGGACGTTTCATCCTTCCCCACTTTCGGCTTCTAAGTCGCAGGGCGATTTTTTAAGGTATTTATAAGGAAAAAAAGTGCGTCTTATAAGCCGACAAATACGGTACTATTACTACATTGAAAAATCTACATTGTTTTTATGCATATCACATTTTCCAGCCACACTATTCTCGGATCAATAATCACTAATGTAAACGAGAGGATTTTATAATAAAGAAATTATAAATATATCCATTCCTTTATTTATATTTAAAAAAAAAAAAAGAATAAACAAAACTCTGTGTGTGTGTGTGTATATATATATATATATATAATCTGTACACGAGATAGGTGTACGCCTGGTGTGAATGAATTCTGTATTTTAAATGAGTCTAGAGTTTCATTGGTAAGTTTTATTTCCCACTAACTGTGTACACGAGATAAGTGTACGCATGGTGTAAATGAACTCTGGAGCTGTTCTTTTTTCATTACATACAAGGACAAGAACTACCACAATAAGTAATGCATCCCGTGCAATTTCTGCCCGCCCGTGCTGCAGTTTAGTTCGGTTTCCACGTTAAACTGTGGGTCTAAGGCGGAGAGAAACGCTTGACCATTGCAATTCGGCGAAAAGGAGTTAGCTATCATTATTACTACTGTAATTTGTGCCACCCTTTATATATATATATATATATATATATATATATATATATATATATATATATATATATATATATTTAGTGTGGACCAAAAAAATGAAGGTTTAAATATCTTTGTTCCACATGAATAATGTTATTTCTTTTGCTTACCTTAATCAAATTACAAAATTTGAAACCTCTACGTCAAGTTTTAGGGGTCCCGAGAAAATTGCACTTTTCCTTTTAATGCTGAAAAAATTAGTTTTTCCTCATTTTCATAAGTTCTGCTTTATTTTTTGTTGGAAATTCTTTATGATTCTTGAAAACTGTTTTGAGCAGGTATTGTTTGTCCTCTTCTTTAGTTGTCACTGCTTGATTAAATTTTTCAATCAATGCAACACCCCGCTCAGCTGTGTCATTTGTCACTCTAAGGGCACGAACTCTAGCACAGCCTCTTTGGTACTCAGGATCTATTCCCCATGTTGATGCAGAATTTTCAGTGAAGAGAGAATTGAGATGTAGAACATCAAAAAGAGATTTAGTTCTTGAAGTAACAAAATCAGAAATCCTTTTTTCTTTAAAGAAGCTAGGGTTACCTTTGCTTCTAAACGTTTCAGTCCCTTATTTCTTGGAGGCATTTTGATATTATTTCGCATTTGCTCCTTTTCTTCAAGGGATATGCTTTTGTCAAAGAAGCTTAATCCAACAAGTGTTTCTGAGAGGTACCACAGATGTCGTTTAATGGCATTTTGGGCTTGCTTGATAACACTTGATATCAAAGAATTTTCCTCCATTATTGCAAGATCTTGCAAAAATTTAAGATCAACATTTGGGGCTTTCTCTGGTTGAGAAGCTTTTGCCCAAGATTTTGCGTATACCAATGCAACAAATAAACAAATTTCTGTTATTGCATCAAGTTCTTTTTTAGTCATCTTAAATTGATTTTGGAGAAAAAAAGCTTAAATGCATAAATTCCTTTTGCCATCCATCTTGCATGATGGTACGCTCCAGGTCTCTTCAAGGGAGTATTAGAAATGCTTTCTTCTCCAAAAAACAAGAGAACAAGTTGAAAAAATTATTTATAATCATCTCTTGGCTGTTTAGAGTTGAGTGCCTCCTTCATGATTAAGACTGTTTGATTTTTTAAATCTTGAACTCTTTCAATTATTCTGCAGCTTTGGGAATCAACAGCAGTTGTGATTTGAGAATGATCCATAAAATCCCATTGAGTTTTGAATCTTTTGAAGATTGGAATATCAGGTTCAGAGGAATGGCCCATAGAAGTCCGGAAGACTTGAGATAGGACAATCTCATAATTATGGTGTCTGCAGGCTAAATATAAAAGCTCTTTTCCAAGTTCTTGTTCAATTTTAGTGCAAGTTCCAGCATGGATTCCGGTATTGGATGCTGTTGTGTCAAATGACAGCCCAATAATTCTCTGGGTCATATCATGTTCTTGCAGGAGAGAAATGCAAACACGAGCCATCTCCGTACCCGTGCCAGCAGTGACTTTAGGAATTCCCAGCAATTTCTCTTCACCATTCCCACTGACTAACACTGCAATCCTTTCCATTCTTCCTTCGCCTGCAAGAAAAAGTTAAAATATATAATTTATATATAATTTATATATATTTATTTTTAATATTTTATTTTATATGTATTATATTATATATTTAATATTTTATTTTATATTTAATATATTTATATATATTATAATTTATATATATATAATATAATTTTAAATTAAACGAGTTATTTTAAATTAAACTTGATTTATTTTAAATTAAACTTGATTTATTTTAAATTAAACTTGACTTATTTTAAATTAAACTTGACTTATTTTAAATTAAACTTGACTTATTTTAAATTAAACTTGACTTATTTTAAATTAAACTTGACTTATTTTAAATTAAACTTGACTTATTTTAAATTAAACTTGACTTATTTTAAATTAAACTTGATTTATTTTAATTTGAAGGTAAAATGGTGTAGATTGTGAAAACTAGCTTCAGACAGTGAAATGTAACCTAATTAAATAGAAATTTAGCTATCAAAATGTTTAATTAAAACCAACCAGATAATAACACATTGCCTAGGTGTGAAAACCAGACCCACAACTAAGTTTTTCACCTGAGAGATAAAATATAAATATGCTAAATTAATCAGACAAAAAAACTAACCTGATATCTCTGGGAGCATTTTTCCATCCCAATGAAGAACTAAAGGCTCTCCAGGACAAAATGCTTGCTCTTGATATTCTGTTGCTATTTCTTTGCGTAACTTTTGACGAGTTCGAAGCATAGTAGATTTTGACACTGTAATGTTTTCCAAATTATGGCCCAAAGACTGAGCAACAACAGCATATGACATAGCTGCATCTCGATTGGAAAGATTCATTCTATCATAGGCTGCTACAACATTTTTGTCAATAGGCTTTGACTTTTTAGGAGCCAACATTTTCTTTTTAAATTGCTCTTCAGAGGGACCTTGAAAATTCATTTCAAGGTTGTCGTCATTAGTTGATGGTGATGATGATGATGATGACGATGTGAAATCATCTCTATTGGCAGGCAAGAATGATCTTTTAGATCGCTTCTGCTCTTTCAGGGCTCTTTCACACTAATTCTTCACGATGAAGCCTTCTTTTCTCTCTTTTTGCAAGAATTTGGTCTACTGTACTCATGCTACTTTGTGTAGGATATTCTTGCTGGCTTAAGTAGAAAAGCTTGTCTTCTTCATTTGACATCATCAAAAGGGCATTAGTGACCAATATCAAGAATTTCAGCCTTAATTTCATCTTTAAACATAGCTTCTTCAATACGGCATTTTTCCTCGGGCCTTTTTCTGTTTTTCATCAATTTATCATAACAGCTTATTAAAGAGTCAATCTTTCGGATGGCACTGTCTCTACGCATTGTGGGAATCCTGGCTTTCTCCCAGTAGGTCATCACTTCATCTAAGCAAAGATTAATGGATCTTCTTCGTCCCAATTTTTCCTCTTTTTGATGGAAGAAATATTTTTGCAAAACTTGCAGTTTTGTAGGTAAGCGGCAACAAAGTATATCTTTATTTAAATGGCCAATGAGCCAAACTTTAGTTTTAGAACGAGTAGCCATTTTTAGTTTAAAAAATTAAATTTCTGAAATAGTAAAATAAACCAGTTAAATTAGGAGATAAAAAGGATAACTAAAAGGTTCAAGCCAATTAGGCAAAGCCTTTAATTTAGAGTTGACCAATTAAGGATAATATATTTTATCCAAAATTTTTGTTTTCCTTATTAATAATTTTCTCTGAAATAATGATCTAAGATTGTTTTTGTACTCTATTAACACCAAAAATTTCTTAAATAAGAAGAAATTTTTTCATAAGTTGCAACTCAAGAGTTGAGTTGATCATTGATGTTCTAAGCGCGCCTATTCATTGGAAAAATTTTATAAGTCATTAAATCTCGGGACCCCTAAATATTCTCATATTTGACCAGAATTTTGCTGACATGTCTATCTGGTCCAAAGGAACAAGGGCATTAATGTGGAACAAGTATTTCTTCAACTTTATAATTTATCCCCCATTTTGGTCCACACTAATATATATATATATATATATATATATATATATATATATAGGGTGTGTTTGTGTGTAAATATTTCCATTCCTTTGTTTATATTTTAAAAAAAGAAAAGGATAAACAAAACTTTCTGTGTGTGTGTGTGTGTGTGTGTGTGCGTGCGTGTGTGTGATCCTCACTTTCTCTGGCAAAATCTCTCTCTCTCTCTCTCTCTCTCTCTCTCTCTCTCTCTCTCTCTCTCTCTCTCTCTCTCTCTCTCTCTCTTTCGTGCCGTGCCTTTAGTATAATTTCATGTTTTTAACTTGAGTAGTAATAAGCGTAATATTATTAACATTTGGACTCAGGCGAGGTTCTGTCGAGCTGAATGGAAGGATTTATGTCAAAAGGAAACTTTGCAGTCATTTTTGCGGTTAGCGTAAGACGCACCTGCTCAGAATTTTCTTCCAGAGACGCTTTGAAAGGAAGAAAGTAAACAGGCAGAATAATGTTTGAATAAATATTTATATTGGTGTTTATTGTTTTTCTTATATTGTTAATATTGGTTTTAATAACTGATTCTCTTAAAGGAGAAAGTCCGTTTATTTATATATATATATATATATATATATATATATATATATATATATAAAGGGGATGGGGTATGTTGGAAATGGGGGGAGGGGGTATGTTGCAAAGGGGGGAGGGGGTTTGCAGTGTATATACTGCAAACCCCCTCCCCCTTTTGCAAGGGGGTTTGCAGTGTGTATATATATATATATATATATATATATATATACATACTGCAAACCCCCTCCCCCTTTGCAACATACCCCCTCCCCCATTTCCAACATACCCCCACCCCCTTTGCAACATTGATCATTATCTCTTGCAACATTGTGACATTGATCATTGTCTCTTGCAACATTGCAACATTCCTGCACTCTAACCTTTTGCGGCTACACTACTGTCATTAATCCAACTTATTTTGTATTTAAAGTGTCTTTTTATTGTTTTAGCCATGAAGTTGGAATGAGAACATTCCGAAAGGTTGGTATCAGTTAAAGTTTATTTTTTCTCTGGTGTTTCTGTTCATTATTAAACTGCGTTTTCCACGCCATCAATCAATAGTCGACATACTCGTGTACTGTATATACCGAACCCATTTTGATCTAACCTACTGTATAATAGCTTTGCTGATCGTATGGAAATATTTCTAGTAGTATCGATTATTTTAAATTTTTATATTAAATAGACGCATAAAACATGCCTAACCTGACCTAAAATAACCACTTAAACACTTAACCACTTAACGCTTTGTGACTGTATTCAGATGTGTGATCACAACTCACAAGTGTCAAGTCCCACCACTAGAAAGTGTGAACGCTTCAAGGAATGTGTTAATGTATTTTGGACATAAGTTTCATGGGCAATTTCATGGCTGTAGCGCAACACACACACACACGCATATATATATATATATATAATATATATATATATATATATAATATATATATATATATATATATATTAGGGCCCTGCGAAACTTCGAGATTCGATTTGATTCGTTAGCTTGGGCTCCGATTTGATATTTTCGAACCTCCATTTAGTCCGATAAACAACATCAGTGTTGTTGTTTTGAAGAACACTTTCGTAAATAAACACTTTTCTTTTTATTTAGACTAGGCCATGTACCCGGCGTTGCCCGGGTTAAGTTTAGCTACCCCCCGTGTACCTAAACCCCCCTTTATTCAACTTAGGAGCTAACCCGGTCCCTCATTAGCCCCACCCCTCCCCATTACCCCCACCCTTTTACCATTACTTCCCGGGATAAATTTCACAAACAGACAAACAGACAGGCTAAACTACAGAAAAGAACGCAGCCGTGAAAATTTTGAGCTTCACATTGTGTCAAGATTTCTGAATCTGATTAGATATCCCCCAAAACTCCCCTGACCAAATAATTGAACTCCCAATTACTGTCGGTTCAATTATTTGGTCAATAAAACTATAGAAAAGAACAGTCATGAAAATCTTGAGCTTCACATTTCTGAAAGTGTGACGGACGGACGGACGGACAGACGGACAGCTCTCTTATTATAGTATAGATTATAATTCAATCTATGTACTGAGACCAATCTCTTGTGCAACAACATTTTCATCCTACTTTAATACCATTGTTCCTCCTCATGATCAAATACTTAATATATTTTTTTTAAAAAAGGATTTACTTTGTCCTTTGTTCTCAAGAAGATTTAATTAATTTTATGCTCATTACTAAATGTGTTTAGAAACACTCTAAATGAAGAAACCATTTTCTGTTTAATTTGAAACTTAATTCAGTATATATACACCTTATAATCTATATGTGTACAGTTGATTTGATTCGATATTCGATTCGATTTGAATTGTTTGGGATAATTTGATTCGAGATTCGATTTTAAAAAATTGTGATTCGCAGGGCCCTAATATATATATATATATATATATATATATATATATATATATATATATATATATATATATATATATATATATATATATCAGTGGCGACTCCTGCACTCGGGCTTCTCGGGCTGAGCCCAAGAGGCAAGGGGCAAGGAGAAGCACGAGAGATAAAATTGTGTATTTATAGATTTAAGTTTTAAAAAAAGTTTTAAATACAAATTGTAAAAATGGTTTTTGGCTGGTAGTATGTTACTATTTTTCTGTCTAGCCTTCGTCACGCAAGCAAATTTTGAGCGCATTTAGATACCCTTACTACCTTTAAAAAACTATATTGACACATTAAGTTTTCGTGTAATCTTTCAAGATCCTTTACTTGGGCGCAAGACATTACGCCCGAGAAAGTATAAGTAATATCATATATTTAAAGTTCTTTTAATAAATAATTATTTGCTTGCATACGGTTACATAATAGTCCTTCTTCTAATTCTCATTAAATAAAATACGTTTTTCCTCCTATTAATTTTTTTTTATAAAGAAAAAACATTTCAACTCGGGCTTATATCCTTCGGCCTTGTAGAGGCACAATTTTTAATTCTTGCGATACATGGTAACTTTTTACGTTTCAATAAGCGTGCCTTCAACTGCCTTGGGCGGCGGTGGGGTTCAAACAAAATTGAGAGAAAAGGTTTTAAATTCGGCTATTTTATTCATTGTTATGCACATAAGTTAAATTTAGTGTTAAGTAAAATGTCAGAGAAAGTTAACGGGGCTAAAATGTTCTTTTCCAATGTACTGTACGTGCTTTCAGTAAATTTGCTTCTTCAAGTACGAAACGAAAAGCTGTATTTTGAGAGCTTAATATCAGCATTCCATCACTTTGCGAAACAAGAACCGTGTCAGTAATAAAAGGGCAGCGTGAAACTCTGAAAAATGCATTTCAAAAGATTTTAGATGACAGGTGCAAGATGAGATGAAGATACTCTTAATCAAACTGATAATCTAATTATAAAATTGCATGATTTCACTTTTCTGTTTTTTATTAACTGCTTTGAAAATATATTGTCACAAGCCGAAAAACTATTTGATCTTCTGCAATGCAAGCAACTTGACATGAAGTTTGCACAACAGCAAGTAAATGACTTTATTGAATTTATTGAGTGCGCTCGTACAGATAAAGCATATAATAAAGTTTTTCAAGAAACAATGGCAGACTTCGAACAATCCGAAGACCTGCCTTCTCCCCCGAGAAAAAGAGCTAGAGGCAAACAAATGAACTATAAAGCAATATATTTCGAAATAATTGACATTATACTAATCTCAATGAGGGAACGATTTGATTGCATTCAGGAGTTTGCGTTCTTTGAGTTGATTGATGTGACCAAATTTCCAGAATTTGCTGAAAATTTTCCAATGCATCATCTTAATGCTTTACAAACTAAATATCCAAATGTAATTGACTCCAAATCCTTAGTTAACGAACTGAAATATCTTTATCGTGACAGTGACTTTAGAAAATGCAAATCTGCAAATGAATTTTTAGAAGTCTTTCACGAACTAGGATTATTGTCTGCGATGTCGGAAACCACAAAGTTGATTCAGTTCCTTCTTACCATACCTGTAACTTCTGTTTCAAATGAAAGAAGTTTCTCTGTTCTTGAACGAATTAGATCATATTTAAGAAACACAATGGCTCAAGAACGGCTCTCGTCCCTGGCTAGGATTTCAATTGAAAAAGAAATACTTATTGATTTAGAAAGCAAAAAGGAATTACATGACCGAATATTAAAGGAATTTGCTTTAAAACCAAGACGCTTCGACTTTATGTTCAAGTAAATAAAATTAAAATAATTTTTTTTACCGAGGTATGTATTTATTTATTTTATTGATAATCTTAAGTTACTGTCATGCATTTAAATATCGGCTCATATGTAGACTTGAAAATTTAAAAAGAGCCCGAGTAGTCTTGAAGAGCTGGAGTTGCCACTGATATATATATATATATATATATATATATATATATATATATATATAATATATATATATATTATATATATCAGAGTTTGGGGAAGCTTAATATCATCTGCAGGTAAGCCATTTTGACTAAAAGTAACCAATTACCACCATTCACACTCTTATTACTATTTCTGTCATTAAACTTGTCCAATAGGATTACCAGTGGTCCCGGTTTTTAAAATTCTTTTCTCGGTGACTTTCAAAAGTTTTGAAATCGCTGAAGTGTCCTGGTTTTCAAACACCTGTAACAATGCTATTGTCTTAGGAAGTTTAGAGTTTGGGTCCGTTATTATACGGTTTTTTTCAGGGATTTTATGTGTAAATATATTTGTGATGTACCGATATGAAATTTTGGCGATAAACGACAGCGATTAATGAGCATGTTTATGTCAGTTATTGACTGGATAATAAAAAGTTAAAGGGAATTGTTCACCAATGAAATACGATTAATGAACATAATATTTCCGTTAAAACTAACGAAAATATCACGACTAAACCTAACCAATCGTCAAGGGCGTACAGTTGACCTAACCGGGCATTCAATGAACCTAACCGGGTATTCAGTTGACCTAACCGGGTATTCAGTTGACCTTACCGGGCATTCAATTAACCTAACCGGGCATTCAGTTATTTTTTCTACCCTTCGTGCGGGTAGCAAAAAAAAAAAAAATATATATATATACAGGGTGAGTCAAAAGTAGCGCCCGATTTATGTTTTTTTGGCTGTCAGATTCTTTCTGGGAAGTCATGAAAATTGCAAGTAAAACAGCTTGGTACAGTTCCGTAACAATTTTCCCCCGAATAAATGGTTAGATAAATATGTCATTCATTTATTTCTACCTTCTTTACACTGTAATACAAATGGCAAACAAACAATCAACTGACAGAAATCGGGCGCTACTTTTGACTCACCCTGTATATATATATATATATATTATATATATTATATAATATATATATATATACGTAAACTAGCACACCGTGTAACTTTTAAAATAATAATTTCTCAAAAAAAGACTTACATTTTTTAAATCAGTGTAAAAATCTACATTAAATATATTTTCAAAAAAATAGGAAACAGTCCAATTTTGGAAAAGACCCGAACGGTCTCCCATCCAACTATTACTCAGATCCAATGTCGCTTTTATATATATATATGTTAACCCCTCCGTCTATGGCCCGGGTTGGTTCGAAGTCGACGGGGGTTCTAGTTAGGTGGCAGCAACGGATGTATTATTTGCAGTAGTTTTCTTTTATATTACTCTCCGAGTTCTTCTATAGTGGCTCGGAGGATTCAGGGAGGCTTACTAAATTATCTGAAGCTTCCCGGATTCTTCTTGTAGCTGATCCGGAAAGTTTATTGCCTAAGTTCTTCTGAAGGGAGCAAGGCTCGAAGGATAAGATAAAGACTATCTTTTACTGTAATTTACTGCTAAAGGTACAAGTAGCGATCAGCCTCTGAATTAGTTTCTGAATGAATATGGAAGAGGATTGTGGGTTTTATATACCCTGATTTTACTAACATCATCATTATTAAAATATTGAAGAGGCTGTATTATTTTTTTTGCACGATAGTTAAAAAATAAAGCAATGGCTAAACAGATAAACAAGATATAGGAAGAGGAAGCCATATTTTTGGCTTAAACCGCATATTGTAGATCTGCTATTTTTCCTGATCCGCCGAGTTAATTAGAACGGAAATTGAATCAGGCATTCTTATATTAAGATATGCATATGGGCGAAAATTACATGACTTCCTCTTTTATAACGAAGAGAGAATGCATTTAATCTAAAAAATGACTACATTATTTGGTAACCAGGAAGCAACTTCAAAATTTATCCCAATGAACAAAAGAAATAATATGAAAAATAACATTATTGCTGAATGCACATTACATAACGACATAATGTTTGGTCATATTATAACTATGATTATATTAATTAATTCATTTATTATCGTTAACTCGTTAACTATAGTTTCATTTTAAATACATTAATTTCACCATATTATATCATTATAGTTAATTACAATTCCATTGAAGTACATTTTCTATGTCATTAATTACATTACTAAGTACATTACTATCGCTTAAATAGATTAATTACATTGTAAATTTTTATCATCAATTACAGTGTGTGTGTGTGTGTATATATATATATATATATATATATATATATATATATATGAAAATTAGTTCACGAAAGTAAACACGTGAAAAATATTTATGATGAATAAAATCACGAAGGAAAGAAACACAGAATGGTGCTCAAGCGCTTTCGTCTAATGAACGTGATTGGCATTAGAGCGAGAGGTTTCAGAAGCTATTCGTTTCCGCGATGATCAGCAGAATTCAATACTCGCCTAAATGTTTATGAATTTGTGAGAAATCAATTAATTTTAAAGAAAAGGAAATGAAAAGATTACATGTGGACGTACGTACATGCGAGTACATGAATGCTAAGTTAGAAAAAATCAACAATATCGGAAGTGATTTGTGTTACCCACCTCCTTTTTTGGAATCTTATCTTAACTTTCTTCCGTACGAATAATAACTCTCGCACTTTGTCGAAGAATATTTTAGTACTTCCATTTTTCCCGTGGTTTTTAGGCATTGCTAATGTACTTAAACTTTTGAACATTAATGTAGTATTTTCATATGACAGTACTGTGCAAAATATCATAGTAAAGAATAGTCCTACCAATAATTCAGGCATTATCTATAAAATTATCTATAAAATCAGTCCAAACTACTGCAAATTTTAAACGATAAGTTGGCAAAGTTGGATTCTGCCGCAGGTATGTTACGGCTCATCCCCATAATGTGGAAAATTTTCCACACCAGCAATAAACATTAACAACCTGTATAAATAATGAATACATATATTAATTAATTTGACTGAATAAATTAAGTGTATGAGATCTCTTCAAAATGTGAGAAAGGGATACTTAGCAGAAACATTTCTGCGAAAAACCTGCAAGCCAAAGCTCTTCGAAATAAAGCTCTGATTCAAGTAAAACACACGAAAAGATCTCAAAATGGCGAAAACTTTTTAACCCATATTCGACCAAGAGGTTTTCCAAATCACGACAAAAAGTTAATTCTGTATTTTTAGTGTAAATGCGTGCTTATATAACCTTGGTTAACCTTGGTTTTGCTTCCGCCCGAATTGTTAATTTTGACGAAGGTCAAGTTTGTTGCTCCACCTTAGACTTACAGCTTAATGTAGAATCCGATCCGCAACTCATCACGGGTGGTCAGAACTTACAAAGTCCTCAGCCGGACTCGATCTCACGACCTCCCGATGAGCAGCACAGCGTCTTAACCACTAGGCTACCCAGGGTACCATTTATCTACCAACCAAATTTTAATGTATGGAAGAATGAATAGCTGGGTTTGCTGCCCGCCGCCTGCAGTCAACAGGAATCGAACCGGGGCCGGTGGATTCGTAGTTAGCGATGCTAACCACTGCACTACGCAACAAAATTATATTAGTCTATCGCAATTATACATATGCTTTTTTATGACACTACATATGAAGCGTATAGAATAGAAAGGGCGTACGCCCGAAAATCAAGTTATTACTCGTTAGCGTTATTATGCGTTATTACTCGTTAACGACTGAACTGAGTTTAATGGTTTTGGTCTGAAGCCCGTGTGAGGGCGCATCACACCCACGGAATACAGCGTGCTGATTGGTTACTGCGCAAAAAGGGATATAGGAAAACCGGGATACGCCTGTGCTATTCTAATGGGCTCATATGTAGTCATTGGGTTTAAATGGGGTGAAAAATAGATGGAATCATAGAGAGCCTTATTTTTCATTTTTATTAAAATTTTCTTGACAAAAGAAAAAATTAAGTACTTGAAAGTTTTTATAATGAATAAAATTAAATGAAATTAAATTAAAATTTTATCACATGTCGTAATTTCAGTTAAACAAATCAAAATGAGAACTTTGTTTAAGAAAGCAACAACTTATATACGTTTATATTAAAAAAAAATGTGATTTCTCCTTAAGTGAAGAAAAGTTGACCCTTTTGGAAGAAATCTGATGAAAAATATAAAGATTTCAAACTTCAAACTTATATTAAAAAAAGAATACAAATGACTGAGTTTTACAATTTTTAGATATTTGTTATGACATTAATATTATATTCACAGTGCCCTCATTTAAATATGCCGTTGGAAGCATGGAAGCTTTTAAGGCAAAATTAATGACATTTAGTTTATTTATTACATAAAAATAGTGAAAGTGGCAAGTAATAATAATAGAGACAACAAAATAATAATAATAATAATAATAATAATAAAGAATAGATTAAAAAATTAAAGGTGATTAATGAAATTAGCATATTTTAAATACGTGATTAAAAAATTTATTACTATGACAAAAATTTCTGTACTGAACTTATACATCAGTAGGAGCTAATGAAGTGCTTTTTTAGTGATTTGCGAAATACATTTAGTGATGAAGCGTGCCTTGATATGCATGGGAATTGCATTCCATCCATCTGCTCCTTTGAAGAATGCATTTCCTGTAGTTTCTATTGTATAGTAAGGTTTATGCATAAAATCAGTGGGCAATCTGGTGTTATAATGACGGTGTATTTGATAGGGGATCATTGCTCTTTGAATGGTTGACGTATGCCGAGTTTTGTTGATAACTTTGAACATTCTGACAGCAACAGTGAATTTGTATAAGTCATGTAGTTTTAAAATATTTAACTCTTTAAACATAGGGGAAGTGTGACTTTGTCTGTTGTCATTATTCGAGAGAGTTCGCAGACATTTTTTATGAATTACTTCCAAATGATGTTTTATATATTTCTTTGAGCTACCCCATGCTGTAATGCAATATAATAAATGTGGATGGATGAAGGAATAATGTAGGGTAAGAAGTGTGTGTTTAGGAAGGGTCTCTTTTAGCTTAAATAATATAAAGAAAAATCTTGATATTTTGGATTTGATATGTTGAACCTGACCTTTGAAATTTAGTTTTTATCTAAATTAATGGCAAGTACTTTAACCTCATTCACTCTTGCAAGAGTAGTATTCAAAATTTTTATTTGACAGTTTGTATTAAAATTTAGCAATTATATGGCTTTCTTTTTTAATATTTGAATACAAATGTAGTCATTGGGAGAATATGGGTAAACGTGAAAAAACCCTATGAAATATACCATATTTCACCTCTGCTTATCTAATTATATTGACGACCAGTTCAGCAGCACTCTATGTTACTCCAAAATCAATTTGGGAAAGAGAAGGGGTAGTTTGTTCACGAGACATGCTTGATTTAAGTGACTGAACATCTTCATTACTTCACGAGATTAATTAGAAGACAAAGATTCACAATCCACTTATAGTAAAACTCTAAAATCAGGATCAATGTTTTGTAAAAAAAAGTGTTTACTTCACTAAGCTTAAATGGTTCCGTTTCGGTAAAGACATTTACAGTATTTTACGAACTTATTCATTTTTTATATTATTGCTGTTCTGCTCATATATTTTCAGTTATTAATGTCCATATTGTCAATGTTTTTATTCCTCTTGCTTTTTAAGATTTCAGTTGCGTAATAGCCAGCCATTCCTATGCCGAGAGAGAAAAGGCTAATATAGAGCTTTATTCTCATGCACAAAAAGCCGCTTATTGCATAGGCCAAAAGGTATCCACAAGCTTTCCAAAATCGGTAAGTGCTAAAGGCAGCTTCTATTTCACCCGAGAAAATGACACCGTAGAAGGCTGCGAATTGAAATAAATACAATTATATTTCAATGTAAATAAATAATAATTTATAGATAAAAACAAATCGTCTGAAGTAGACTATTAAAAACGTAAAGTCTTTTAAAAAACGCTGTTGGTATCATCTTTCCAAAGGCAAGGCGTCGTACACATGAGATTTATATTGAAAGCTTTGAAGTTGACGGAACAGCTCGTTAGTTATATCACTAATTAAAACTTCCTGATCCCTAGATTAATACATCAATAAGTGATATATTTTTTATTTCAATTAGTCTTTCATCCTAGCTTAGAAAATAATTAGAGTAAGTTGTACAATCTTCAAGTGCTGATATACTGTAACTTGCTTCAAGAAAATAAGTCAATCATTTCGTCATTGCAAAATGTTCGTTTGGGCAAATGGCATCATGAAATAGAATTAAGTGCATCTTTTTTGGTCACAATCAAAATTTAACTCTGAACTTGCACTGTAACAAAATTCAAAAGTACAAGTATCAGATAACCCTAATTTTAAATTTTAAAATAACCTAAGGACTGAAAAAATAGTTAATTTCGAAGTCGAAAAAATTTCTCGAAATCAAGTGTAAGAAAGTTGAAAAATCATTTAAGGGCTTATCAAAATGGGTCCAATGTTATAAGTTCGACATTTCTTACCATTAAGTTGCGCTTGCCAAATAGCATCACACATTCCCCACAAACAAGGGATGAGGAAGAAGACAATATAATCTTCGGGGTGAGGTTTCCATGTGAACATGACAATGATCAAGACGACATTTACAATTGCTCCGAAAGTGAAAGTGGGAACCCATTTCACATATTTAATAATGGAGTAAAAGCATAAGAGAATATGGCGTCAGTAACTCCATAGCAAAGGTATACGTAGCCAACCATATGGACACCAATTCCACACGTGACGAAGGCCTAAAATAGGTACAAATATTTAACAATTAAATAAAAATAATTAAAAATATATGCAATATCTATGTACATACTGATAATTATAAATTAGTCTCAATTCTTGTCTCATACTTTTGGAAGGGGCTTGTAAGAAGGTTGTAGTCGGTGGAGGGCTCAGTTACAAGCCTAAAATATTTTTGGATTTGTTCCATTACAGAGGAGAACATAAATGCGCTTATCGAACTTTTGTCAGTTTTCTTTATTTAATATTTTAGGTTTTATATTGATTATTTTATATCTATAGATGGTATTTGACGAGGTAATAAATGATACTCACTGCACTATAATCAGCAGCTAAGAATCCTTGCTCTACTCCAGACCAAAGGGTGAGTGGAGTTAATAGAATCTGGTACGGTTTCTTCATCTGAATCAGAGATGCGAGAAGAACATCTTTCATTTTAGCTGTGGTATTAGTCATGTCAATTTCATATCTGGAATGGCAAAGTTGAGGAAATGATAATTTATAACAGTTGTTTCATGCAGTCTTAATTAAGTTCAATAATTAAATACAAAACTCTCGAGTGAATTTACAACATGTATTTGCTTTTCGCTGGCTTGCTTAATTTTCACATTTGTTCTGATGCTGAAAAAATCGAAGAAATGAACCGTCTAAAATACTGAACAGAACTTATATTTCCAATTGAGAAATGCGACTTAACGTAAATGAAAACGTTTACTTCAAAACAATGCCAGTAGTATAGCCGCGTTTGGAGAGAGGAAATTGGATCAATTTGAAAATTTCCCCCTCACCGTCCTTCATGACGCTTCCCCCTCTATGAGGTGTCTTCCTTGGTCTTTCATGAGAAAAAAAAATGTAAATTAGAAATTAAAAAAAGAAAAAAAAAAGAAAAATTAAAAATTAAAAAAAATTCTCCTTGGTTTCTTTCACGGTCTTTCATGAGAGATATTTAAACAAACAAAAACAGACAAAAACAAACAAAAACAAACAAACAAACATTCGAGTACTTTTTCTGGAAGCGTTCGTGCAGAAGATGCATTTCTGGAGCAGCAGGCTTCTGCTGATATATATACACCTCACCTTATGAACCTTATGTTGTTTCGTGCATTGGTCTCTCTTCACACGGAGGTCAAGCTGGTGGCCCCGCCTCTAGGTCTGGCCTGGTGGAGGAGTGAGTTGCTTTCTTGCGCTCTCCACCGTACATAGCCAGGCACGCCCGGCTCATCTGGTACTGTCCTGAGCCAGGCATCCAGTCTTTTCTTGGAGACTTCAACTTTGACCCCCGTTACGTTTCTGAGGTCCTTAGGAAGCTGGTTGAAAAGTCTTGGCCCCCTGACAACCAAGCTATTTTCCTTCAGGGTTGAGGAGGTCCCTTGTCAGGCCTTTAATTTGGGAACACTACACATTCTGCCTTTCCTATTTTCCAGTGTTGTTTGAATGGTAATTGGGTTTAGTTTTAGGTTTGGTACCAGTTTTTCGATCATTTTCCATATGTCGATTATGATGTACCTCTCTCTTCTTTCCAGTGAGTACAAATTTAGTTTACGTAGTCTTTCCCAGTAGTTGAGTTCTTTGCAGCCATCAATCTTGGCTGTGAAATGCCTTTGCGTTTCTTCTAGTTTACTAGTTTCTTCCTTTTTATATGTGGACGTCAAAACTGAGCAATATTCAAGTTTTGGTGTAATCAGTGTTTTTAGCAGAGGAATCATTACTGTCCTGTCCCTTCCCTTGAAAGTTCTTAGTACCTGTCCAGCGACTCTTTTTGCTTTATTTATCGCTATCTGATTTTGTGTTTCGAATTTCGCATCATCTGTCATTATTATCCCGAGATCAATCGCTTTCGTGCTTCTCTGAATTTCCTGTCTATCTGGAGCATAATATGCAGTCTGTTTAAGTTCTTTTCTACCATATCTCAAGAGCTGAAATTTTTCGGCGTTGAATGACATGTTGTTAGCATTTCTTCAGTTGTTTTATTCTCGAAAATTGTTCTCCATTCTATTTGGGCCATGTGCGATCTGATTGCTTCCCAATTTATAGTCTTCGCGTTTAAGCTAAAGGCCCCGAATTTACTTCTTTCCACAATATGTGTATTGTCTTTTAATGCTGTCGTCATATTTGTTGATATCTCGATTAAGTTGTGGTCTGAGATAATGGTTGGAGTTATTTTTATATCAGCAATCAAGTTCGTGTTATTCGTGAATACCAGATCCAGGCAGTTATTTTTTCTGGTATTTTCTGTTATCTCCTGTGTCAGCATAAACTCATTTGTGAGAGCCATCAACATTTTTGCTTGCTCCTGGTCTTCTCTTGTGCCCCCCTTGTCCTGGTGAATATATATATTCCTATCCACCTTTTTGTATTTTATAAATGGGAAGTTAAAGTCTCCGCAGATCATTATTTTGGGGGATGGAGGGTTTATGGCCTTTATTAACTTTCTGATGTCATCAATGGCCTCCGAGAATTTTTCGGTTGGTGTGCTTGGAGGTCTATAGATGACTATTACTATCAATTTTAGTTTTTCTATTTTCACTGCTAGGAGTTCCACATAGCTGTTTGATTTACTTATTATTGTCTCTGTCATATGACCTTCCTGTACATATATAGCACAGCCACCTTTCTGTCTCGTCGTTCTATCCGCTCTTAGTAGGTCGAAGCCCTCTATATTTATCTCTTTCTTATCAATACAATGTTCGCAGTTTTCACAATTTCCTTGGCAATCTTTAAGATGAGTTTCTGTGAGGCATGCGATGTCCGCCCTTGTTTCGTCCATAAATCCTTTCAGGTACGAAACCTTATTGAGTGATTGGTTTGGTCTTATTCCTTGAATATTAGCCAGGACAATTTTTATGTTCTCTGTTTTTCGTTGCCCCTTGTGCATTTCAAGTTCGTTTTCCTTCGATATCGCTTGATTCGTTGCCCTATGATCCTCCGAAAGCGATCCGTTTCCGCCTACTTGTATTGGTAGCTTCTTGCCCGGTAGCGATTTGGCTCCGGGGTTTCCAGCTGTGTCAACTGCATGTGGATGACGTTTAGCATCCGTAAGGTGTCTGCGATGTTGAAAAAATTTTCTTGTTCGCTGATTGTGTTCCTATTGTTATTCCTATTGTCATTTAAACTTTTTCCTTTGTTCGTTGAGTCCGTCGGGAGATGTTGATAGTAGCATTTTTTCTCGAATTTGCAGGTTCCATATTTTGCGTAAGTCCTGCAAATGTCTGGGTGGTAGAATTTACATCCGTCTCCAAATTTACAATGACCATTATTATAGAAGAAATTGCATATTGGGGGATGTTCATATATACATTGTCCTCTTTTAAATCTGCAATTATCTTTTATATAATACCTGCATATAATTCCTTCCCCATATTTACTCTTGGCTTTTGTTTTTTGCTCCTTATTGGGGGACAGTTTTACTTCGTTTACTTGACTGCCCTCTTGTCTTGTCCTATTTGTGTGTGTGTCCTTCGTTGCCGTTATGCTGTGTGTTGTCTTTACACTCTTTGTCGCCTGTGTGTTTTCGGCCTCGTTTTGTGACGGTATTTGAATTCTTTCTATTTCGCCTTTCTCCGTTTCTTCCGTTTTCCACTGTTCTTTGTTTCCACTTTCCTCTTTCATTCTCTTCTCGTAGTCTCTTTCTGCTTTAAATACCGTAAAAGAGTTTAATTCGGTCAAGCAGTTTTCGCAGAAAAATTTTATCCCATTAAACTGCTTTGCGTTCGTTATAAGGGAGATTTTTTCATCTCCCCATTCTAGGCATTTAAAATCAAAAAGTAGTTGACAAAACTCACACCTCATCGTCACTGTCTCATCCGTTGCATCTTTACAGATACCACAGAGTTGCAAGTATGCATTAATTTCCATGTTGGTGAAGTTACTCAAAAAGGGGGTATTATGGGAGGTATTGGGTGGGGGATGACTCAAGCTGTGTGAGGGAAAGAATTTTCCGTTACTCTAGGGTGGGGGACGTGGCACGCTATATACTTCTCACTGATTGGTCCTCTCGACTGTTGCTGCGGGAGATAATGGGGGGATATTTGCGGGCACTTCAAAAACAAAACTTTCCTCACAAAGAGACTCGGAAAAAAAAATGCTGTATATATTAATTCACTTTGTTTTTATTTACTTTTTTTTGGTATACGCTGCGATTTTTACTTTTTTCAAAAGAAATACCGCTATGCACTATCAATTAACTCACAATATCGGCACCGTTTAAAACTGATTAACTGCAGGATTTTTACTGTAATACCGCTTTTATTCGGACTTCGATCGAAACACGTGTAATCGCCACAACAGCAGAACATATATATATATATATATATATATATATATATATATATATATATATATATGTGTGTGTGTGTGTGTGTATATATATGTATGTGTATACATATATATATATATTATATATATATATATATATATATACGCTAGTAAATGAATCCAAATATATATATATATATATATATATATATATATATATATGCATATAACTGCAATGACCACGCAGTATATAAATGAATAGAAACGACATAAGTATTAAGGAACGTTTCTGCACACGAGGAGGAGAGATAACGAATAAATGAAAAATGAGGCGAACCGCATATTCACGATTTGCGAGGGTGCCCTCTCAGGGCATTGGTTTCTGCCCTATGTGGGAGAATTTCGATTTGTGATTAATCGAGGTCCGTAGCATAATGGTAGCGCGTCCAACCGGCAATTGGAATTTGGAAGGCCCTGGGTTCGATTCCCGGGCGGTTCGCCTCATTTTTCATTTATTCGTTATCTCTCCTCCTCGTGTGCAGAAACGTTCCTTAATACTTATGTCGTTATTCTATATATATATATATATATATATATTTTGTATATAAGAACTGTAGTGTCTGCCAAATAGCAAAGATTTCTTTAACGTCAACCATGAACTCACCGTTTCGGCTTAATATATTAATAACGATCCCACACAAAATAAAATTACAATAAATACAGTTAATTCATAAACAAATTTTGCTTTGTTTTCATATTGGTATTACGAAATAGATCCATAAAATATTAATTAAATTCATTTAAATTACATTTATCTAATCCAGGGGTAGCTAATATATTTCAATCCGGCAAAATATGTATAGTATAGTAGGGGACAATCATCATGAACAGCAAATATTATCATTATTATCATAGCCAATTTTATATATATATATATATATATATATATATATATATATATTTTTTTTTTTTCTTGAAAGGTTTGAGCCTGAGTATCCACAAAAGCCAGGCGTCGCCGCTGATATATATATATATATATATATATATATATATATATATATATATATATATTTAGGAGAAATCCAATGACAAGGAGAAATGTAAATGCCATGAAAAGTCTTCTTTAATGCGCAACGTTTCGAGCAATACGCTCATCTTCAGGCTGTTTAATAACAATGTGAAATTAAAATCAATATTGAATGAAAAACAAGACAGAAAATTTCTATAACCTATTCATAAAGGCAAATTTTACAAGACTGAGAAAAGAGGGTTAAATTCTAAGTTATACAGATTTACATATAAAAATTAAGAAGCTATTTTTAAATACATATAGTAAATGTGAAATTAATACACTGGAAAAATTAACAATAGTACACTGGAATAATGAAACTAACTAACCTTTCACTGCAATTTCCGAGGCTAACTGATTTAAGCAGAGGCAATACGGGAAAATAAGAGATGGCGAGGGCGATTGGGGAAGGGGGGATTATAAGGAATTGGGGAAGGAGGAGAGATTATAGCAAATTTAGGGGGACAGCTGATGAGTCAACATTTAGATTAGGGGACAATGTTTTAATGAAAAGCGATTCCGAAATTCTTAGTGAGTTGGGACAAGTATTACAACCAAGAATTTTAAAATTGTCTAAAGTGACATCAGTTTTACATTGTATACTGTGTTCCCGAATCCTCGAAACTTCCTTAGTTTTTAAAATTTTACCTGTTCGGCCACTTATTCCCATATGCGAATAAATCTAGCCCTGAGAGAGCGAACAGTGCTGCCAATGTAATTCCCAAGGAGACACCTAGGGCAGGTAAATAAATATACAACACCGCTACGCAACGAGTCAGGGGTTCGATCCTTCGCTGAGAAAAAGCTACCTAAAGACGTTTTATTAATAAATATGATGCGGAAATCAGTATGATAAAAAAATTTCTTTAACAACTTTGTAAATTTAAGCTTAAATTCCTTATTCAAAGGACCCATTTCAGGTACCAAGAAATATTTTATATCCTTCGGCACTGTAATACATGGAAGTTGAGGGCTATAAACATTATTTAAGAAGGATCTAATTAGTTTGTCTACATATTGAACAGGAAAACTATTATCATACTTTACTAATAATAGTTTTCCTGTTCAATATGTAGACAAACTAATTAGATCCTTCTTAAATAATGTTTATAGCCCTCAACTTCCATGTATTACAGTGCCGAAGGATATAAAATATTTCTTGGTACCTGAAATGGGTCCTTTGAATAAGGAATTTAAGCTTAAATTTACAAAGTTGTTAAAGAAATTTTTTTATCATACTGATTTCCGCATCATATTTATTAATAAAACGTCTTTAGGTAGCTTTTTCTCAGCGAAGGATCGAACCCCTGACTCGTTGCGTAGCGGTGTTGTATATTTATTTACCTGCCCTAGGTGTCTCCTTGGGAATTACATTGGCAGCACTGTTCGCTCTCTCAGGGCTAGATTTTATTCGCATATGGGAATAAGTGGCCGAACAGGTAAAATTTTAAAAACTAAGGAAGTTTCGAGGATTCGGGAACACAGTATACAATGTAAAACTGATGTCACTTTAGACAATTTTAAAATTCTTGGTTGTAATACTTGTCCCAACTCACTCAGAATTTTGGAATCGCTTTTCATTAAAACATTGTCCCCTAATCTAAATGTTGACTCATCAGCTGTCCCCCTAAATTTGCTATAATCTCTCCTCCTTCCCCAATTCCTTATAATCCCCCCTTTCCCCAATCGCCCTCGCCATCTCTTATTTTCCCGTATTGCCTCTGCTTAAATCAGTTAGCCTCGGAAATTGCAGTGAAAGGTTAGTTAGTTTCATTATTCCAGTGTACTATTGTTAATTTTTCCAGTGTATTAATTTCACATTTACTATATGTATTTAAAAATAGCTTCTTAATTTTTATATGTAAATCTGTATAACTTAGAATTTAACCCTCTTTTCTCAGTCTTGTAAAATTTGCCTTTATGAATAGGTTATAGAAATTTTCTGTCTTGTTTTTCATTCAATATTGATTTTAATTTCACATTGTTATTAAACAGCCTGAAGATGAGCGTATTGCTCGAAACGTTGCGCATTAAAGAAGACTTTTCATGGCATTTACATTTCTCCTTGTCATTGGATTTCTCCTAAATATTAAATTGAAGCTCTGTAGAAGCAACCCGCATGATTATATATATATATATATATATATATATATATATATGGCCTTTCAGTCACATTAGCTGATTTCACACTAGTAAATAACTTTTATTTTCTCTAACAATGAATAATAATAATAATAATAATAGTTGTTAGTATTACTATTACTATCATAATTAACTATTTATCTTAAATTATCTTAACGTTTATTATACAATAATACATTATACAATAATACGAGTAGCCATTGTCGTATTCCTGATATAAAAGGGCTAGGCGATTCCACAAATTTGTTTGGGAGAAGGGACATATATATATATATATACAGTAGTGTAAGCCAGGCTTTCGTATTTCAGAAGTACAAAAACCAAATTTAGTAATCCTTCATAGCTGTAGACCTATAGTTCAGACGGCTAAACTGCATTAACTGTTATTCCAGTTTATATTATATCTGTAAAATAAAACTTAAGATATGTTAGCATCAAACTTATGTATCAGCTCATTACTTGCAACAAATTCTGTGTAAAATTGTAGATCCTCTCCGACACCACGAAGGACATGCGCAATACACAATTACAAATACAGTTTGGTAGACCAGCCATGAGTGGATTCTAGGGTCTTTGTTGTCTGAAACATTATAACATTATAACAAATTAGTTGCATTAAATTTTAAAAATACCATGCGTCATGACTTTTTAAATTGTGAAAAATAAACATGCTGAAAAATTCGTGGTAATAACGCATAAGAAAAATAATTTTTAATAAATAATCTTATTCAAAATTAAAAAGGGGCGAAGCACGCTAGATGCAGCAATTAATGCAAGATAGTTCATTGATAATAATAATATTGGCCCCCACTTTACCGTCAATTTTGAATTCATACCGTCACCCCTTAAATCGTTATACAAAACATCTTTATTGCGGATCATTCACAATCCATAGCCACTTAACCTAACATACAAGTATAATCTTACGTATACATTGAACTTAATACAAAAATAATATAAAAATAAGGCCAACATAGCCACTTAACCTAGTATACATCTTCTTCGTTATACATTGCTACAAGAAACGGGACAATGTATTTTAACGCTGAGCTTTAAAAATCTTATTTAGAAGCTTACGAATAATACGAAAATGTTGTACGCAGCCAATCTGAAATATTGCATGCCTATTTTTAGCATATATGTATAGAGTGGTGGACAATTTGGCCCACTAGTTATCCTATCAAAACATGTCATGTATTCTATAACATACACTAGCGTTTTCAGTACCTTTAATAAGTTTTTTTTATTCCTTCACATCGAAGGAAGGACGCTTGTGTAGAAGAGTGTTCCGCACAAGATGAGGAGGGAGAACGAGCAAATGAAAAGTGAGGTACCTCCCAGGAATCGAACCCGGGATCATCCAGTTCCCGGTCGGATATGTTAACCACTACACCAAGGACCCCGATTAGTCAGTATTTATAATTCTCCTACATACGAGCGGAATCAAATGCCCTGAGGGGGCACCTTCGCATGCCGTACATATATACATTTTAACTGCAAACAACACATGGTTGTCAGGGAGCCAAGACTTCTTAACCAGCTTCCACACAATCTCAAGAGCGCCACAGCAGGCAAAGTTAGTCTTCAAAAGAAGACTAGATGCTTGGCCCAGTAAGTTACCAGATGAGCCCGGTGTACATGGATATACTGTGCAGAGTGTGCAAGAAAACAATTCGCTCATTCACCAGGCCTAGAGGCAAGGTCCCCAGCATCGTCTGTGTGTGAAGACAGACCAATACACGGAGCTGCTACGAGGTTGCGAGGTATATATATATAATATATATATATATATATATATGTGTGTGTGTATGTGTGTGTATATATATACGAAAGCGCTTGAGCACTATTTTGTTTCCTTTTCCTTCGTGGTTTTCACCATAAATATTATTCACGTGTTACTTTTGTGAAATAATTTTCATATATATATATATATATATATAAGCAATAAAGGAAAAATCCAAATTACTTCTATGCGAAAAGGGAACCAAAAACAAATGACGCTATCGGGACCTTAAAGAAGAGAAATAATGAACTAACTGACGATCCAAAAGAAATATCTGAAACATTGAGAGGCCAGTATGAATTAGTTTTCAGTACCCCAAAAAGTGACAAAGCGATACCCGACATAGATGCATTGTTTGAAGAGAAATTGCAAGGAGAGTGTGTAAGAGACTTTGATTTTACCCCAGAAGATGTAGCGAGAGCTACAGGACAAATGAAATCGCATTCAGCTGCAAGTCCGGACAATTGGAACGCATTATTGATTAAAAATTGTAAAACTGAAATAGCTGCACCTTGAAACTGAATATGGAGAACATCCCTAGACACTAGGGAAATATCGAGCATCTTGAAAAGAGAAACATTGCACCTATATATAAAGTAGGGGATAGATCTTAAGCAAAGAACCAGTGTCATTGACGTCCCACCTCACCATAGTATTTAAAAGAATAGTTAGAGAGAAAATCTACGGTTTCTTGGAGACACGGGAAAGATTCAACGAAAATCACAACTAATAGAACAC
>JAJOZX010000132.1:620000-925000 GCA_023014485.1 Bathynomus jamesi
GCGCCGTCACACGTTATTAGGTACATTCTGAGAGGGGTGACTAATTTTTTGTCCGGTGTGCTTATATGTATGTATATATATAATTCAGGCATTATCTATAAAATTGGTTGTAAACAATCCATTTGATCCTGTCGTTTTGAATTCGTTGGTAGTTTCTCCTTATAAATTTGTATGCTCCTCCCACAATTTTTATTTCTATATTTATATATATATTATATATATATATATATATATATATATATATATATATATTTTTTTTTTTTTTTGGTGACCGACATATAGTCTCGAACTCTTTATTTACTTCATTGTTTCTGAGGCTGTCATTAGACGAAAGCGCTTGAGCACCATTCTGTGTTTCCTTTCCTTCGTGATTTTTTCATCATAATATATATTATATATATATATATATATATATATATATATATATCAGCAGAGGCCTGGTGCTCCATAAATGCATCTTCTGCACGAACGCTTCCAGAAAGATAAAACTAGCGGGGCCGTACGAACACGACGGAACGCGCCGGAACGCTGCGTAAAAAGTACTCGAATGAGGTTTTGTCTGTTTTTGTTTGTTTTTGTCTCTTTTTCTTTGTTTAAATATCTCTCAAGAAAGACCGTGAAGGAAACGGAGTATTTTTTTTTAATTTTTAATTTTTAATTTTTTTCTTTTTTAATTTTTATTTTTTATTTTTTTTTTCTCATGAAAGACCATGAAAGACACCTCATAGAGGGGGGACCGTCATGAAAGACAGTGAGGGGGAAATTTTCAAATTGATCCAATTTCCTCTCCCCAAACGCAGCTATACTACTAATACCAATAATTGGAAGATCGCCAATGATAAATTAATTATTATTTTAGTTTCCTAAATATACGAAATCTACACCCATTAAAGATTCGAATAATTTCTGCATACCTACTAAGTGGATCGACAGCAAAAGCAATTAAAGCTACAGCAGAGAAAACCAGTAGTAAATAAATGGTGGTCATGAGGTAAATTTTAAACGGTTCGATCGGAGATTCGTTCGATGTTTGTGATGTATCATTAGCATGTAGGTGAGTTGATTCTGGAGAGAAAACTTCAGAGCCTAATTTAAAATCGGGACAAAAGTTGGCGCCACAAATCTCCAAGAATTCTTCTGATCTTGTGTAGTTACTGACTCCGATGGATAAAACTGTAGATGAAATGAAGTTTTAGTATTAGTGTGTATTTTATACAATGAGTTTATGTTAGTGTCAAAACACAAATACTCCCCACCATCTGGTCATTGTAGGATTTGTTGAATGATGGAATTGATTTCCAAAGAGTGCGTTGGTTTGCTTTATATATCGTGTATGTATATCGGAATCTATTTCATTTGGTTTATTGCGGTCTACCTCTGTAACATTGTGTTCCTTAACTTTGTCAAGAGAAAAACAACCATGCATGTATGCATGACTTTGGGTTTTGTTTTCTAGATAATGTTAATTATTGTTTGAATATTATATAGATTGCAAGAGAGTACCGGCAATCCGCTTGGCGGCACTGGCATTCCTACCTTTCGCCCCACTCTCTTTAAATGCCACCATACTACCGATCTTTCTCTACAGAAGTTTATCGGAACGTGAACAAATACACAAATTGGACATAGAATTTATAGTTTCATTTACTTTTATCTTACAAATAATGTAGTTAATTAAGCATTGGAACTTGTTACTACAAAAACTTCATACAGTAGAAAATGGTAGTTCTCCTGTCTCGCTGGCTTTTTAAATGTTTTCCTATAGGAACCTTGTCATCTGAATGCATTTGTTTGTGGACCACATAGTATATGATGTCCTATACTAATGATAATGATGGTATTATTCAAAGTGTTTCATTCAAGTCTCTTCGTATGTAAAGAGTGTAGCAAGTGATAAAATATGAGTAAAAAATCTGCTTAAGGCTAATGATTATAACTTATGAGTTTTCTGATGATGATGATAGTGTTGCTGAATACTGATTGTTCTATGAAGAAAAAGACAGGAGGGAAAATACTCAATTACTTGTAAGATTAGACTCTTTCATATCTCTAGTGTGATGTTTGCTTTTCTGCTAAGGAATCTCCTCCAGATAGTTCCCATTATATTTCTAACTGTTATAATTTTAATGTTATAGTATTCTCTGAATTTGCATCCGATGACATTATCATTCCAAGATCCTTCCCTTGTGGGTTCGGTGTTATCTCTTTGCCTTGAAGAAATTTTGTACCATTTTCTGTAGCTCCTTTCTGTTACCATGAATTGGAATTTTTCTTCTTTTAACTTCATATTGTTGTCTTCCACCCACTTGAATAATACATCGATGTAACTTTGTTTGCCACTTTCAGTTAATATTTCCATGCATAGCTTTGTGTCGTTATCGAGTTACGATATGACACTATCTTTGGTATGTACAGTACATCTATATCTGCAGTCATTATGATAAACAGCAAGGGAGCTAATACTGCACCTTGTAGGACAGAGCTGAAGACTTAAAATTTCAGATTTCAATCAATTTACAATACTGTTTGTATTCTTTAGATCAGAAAATTAAATATTCATCGTTATTTTTGCAGTAACTACTGTTTTCTGAAGTTTGTGTGCTTAATCCCATAATCCCAATTATCGAAAACTTTGATAAAATCATTGGATAATACACTTATATTTTAACTTCGACACAACGCTTCCAGTATTTTCTCTTGGTAGCTGTGACAGCATGATCTTCATCCCTGAATCCATATTATTTCGGATTGAATAATTTTTTTCTCGTAAGTAGTAAGTAATGTTGTGTTTAATTGTCCCTTCAAAGCGCTATCATACGAGTATAAGGATATGTAATCCATCTGTTTTGCACGTGTGAGTATTTTGTTTATAGAATATTAAGTTAATTCATTTTAATGACATGAAAATATGGAAATGCGGTTATGATCTTATTTAATTCCGATTAATCGGTCTTTTATGTTCATTAATTGTATTTCTTTGCTCATCAATTGCCTTTAACATTTTTTATTTTAGAGTGAATAATCGCTATAAAGATGCTGATTAATCAGTATATTTATCGACAAAATTTCATATCGGTGCATCTTAAATATATTCATATATAAAACAAAGAAAAAGGAAAAAACCCAAAAAAAAAAACGAATAATGATGGCCCTAAACTCTAAACGTCTTCAGACAATAGCATTGTTATAGGTGTTTTGAGACCAGGACACTTCAGCGACTTGAAAACTTTTTAGGGACACCGAGAAAAGAATTTTAAAAACAGGGACCACTGGTAATCCTATTGGACAAGTTTATTGATAGAAATAGTAATGAAAATGTAAATAATGGTGTTCAGTTATTTTTAGTCATAACGTCTTACCTGCCGATGATATTAAGCTCCCCCAAACTAGAGCAGATTGAAGAAAGCAATAAAATATCCCGAAAAACTGTACCACAACAACATCATAATTTTCTCCAACTATTTCTGCATATTTTTTTCCAATCTGTAATTATGGCAAAACCACTTATTATGTTCATTTCGTTTATAAATAAAGGTTAGTTCTTTTCATACTTGACGATGGGTTCACAACCCACTTACTTCCATTACCCACCTGGAGTGGCACTGCTTACCCCATTACCCGTCCTAAACCTAAAGTGGCCTTCAAATACAACCTAAATTTAGTATAAATATGAATGTATATGATTTTTTTATAGGCCATATGGGTTTGTGATTTGACAGAGAGACTTTTTATCATTTATTTATTTTTTCTATTTTTTCCCTATTTTTGGTGGGCTTCCATTTCCCCCTTGATATCCCAAATTACCCCCTTTGGGATAATTACCCCACCTGTTGAGAACCCTTGTGCTTGACCACCGCTGCAGCTTCATGGAAGTAAAGTGTAAAGAAGGAGGAGAGCATTAGTTGAAAATGGATTGTGACCCATATCCACCAAAGAAAACTCAGAGGAAACGCCTGAACACTAGCTGAAATCTAAACTCTGATATATATATAGAGTAGTGGTGCACCGATTAATCGGTATCGGCACCTGGCATGCCGATTAATCGGCCATGCCAGGTATTTTCCTAATATCGGCATGCCAGGTGCCGATACCGATTAATCGGTGCACCACTAATATAGAGTGTATATATGTGTGCATGTATGTGTGTTGCGTTGTATCCATGAAATTGCCCATGAAACGTGTAACCACAGATGTCCAAGATACATTAATACATTCCTTGAAGCAGGGGTGGATCAAGGTATCGCGAGGCCCTTGGCCAATGTTCCCCGCGGTGCCCCATGATACCAAAGATTATCGAAATAATGTTCCTCGCGTGGCCCCACCACACCAAAGGTCACTGAAATAAAACGAAAGAAACCAAGCAAAAGGAAATAAACAAAACATAAATATGAAAATATACAACATGAAACTTGAGACTTCTCCCAACATCCTTTCTAAACCAAACAATTTACTAGCTCAACCGAGTTAAATGTTTATTATATTTTTCTCAAGTTTTAACAACTCATAGTCTCTTAGTAATCAAGATGCTCACAGAATTAGTTCCATATGAATATAAGATTCTGCCGGCACTAATGAAACAAGACTCCCACATTATACCTACTGAAACGTGTCTAAAGACTAAACGTGTTCATCAGACAAGCGGCAAGCACGTAAGTTAGTCGTACGTTTGTTTGTTCGCATGTTTTAGTTTTCTTACCAAACGGGAGAAAGTAGAGTCAATTTGCAAATGTTTTATCGCGTTTTGTATGATGCTTAGATGATGCTCTTTGAGAAATTTTTTTCAACTATTAGCTTCGCTATTTTATCCGTTCAATTGTCAAGAAGTGAATAGGTTTTTCACTTCATCGTTCAAAGCGCTGGGCCCTACCTAGGCCATGGCCCACCTGGCCCTTACGCTAATCCACCACTGCCTTGAACCATTCACACTTTCCAAAGGTGAAACTTCACACTTATGAGTTGTGATCACATCTCTGAATACTTTCACAAAGCGTCATTTAAAATTTAATTGGATTACAGTAAGAATAGAGTTAAGTTGTCATTTTAGGTCAGGTTAGGATTGATTTTGCCTCATTTCTGATCCGATATCTGATTTAAACGGGCCTAACCAAATCTACCCTATATTAGCTTTGCTGATCTTGTGGTATTATTATTTGTAATGTGTATATTTTGTGATTTTGATATTAAATAAATGTTATTTAAGTTCCCATTCATAATGAATTAGGCAAACTTTCATGGAATGGGAAGACTAATTGTCCATTTCATAAACTGAACAAGCATTATGAATGAAAACTTAACATTCATTAAGGTAATTATGAGTTTATTTACTATCATAATCTAAAACAATCCATATTACTGGTAATATTTCCATAAGATCAACGAAGCTAATATAGGTTCGATCAAATTGGGTTCGGTATATACAGTATACGAGTATATCGGCTATTGATTGATGGAGTGGAAAACGCAGTTTAATAATGAACAGAAACACCAGAGAAAAAATAAACTTTAACTGATACCGATCTTTCGGAATGTACTCATTCCATCTTCAGGACTAAAACAATAAAGGTCTAATTTTAAATACAAAGTAAGTTGGATCAATGACTAATTTAAAATAAAATTAAAATTATAAAAAGTACCAAGAAAAAGTCAAATGCAAAAGCATAAAAATATAAAGAGAAGGTAAAATAAGTGAATAAATACCTTAATTGAAACACAGCATATCTACCGATGATTCATCAGAATTGAGGCATTTCGAATACTAGTGACGAACTCGGCAAAACTATGTTTTGAGTAAATGGACTCCAAATTTTTGCAAATTAGAAATCATCATAACTTTGATAGAAATTGATAGATTTTGATGGGGTTTGTATCATTTGGATTGGAAATGGGTATAGATTATTGTAATGATAATACTAACTAGACTACACTCCTGAGATGGTGATTGGATTAGCTTCCCACTGAGTTCGTCACTAGTATCCGCGGAATTCTCCCACAATCTGTCCCGAGCGCATAATGTTTTCCCCCTTTAAAAGAACTGAATTTTGCGAGGATTAGTTACGAATTTGCGTCATGTGCCATTATCCACTTAAAAGAGTACATCATATGAGAGAATATAAAACGGATTTTCGAACTCATGCTGAGTTCGTCATTAGGATTCGCAACGCCTCATTTGAGGTTTGGTTTTAATTTATAAATAATAACGATTCCAGAATTTTAAGCTTGAGGTCCGAGTTTCCAGCAGCAAGTATGGCGAAATTGGGTTGTGAAATTGAAATTGGATGGTTATGTGTAAGAGTTAGGTTGTTTACCAAGAGGTAAATCTGTACGGACAGATTTGCCGAGATGTTCGCAAATACGGAATTTTAGGTGTCTTTTGGTTTAACTTATATATTACCCCATACAATGGTCACACTTGTGGTAAACTATGGAAGGCTTAATAAGTGTAGGAACAACATCTTTGTGTTAAATGAATGATAAACCGATTTACACTGGGTGAATTTGAATTATCAATTAAAGTTATCAATTAAAGTTTGAAGAATATTTATTTTTTGTCTGGTGTTCCTGTTTCTTATATATATATATATATATATATATATATATAGAGAGAGAGAGAGAGAGAGAGAGAGAGAGAGAGAGAGAGAGAGGCGGCACGCAGCTCACTTACATGGTAGGTAATTGGTTATCATAAAAATATTTACGATATAATTACTTGATACGTCAATAAAGCTTAAATATACATTAATTGATACTTACCTTGGTTATATAAATACACTGAGCAGCCCATAAAGGTCCCCCTGCAAGACCCAGAATGAAAGCAGTTGGAATGAAAGTGTAATAACGAGGATAATAAAGGGCAGCAAAATACGGAGCGTAGAGAACCATAGCTAGACAAATTCCCCACTTAGGCTTCAATATTTTCATGATGAGAGCTGGCAGGAAGACGCAAGATATAACCATCGCAACATATATAACGCTCAATGATATTGTTCCCATTTTTCTGTTGTGAGAAAATTAGTTGTTAGGAATTAAAAGGACCAAAATTTTATGTTAAAAAAGTAGCCGGACTGATGCGATTATAGACAAAATATGGTACTTACAGGATTTGGGGCGCTTAATCTCCCTTAAAGTATTCTCCTTCTGAAAACATAAACTTTGCCCAACGATCCTGCCACTGTTGAAAACATTTTTCGAAAGCACTTTTCGGAATGGCCAAAAGCTGCTCCGCCGAATTTCTTTTAATGGTCTCAACATTATCGAATCGGTATCCTTTCAGGGTTTGTTTGAGCTTCAGAAACAAAAAAAAAAGTCGCATGGACTCCATGGCGAATATGGAGGCTGCTGTAATTCGGGAGTAGCGTTTTTGGCCAAAAATTGCTGGACAAGTTGCGACGAGTGAGATGGTGCGTTATCGTGATAAAACATCCAGTCTCCGGACTCCTACTTCTGCGGCCTTTTCCTCCGAACTGCTTCACGTAGACGTCTCAAAACTTCAATGTAAAATTTCTTGTTGATTGTTTGTCTCTGTGGAGCATATTCATGGTGCACAACACCTTCACAGCAAAATAAAAACTCGGTACTCTCCGACATCGTAAGAAATCGCCGCGAAACAAAACACGTTTAATTTTATCGGCTCACCATAATGGAGTGACGCCACACAATGAAGTGTAACCCTATCAGTCAATTTGTCTCGACATGCAGACACATATTTAGCACAGTCACAACTCCAAGCGTGATCTTGTTCTAAAAATAAACACCTTGTCCGGATACGTTTTGAACAAACCTCGTGTGTGTGTGTATATATATATATATATATATTATATATATATATATATATATAATTATATATATTATATATGGGGGGGGGGGTACATTAATTTTAGATCCATTTTATCCATCCAAAAATGTTAAGATAATTTGAGCTCCTCCAAATTTGTAAAAATATAATTGAAAATGGTGTCACGTAAACTCGATCTCTTCTTAGCATATTTAATAAGTTTTATTTATAATACTGAAGCAATTTTAGTCACGAAGAAAACATATCAATTTTAAATTCTTCTTAGGCTTTCTCCTCTCTCTCTAGATTCTAGAGTAGTGGTTACAACCTTTACTGGCTTAAGGCACCCCAATATTATCTGCGCTTTCGTTCTTTCGTGGCAACACGAAGAATTTTCATCTCCAACTGTTATATATCCATTTCCTCCCCATTTATTTATTTCTAATGAGTGAAAATACATTTCGTCTATCACTGCGGCGTAACGTGACCTTGGCGTGTTAATGGCGTATTTGTTTCACCATATTTTTACTCATTTCAAGCAGTATACTGCATGCAGGGAGCGGACAGTCCAAGTGAAAGTATTATACAGGGTGGGCCGTAAGTTTCCATACATAGGAAAAATTAAACGTTTGTTTTTATGTTTCAGATACCCTAAGAATATGCGTTTGACGTAAGATCTTGTTTACTGATAAAGCAAATTTTTACGTCAATGGAGAGGTTAATCGGCAAAACATACGTTATTGGAGTAATGCTAACCCCAACTGGCTGAGTCCGACGAAGATGCAAGGTGCCGGTAAAGTGATGGTGTGGGGGATATGGGGTGACAGAATTATTGGACCAATTTTTGTCAGTGGAAATCTTAATGCCGAAAGGTATCTTAACATGTTGCAAGAAGAGATTTTCCCATCCCTGCTAAACGAGGAAGGTAACTTCCCAGTTTATCCAGCAAGATGGAGCTCCACCTCATTATGGTCTTCACGTGCGTCGGTATTTGGATCAGCAGCAGTTTCCGGATGCTTGGATTGGTCGGCGTGGTCCTGTGGAGTGGCCTCCCAGATCCCAGATCTCACCCCCCTTGATTTCTATCTTTGGGGGCACTTGAAGGCCATGGTGTATCAGGAAAAGATACGAGACATAAATCATCTAAAGGAACGTATCACCAACGCCATTACAAGCATAACGTCAACTGTGCTAATGCGTGTTCATCAACAGTGGGGAACACGTATTGAAATGTGTTTTCAAAACAATGGCAACCATGTAGAGCATATTATATAAATAAAAATGGTTGTCCATAAAAAAATGTTTATTTTTCCTATGTATGGAAACTTACGGCCCACCCTGTACTAGTTTCGTCCCGGAATAATTTTTTCTTCACATAATAGGTTTATACTTCGTGCTTTTACATATTTATTGAGGGCAGATTTATACAGATTTATTAACTCACTCAACCCTTTTAACTGTTAAATTACATAATTTACTTACTTATGAAGCGAAGACTGAAGATTTGTCAACGAAGTAGTGAATAGAAGAGCGAAAGCAAACGAAACGCATATAACATTTTTGAGGATGGACCATTTGATTTCTTTTTCTTCTTTCGTTAATGTTTTTGGCCCTGTCCTACTTTCATCATCTTTTCCTCGAGGCTTTGCTGCACCTTCATCTATAGAATGGAAAAAACTTTATCTTTATAATCAATTAATATTTACGAGCGAAATTTTGAATTTTTCAACAACAATTCACTTACGTTAAGCAATTTCACATATTTTATATGCAATTGCGCTCATTTATATTTTACATTTTATAAATATGCGTAAAACTCTTGCTACATATATATATATATATATACATACTGTCCCAAATGTCATCGACGTATGCCTTATTTATGTATGTATTCACTTCGGACGGATTTTTGGTTGCATTTTCTTTCAGTTTATACGAACGCGACTTCTTCATTATATCTGTTATTTTTCGAGGAAGTAAAAAGTTTATATATATATATATATATATATATATATATATATATATATATATATATATATATATATATAAAATCTTCTCACTGAATAATAATAGGGGACTTTTAATGCGCACGTGGACTCGGAATTTTTTGTAGAATTGGGTAACATGTGCAAGTCTCGTAAATTAAGTATAAGTGATGTAGATAGACGTAACTAGTGGTAATTTCACATACGTTATTGATATGAGTGGCACTACGAGGTAGATTGATCATTGTCTCACTAGTAATAATCTAAAGGATCGAATTGTTAGAATTCATATGCTGCATAATTTCCTTCTCTCTGATCATAGACCGTTAGAACTATTAATTAATTTTACCAACGTATGTGCAACACACCATAACAAGAGCTGAATAGGTAAGAATACTCGCGTCGATTGGTCTATTGTCAATATGCAACGGAGAATAGTATATAAAGACAGAACAGGTCACCTCTACTAATTTAGAAATTTTGCATCTTGCCTGTAGTAATCCTTCATCAAATGATTCTCATTGTAAACGCATAGATAGGTATCATAATAATTTAGTATCCCTGTTAAGAGAAGCAGGAAGACCGCTCAATCTTACAACTATCATTCTAAGATTATTCCTGGATGGAATGATTTTATTGCCACCCCCACCCCCACCCCACCTGAACAGAGACTCGAAAGACGCCTACAATTTGTGATGTCTTCATGGCAGACCCAGATTAGGACCAATATACATGAATATGTGTAGAAGTATAGGTCAGTATAAGGCAGCCATAAGGCGATGTAAACAGGAAGAAGATGCTATTCGAGCATCAAAAGTCTTTGAAGCTCACTTAAATAATGATAATAAAGAAATTTTGGAAATTCGTTAAGAATGAAACGGATGTCAAAAACCCCCTCCCTCCGACAATCGATGGGGTGTCGGAGGAGGATGAAATTGCAAGGCTGTGAAAGAACCACTACTCAAACGTTCTTAATAGTGTGAGTAGGGATAATCTTAAGATAGGCTGCAGCGAAACGTCTGTGAGAGGGACAAGGGAAAATACTTTGATATCAGTTCCTGAAGTAAAGAGGTTAATTAAAGAGTTAAAGATTAAAGATTGGTTCGGCGTCAAAAGTAGATGACTCATCGAATGAGCACTTAAATTATGCCAATGACGTGGTGTGTCTGCATATATCATTGCTCTTAGCCATGCTTGCTCATAGCTATATCCATGCAGAGTTCATGAGGGTATATATCTTGCCCCTGGTCAAAAATAAGTATGGGACATTTTATTTTATCCAGCAATAATTACAGGCCTATTGCTGTTTCCTCCTGCTTCTCGAAACTACTAGAGAAACTCTTGTTATACTGATTAAATGATTACTTATGGACATCTAATCAGTTTGGTTTTAAAAGGTCCCACTCAATTGATCTGTGTATCTATGTATTGAAGGAAATTATATTTAAATACACTTACAGTAATTCTATTTATAGCTGTTTCCTAGATATAAGTAAAGCATATGATAGAGTGAACTATAATATTTTATTTTAAAAACTAGAAGACAGGAAAGTTCCCATGTACATATTAAACTTATTGAAATTTTGGTATTCCCAACAATCTTTTACTTTAGGTGGGGCAATGTACTACCGGAATGTTTTGGTTCCTCTTGAGGTGTGAGGCAAGGCTCCTTGCTCTCTCCTCTGCTGCATAATGTGTATATTCATGGATTAATTTCTTTACTTAATGAGGCAACAGGTGGATGTTGTATAGATAACACAAGGATAAATAACTTAGTTTATGCCGATGGTATGGTCTTAATAAGTCCCTCTGTTAAAGATCTAGATCGGCTACTAAAGGTCTGCGAATTATATTCGCAGAAGCATGATTTTTTTTTAATGTTACAAAAACTAAAGTTATGCAATTCCATCTTAAAAGGCTCTAATCAGCCAGCTGATATTAGCTTTAAAATGAGAGGTGAAGCAATTGAGGAAGTACAAGAATTTAAGTATTTGGATCAAACTATCATCATCTCCTTGAGCGATGACTCAGATATAACAAAACAATATCAAAGCTTTTGTGCTAAAGCGAATATGACTATAAGGAACTTCCGGTTCTGTACAAGTGAAGCTAATGACACTTTGTTTCGTACTTTCTGCAGTCATATATACGGACAGCAACTCTGGGTGAATTATAAAAATGGTTCTGGCAGAACCCTAAATTTGCTGTACAACAGATCTTTTAGATTCCTACATAAATTATCCTCGAGATGCTATGTCCCGAGCTTCCCGGAGGTAAGAAGACGTGCTCAATACAGTCTAATGCAAAGAATTAAAACATCAACCAACCCGCTTACCCAAGCTATTCATCAGTCCTGCCGTATGTCTTCTAAGCTATGGAATTCATGGTATGAAAACGTCTGTCTATAGCTCTACTTAACTTCGACATTACTGTATTATTTCTCATTAATTGTATATATTTACATCCTTAGTATTTTAATTGTCATTGTATTCTATTGTCGGTTCATATTATTAATATTTGTCATATGGACTATGGTCTGCCAATAAACTTTTTTATTTTCATTTTCATTCATTCATTTCATTTCCATTCAGAGAGAGAGAGAGAGAGAGAAAGATAATAAATACAAAACTCATTGTTTTCTTGCAAACTTTATCTGTTGGTAACTTCAAAATAAGCTCTGCCCTTTTTCATTACAAAGGGAATTTAACTGTAAAATGCTTGCAATGAAGATGTTTTTCTCGCTCTGACCAGAATAACCGTAAAGTATTTGAATATCCTGTCCGATAGCTTTGCATGATTTAAGGCATACTTAAAAGCTACAAAAGATGACTGAGTGGAAGATCTTTAAGTATTCACAACACCTATACACGGTTGATGTGGAGAAGTAGTGCTAACAACAAACTTGTTCCTACGCGAAATCGCTTCATACTCGACAGATTATTTGAAATTGATGCTTTCCGTAAACTAAAGTTCTTATTAGGCGCCCGTGCCGCTGATATGCGCTATTTTGACACTGTACTTGAATACCGGGGCGAACAAGGTGAGAATGAACTGGAACTGAGAACATACTTAGAAGATACAAAACTTGAGATGTATCACAAGCTTCGGAACAACGGTCTAGATTCTAGAACGATACAATCCCAACCTCGCTTTCACTGTTCACCCAAAGAATTATATCTTTATATAAGATACAGTTGTCGGCACGACTTAGATTTCCTCACCCATTGATATGAGTTGTGAAGATTTTACAGTTGAAAAGATTAGTGAAAAAGGTTAAGCGTACGCTTGGAAAGGGTTGTCTATAAACTTGAATTTAATGATGGTGTTGTAGTAAACGATACCATGTTCGAACGAGCTTTTGACTGTATTCTATTTATGTTTAAAGAACGTGAGAGTTTTACTGCCAGTTGTAAAGTAGTCTTAAATGCCCTTAAGGATTTATATATTGAATATAGGCCCCCACATACTTTATGTTAAAACGTATTAAACGTATTAATGTTAAAACGTATTTATTGTGTCGTTCAGATTAATAAAGATGTAACTATCCGCAATTACATATGAATTTACTAGTTTATTTAAGAAATAACCGTAATTAGGGAATTTGAATGTATTACTTCTGATTTTATGTCTGCGGTATATAACAAAATCCATCTTTATTTGTAAGATTACTATAAAATAAATAATCAGGGTACTTACAGTATATACGTTTCATTAATCCTTATATTAATTATTTTTCCTGCTACCCAGGCATGGTGAGTATAGATTGAATGGGTGCAATAAAAAAATATATTTCTGAATAAGTCATCAACCATCGTTGTATTGAGACGGGCGCCCATTCAACTACTCTTCAGATCCAACGTTGCTGATCAAACGGTACTGCACCAAAGTGACCTGCTATTCGTTTAACTAAGTGTGGTATGGTGTTTTTGTTGCTACTACTACTATTGACGACCGCAATACCACGTAACCGGGTTATTGAGGGTCCGAGGCAGGGTGGTAATGCTATAACTCCTTCATTTTTACATTTAACACACCTCACACCCCCCTTTGCAAATCTCTACGCTTCTTTTTGCAACCTCCTAACCCCCTTTGAGAGATTCTTTTCCTCTTTTATCCTTTAATTTCCTCTCACCCTTTTTCCTCTCCTCCCATTTCCCATCCCCCCTTCCCTCCCACCCCTCCTCCTCTCCCCGACTCAATATTTTTGCTCCCATTCTACTCAAATGGTATTTTATCAGTTATTTTTCCTGAATTTTTAGGACACGGAGTTGAGAGCCAGATCTCGCGACTTCCCATTAGTAACCTGCTTGGTGTGTTCTCTGTTAATAAACCCCTATTTGTGCAGTTTAAAGTGCCAGTTATTTAAATATTTAATGTTGTAAATTTAAGTTTGGGTTTCGTTTAGGTATTTTTTTAAGCAGCCTGATATTAGGTATAGAATTTACTTTGTTTGTATTTATCAATATATTAGTTTCTTAATTTAATGTTTTACTGTTCCTGGCTGGGACGGCTTTGCGCTATAAAGGCACATACTGTATACTTATTTGCTTAGACAATCGTGGTCACAGTAACACCGATTTATTTTAATTAATACAATGAACATAATGGGGGGCGGGGGAGCGAGCTCGGATTCCTAATTTAACACTAGATTGTGGAAGAAACTTTAAATAAATTTTAAATCACAAATTATTATTTAGCACCAAACAGACCTTCTTTTTAACGATCCCGAGGAAGACTGCCTGAAAAAGGTCGTTTTAAAAATCTCATTACAAAATCTTATAAATTTTATTTTCAAATTCAACATACGACAATAACGAATGCAATGAGACGTGTTCTAAATTTTAATCCTTGTCTAAGATAGCTCTTTCAAAAAAATTAGTCCATTTAGAACCAAACCGCTTTACGAGTTAAGATATATATCCAAACCGTTTATACAAAACAACTATAACCAAAACTGCATGTATACATACAGTCGGCCACAGGAATCTTGCTACATTCATTACTTTTGCACATTAACAGTTTCCATATAAATATAAGAAATAGGTATTTGGTGGTAGGGAAAGAGAGAAATAAGGAGGAGAGGGAGGAAATATATAACCTATATGAACTTATACAGCTACATAACCTATAAACCTATATAACTATATAACGTATAGACCTATATAACATATACTGTAAATCTATATAATCTATATAAACATGAAATAGAAACAAACTGGAATGAGAGAAGAGGCAGATTTTGCACTGTCCCAGCTGCGGTGGGACAGAGGGCCATGAAAATGAAGATGGAAAATATCCTCAGAATACGAGGTCCAAAGCTCCTTAATGCCCTACCAAAAGAAGTGAAGAACCCCCAGCACACCAACCTGAATAACTTCAAGTACCAGCTGGACAGATTCCTGTGCAAAGTCCCTGACCAGCCATGCGTGGCTGGCTACGAGGGCAGGAGGAGATCAGACAGCAATTCCCTCCTTCACCAAATCCCGCAAATGAGGCGGGATGCTGCAGACGGGTGCAGGTCGATCTTGAATCGTCGATCAAACTTACACAAAGTAACATAAAGTAAGTATATATTTCTGCATACAGTAACCTACAAAGTTATATATAACCATATAACCTATTAATCTATATAATATAGGTATAAATATTCTTCCAAGGAGTAAAACGTTTTCCATGGGAGTCTTAAAATTTTTTCCTTTATGGATCGTGGCATTTTCTACAGAGAAATTTCGAAATATTTTTTTTTCCTTTGCTTATCAATTTGGAATACATAAATTTAGAATAATAAATTAAATAATGCATTAAATAGAATTATATCTACTTCCGCTTCTTCCTCACAAAGATAGACAATGACCCAGAATTTCAATGTCAAAATCAAGGAAGGAGTAAGTGTCTTTCTCCGTGAAGTAAAACTTTTTCCTTGGGAATCTTAAAATTTTTCCTTTATGGATCAAGACATTTTCTACAGAGAAATTTCGAAATATTTTTTCGTATGCTTATCAATTTGGAATCCATAAATTTAGAATAATAAAGCATTGAATAGAATTATATCTACCTCTGCTTCTTTCCCACACAGATAGATATTCACCTAGAATGTCAGCTTGTGAAGGCTATTATCGATCAGACAACTTACAATTTACGACAATTTATAAGACTATTGTTTTATGGAATAAAGAATGGGAGACCCTAAAGTGAAACAATTTTGAAACAAATTAAGGCCTCTTTTGTTCCTACTGTTAACTTTTTTTTTTTTTTCATCACACCTCTGAAAATGTTTCCTTGAGATTTCACCTACTTATTTGAAAGAATATCCACGCCTCATATAATATACTTACAAAAGTAACAATATAACTTATAAACCTATATAACTACAATAAATAACATATATATTTTTATATATTTTATAACATATATATATTTATACAACTGTCTCTGAGAACCGAAACAGATTTCAAACAATTACACTCCCATAATTAAGCAACCATCTAAATACATTGCAATTATATGGTTGTTTAAGTCTTTCAGATGAATACAAATTAAGTAATTTTTACAGCACGACGACATTAAATCCCGACATCACGTTTAAATTCGAGGACTTCAACAATAGACAAAATAAAAATTAAGACGGGTCAGTAGCCGAGGATACAAACACATTACATGAATTATGATACAATTGAAATTATGAAATATCACGTAAAGAAATTCTGAGAAAAGTGTCAGAGAAAGTTTATAACTTAAGATACATGTCGTGTTAAAATACGCATAATAAATAACAACTAACAGTGATATACCTGTCCATCTATTTATCTACCTCTCTCTCCTCTCTCTCTCTCTCTCTCTCTCTCTCTATCTATATATATATATATATATATATATATATATACAGTATATATAGGGGGATGCAGGGGCAGATCCAGGGAGGGTAGTCTATGGACGGTACCAAACAGACATCATGTCGAGTGTTTTATTTGAGCCATATGTTTCTATAAACCATACGCTTCACCCACCGTACTATGAGGTAGCAACAGCAAACGGGCTTCCTGTTCCTGTGCGTGAGCTGAAAGGTATCACAAACTCACACTCCCCTGAGGGAATGATCGACATTTAAATTATATTGTAATGTATACATATACAATACATTTACATCATAAAAATGTGAACACATAGCGTACCCTCAGTGCCATGTTCTTTTCTGCTGTGCTACTACACAGTGTCGCCAGATTAAAGAAGGGAAAAATCGGTATATTCAGTATATACATGGCACTAATAGAAAACGATGTTTTAGGAGGGACAAACATCTGTTGAACACAATGGCATAACATTTATCGTAGTTGCATGAAAATTGTGGATTTTATAGGCAATTTTGGAAAAATGGCGTAAAGCGTTCTATGGACTGCAGTAAAATTTCGACTTGGCCTCCTTTGGGGATCTAGCATTAAGGGGAGGCACGTGCCCCCTAAGCACCCCTTGGATCCGCCCATGGAGCATCCCAGAAGTCGTGCCCCTTAATATATAACATGATGTTAGCCTTTAGGAGAGATCTTCTGGGACACCCTGTATATAACCTTGGTTTTGCTTCGGCCCGAATTTTTCATTCTGACGAAGGTCGAGCTTCTTCCTTCACCTTAAACCTACAGCGTAACGTGGAATCCGAACCACGACCCATCACGGGTGGTCAGAAATTACAGTCTTCACCAGACTCGATCTCACGACCTCCCAATCAGCAGCCCAGCGTCTTAACCACTAGGCTACCCAGGGTACCCATTCATCTACCAACCAATTTTATTGTATGGAAGGATAAACAGCTGGGTCTGCTCCGCGCCGTCTGCTGTCACCGAAAATCGAACCCGAGGCCGATGGATTCGTAATTAGTGATGCTGCCCCACACCATTGAGCAATATATATATATATATAGTATGTGTGTGTGTGTGTGTGTGTGTGTGTGTGTGTGTGTGTGTGTGTGTTAGCGTTGGCACTATAATAATATTAATAATGATTGCTTGGCTCGAGATCACCAGATCTCTTCAGATCAAATAATATTAATTCGGAAATTAATAGCGAGTTTTCTTCCTTTGTTAAACAAAACAATGAGAAAAGTTAATTGTGGTTATGAGATTTAAATGTGGCAAAAAACCAGTTGCTTCAATACAAGTTGAATGCAGCTTCACAGAATGAATGAAACGAGTTGAAATGTTATAAATGCGCACTTGAATAATGACTTAAATATTATAATAAGTTAATAACGCGCGAGGAAATTAGTCTCTTTATATAAAGTTAGGTGAACGACACCAGGCCAATGCGGCGTGTTACGACGTTGTTATACAAGATCAAACGTGTGACTGAGAACTTTCTTCAAGGAAGGAGGCGAGACGTGATGTTCACAGCACAGAGGGAAAACTTCGATGGAGCCTCGCGCTGCGATGTTATCTTGGTCGCGGCTGTTTCGACAGAACAATAGGCCCATTGTTTCGTTTAATGTAATACGAAGGAATACAAGTACACCAAATACCAACAGACCGGATGGTCCCTGCGAGGCTGTCTGTGTAGGGAGGGAGGTTAAAAGATGTTAAATTTAAAGACAAGTGAAAGTTTTAAAGCAAAGCAAGAAAGAGAGGTTAAAAGTAAGGAAAGAAATTAAAGATAAAGTGAAAATTTTAAAGTAAAGAGGAGAAAATCCGAGTAAAAATTCTACAATACTTTCTATGCTCTGACAAATGCTTCTAACTGGCGGTCTAAGCCAAGATAAGCGTCCAGCCTCTTTTTAAAGGATTCAACCAAATTACTTTGAACTACGCTGGCTGGCAATCCATTCCACAAATTAACTATACAACTGAAGAAAAAATGTTTAGCTTCATTAGAATTAAAATGTCTATCCATTAAACTTATATTTCTGGCCGGAATCTTGCAAAATCTGTTCTTGGATTCGCCAAAAATTCCTTCATCAAACAAAAATATGAAACCTATCTAATTCTATTTCTTCTCGCTCTTTTTTGGCATCCAGCTAAGAACCTCTTCAACAACTTTACTTCCTCTTCTTTCCCTCCTCTTTTCCATTCCTACGGCACAGTTGCCGTCTCTTCTCCTGACAAAGCTGAACTCTTTGCCCAAACTTTCGCTTCCAACTCAACCCCGGACGATTCCGGTGCTGTTCCTCCATCTCTTCCTCCCTCTGACTTTATTATGTCTGAAATTAGAATCTCTTCCAAAGATATTCTTTCTGCCCTATAGTGGGCCGACCAAAAATTGAAAAGTCCTCTAGAAAAACTTAACGGCGTTTTTTGTTAATAGCAGGCACCCACCTTAGATAAGTAGTATTGAGGATGCCAAACAAGATGTGGGTGGATGCCACTCTCAATTTTAGGTTTGAAGGTCCCATACAAGGTTACAAAAGTCAAGTTCTGAAAAATTCCGAATTTTTTCATTTCAGTGGTGGCTCTATGTAACAACATGTTTAAAGGTGTATCATTAGTACATAAAACATATTTTTGTGATTTTATGGATAATAATTGAATGTAACTATGACTCTGGATGTCTTTATTTCCATGATGGGGAAAGTCTGCTCCGAAACTGTCGCGATTGAACAAATAAGATATTTTACCAAGTGCTAGTTTTATTTTATATACAGTACAGGGGCGGACTGAGCAGTCGGGCAATCGGGCATGGACCGAGAGCCCGGGCCGGGCCCCTGCCCGCAGTCATCATAAAACAGGTTCTCGATTGAGTCAAGTGTCTAATCGAACTGTAATATGAAAAATATCGGATTTCAAGGGGCCCAGGACCTCATTATCCCCGAGGGCCCTCCTTTATATATATATATATATATATATTATATATATTCTTGTATACTGAAAAAACTTCGTAAATATCCCTGCAGATTATCATTCTTTAACTTGTATCCTCTGTGGAGCTACAATCAAACAGTTAGTACACTTATTAACGTTACATTCCTTAAGTTACTGTAGAAGGAAAAATAAGAGGGTTGGCATGAAAAACTTCCTCTTTTCCTTCAAGCATGCGCACCTCCTTTTTTCGACCGTGTACCTTCACTATTGTTTTTATACAAATTCTGTTTGTTCCAGCGATGTAGCACCCGAGACCTATCTCGAGACCTTTTTTACTGGTCTCGGTCTCGGTGTCAGTCCAGTGTTGTCAACTTGGGCTACTTTTCGCAGATTGGGCTACTTTTTAGAGTCCCTTGCTAAAAAATAAAATTTTCTGCTATCTGCTACTTTTTGGGCTACTTGTAACGTACGTCGTCATAAATTACGCGAAAGACAAGTTTCAAACTTGTCCTCTGCGGAGTATAAAAATTTGTCTGAACTGTGCATAATTTGTATTTCAAGTGATAGAAATTTGTGTCTAATTTGTGTGAACTTTTATATATATGATGAATAAAACCACGAAGGAAAGGAAACACAAAACGGTGCTCAAGCGCTTTCGTCTAATGACATCCTCAGGAACACTGAAATACATAAAAGGTTACGGCCTATATATAGGTTACAGAAAGAGAAAAAAAAAATATAAATAAATAACATACACACACATATATATATATATATATATATATATATATTATATATATATATATACACACACACATATATATATATATATATACACACACACACACATATATATATATATATATATATATATATATATATATATATATATATATAATCTGCGACTATTTTTTGTAATTCGCTATTTTTTATTAATTTTACTGCTACTTTATAAAATAAGAGTTGGCAACACTGTGTCAGTCTCGGCCTCGGTCTCGGCCATGGTGGTCTCGACCACATTACTGTGATGTTCCTCAAATGCAACGAACACTTATCTTGTTTTAAGTATGCAGTTAACTGCTGAAAAATGTCACAAACTATGAATTTGTGAGTAAATTATGAGTAAATTTTGCAATTGTCACTCGATAACCTCCTCAGAATCTTTATTCCTGAATGTGAAATACAGAGCTTAGGAATCAGGCATTACACAATAGTGAATAGATGCAAAAACTGCATATGGTCTCGGTTTCAGTCTTGGTCTCGAGACGGTCTCGAGACCTTTTTTCTGGTCTCGGTCTCGGCCTAGGGTGCTTAGGTCTTGGTCTCGGTCTCGGCCATGGTGGTTATCATGGAGTCTTCGCTCGGCGTATGCAGTTGCGCATCTTTGAAGTCATAAAGAATAATGTTTCTGGAAGCCTTTTAGTCAATGCGTGAATGCCAGTTATGAAATCAGGAATTGTCTACCGTTAATATAATGCCATACTTTATTGCGAGACACGGTGTGTTCCATGTAACTCGGAAAGCGCACTGATGGGGTTATTAGGTAAGTTTATTTAAGCTTCTTTAAACTTTTGAGTAAGAACATCAAATGGGAGAGGATAATGAAACTCCTGAAGTTTTCATGTATGTGCAAATTTAAAGTTATTTCAGCTGTGCCATTTGTGTCACTATTTTTAAGGTATACATCGCAATTCTCTAAATGAAGATAAACAGTAATAAAATAAAATAAAAATACTGCAATGAATTATAAGAACAGAAATAAAAGAAAAACGCAAAATTTTACAGAACAAAAATCGAAGTAAGAACGCGTCTAATAAAATAAAATAAAAAAATAGAATGAAATATCATCGACTCATTAAATGCAACCTAATTAATTATTGTAGAAAATTTATAATGAAGCATTATTATTAAATATAAGTGACACGAAGCAGTTGAAGTGTTGAAAGAAGATTTGGGAAACTCTCAAAGAAAGATATAATCCATTCGGTTCTTTATGCCTTTCCCTCGTCAATGCTGTCGTTTCGTCTTCTTCATCTTCTTCATTTTATTTACCATCAGAAATATTATCACTCTCAGACGTGTCAAAATTAGATTCAAAAGAATCAGACTCAGCAGGAGAACGGACATTTCTAATTAAGTTCATGTCGCCAATGCTCCTCTTAAAAATAATAATAAAAAAATTAATAAATATTACTTCATCCACGTAAGTTTCGAATCCTCATTAAAAGGAAATTTTGCTCACAACAGAAAGTTTCATTATAAATAATGAGTAAACAATGAGTAAGCATTTCACTCATGAAATGTCAAACTACTGTCATGACGTCAGCACAGCGCCATCTGACACGTCCTGAAATCTTTTCAAATTGCTTTCTCAAAACTGTATTGTATTTGGGCGTAATTCCAGTTTCTTAATTAGTGAAAATGATTTGTTTAGGTCTACTTGTAATGGTAGGCCTAACACAGAAACTGCTGAAGGTAGATAGAGTCTATTAGAAAATCTTTTCGACGCAGTGCGTATTGTAATTGCAGTGGTGCGAACAACGTCTTTATACTATCTGAGTTCAACTCCAGGAAGACGTGCGATCCTGATGGTGTTCCTCCTGTTGTTTTTAAGAACTGTGTTTTAGTACTGACATCCTGCCCAGGCAAACTCTTTCGTCTTTCTCTCTCATCTGGTACTTTTCCTTTCTGCTGGAAGTTCGCTTTCATTCAGACTGTTCCAGTTTATTTCCAGTTGATGCGACTTAGAAAAAATGCGGCAACGTAAATGAAAATGATTACTTCATAAACAATGTCAATAATACGAATATTGCCAACAACAGATTAGTTATTATTTTCGTTTTATAAATGTACGAAGTCTACGCCCTTAAAAGGTTCGATTTATTTTTGTGTACCTACTAAGTGGATTGACAACAAAGGAAGGAAAGCTACAGCAGAGAGAACCAGTAGTAAATAAATGATCGTCATGAGATAAATTTTAAAAGGTTGGACCGGAGATTCGTTCGATGTTTGTGATGCGTCAATGCCTTGTAGGTGAGTTGATTCTGAGAAGACAACTTCAGTCTAATTTAAAATCAGGGCAAAAATTGGCGAGAGAGAGAGAGAGAGAGAGAGAGAGAGAGAGAGAGACGATAAACACAAAAGGGGTTGTTTTCTTGCAAACTTTACCTGTTGGTAACTTCAAAATAAGCTCCGCCCCTTTTCATTACAAAGGGAATTTAACTGTGAAATGCGTGCAATGATGTTTTTCTCTTAGGAGGGAATAAGGTCGTAAATACCTCTTTTTTTTTCGTTAGAGATAATCAATTAATGAGAATTCAGTATTTGGCACAGTTTATGTTTTTGTCTAAGCAGTAATTAAATAAAAAAGGATCACATAAAAAGGCAATAAAAATAAATCTTTTATTATTATTATTATTATTATTATTTCACAAAATGCAACGGGTTCTACAGATCTACAGAAGCTAAGGCTAACAAAGACCCTAAGATCCACTCTAGGTTAGCCCGAGAGAAAGAAGAGAGTAGGGGGTTAAAAGAAGAGAATAGGGAGTTAAAAGAAGAGAATAAGGGGTTAGGTAAGTAGCAAAACCTATCATTCGTGGGTCAACATTCATTCAAAAAAAGAGAGAGAAAGACTCACCATCATCATCCGCCGGCCACTGCCGACAAGTCGGAAAAATAGTCGAAGAGAATAGGAAAGGGGTGAAAGATGAAAAGAAGTAAAATAAGAACGCTTACAAACCATGCAAACACAGTCTTAACTCAAACAGTGTCTTCTTCTTCCGCAGCTTATTATCCCATCTTTACATGGGGTCGCTGTTTTTGGTTCGTCTTCTCCACTCTCCTCTGTCGTATACCACGTCCTCCTCCAAGTCCTTCTCCTGATGTCCGCCACCACACAGTCCCTCCATCTCGTCTTCGGTCTTCCTCTTCTTCTCCGTCCCGGCAACTCCATCTCCAGCACTCTGCGCCCCACATACTCCTCCTCTCTTCTCCTGACGTGTCCATACCACCTCAGCCTGGCCTCCTGCACCTTCTTAGATGCTTCCGCCACCTTCACTGTTCCTCTTATATGCTCATTTCTGACCCTATCCCTCCTCGTCACTTCACATATCCATCTCAACATCTTCATTTCAGCCACATCGATTTTTCTTTCATTGCTCTTCTTCATTGGCACAGTCTCCATTCCATACAACATTGCCGGCCTCACCACTGTTTTGAATACCTTTCCCTTCAGTTTCACTGGGACCCTCTTATCACAGAGCACCCCTGATACGTCTCTCCAGTTCTTCCACCCCGACTGTATTCTACATTTTATCTCTCTCTCTGCTCCCCCCTCTGCATCCACTGTTGACCCCAAGTATTTAAAATACTCCACCGTCTTAACACGCTCTCCACTCAATGTCACTTCCCCTCCTCGGTCCTGCTGCACATCACATCTCATATATTCGGTCTTCTTTCGGCTAATTCTCATCCCCCTACTTTCCAACGCCTCTCTCCAATTTTCCAACTGCTGCTCCACCTCCTCTTTCGTCTCCCCACTCAACACAACATCGTATGCATACATCATGCACCACGGCGCCTCCCCTCTAATCCTGTCCGTCAACACATCGAATACCACATTGAAAAGGAAGGGGCTCAAAGCTGATCCTTGGTGCAGACCAACTTCCACCCCAAAGCTCTCTGACACACCCACGCTACTCCTCACCTTAGTTGTTACTCCCCTGTACATCCCCTTGATCAGTTTAACATACTTCTCCGGTACCATCTTTTCCCTTAAGCATCTCCAAACTTCCTGCCGTGGTATCCTATCATATGCCTTCTCCAAGTCAATAAAAACCATGTGCAACGCCTTCTGCCCCTCTCTGTACCTCTCTGCCAACTGTTTCAATGCAAAAACTGCATCCGTCGTTCTCCTTCCCGGCATAAATCCAAACTGTTCCACTGACACTTCCGCTTCGTCTCTCAACCTACTCTCAACTATTCGCTCCCATATCTTCATTGTATGTGATATTAGCTTGATCCCTCTATAATTCGTGCAATCTTGTACATCTCCCTTCTCTTTGAATATAGGCACTATGATGCTGGTCCGCCACTCATCCGGAATCACCTCCTGGTCAAACAACTTCTGCATTAGATCCCACACCAGATCCACCCCCTCATCTCCCAGTGCCTTCCATGCCTCGGCTGGTATCTCGTCTGGGCCAGTCGCTTTGTTATTTTTCATCCTATTCAGAGCACGACTCACTTCCATCCTCCCCACTTGTTCTGTCATAGCTACATTTGGTAATCCATCCTCATAGAAAGATCTTGGGTTTTCTTTATTTAATAATTCCTCAAAATATTCATTCCATCTATCCTTTATAACTCAAACAGTGTCATACCATGCAAACTACAGACATGCAAGTAAAGAGAGGATAAGAAAAGAAAAAAAAGGTAGGAAGAGTATAACAAAAAGTGGGTTAGTTTACGCTACGAGCTACATCTAACTTCGTGTTAGTCTAATATTTTTTCATTGCTGGCATATCACACGCTGGCAAATGATGATGATGATGATGATGATGATCTACAGATCTACAGAAGCTAAGGCTAATAAAGACCCTAAGATCCTGTCCCTCTCAAGGCTGTCAAATTACAATAATTAAAACCTAATAACAATGTATAAAAATGTATAAAAATGGGTCCTATCTGCTGAAATGTTCTTTTTCCCCCGTTAAAATTGTCCCAGAGATGAAGGAAGAGAATTCTTTCACTCGTACATAAATAACTTCATTCGTCTGAAGTTCATCGCAACGGCTTTTACTTCAAATTCAAACTCAAACTTTATTCAGAAAAGAATACAAGTGACAGAGTTTTACGATTTTTAGATGTGTGTTATGATATTAACATATTCAGAGCACTTTCATCCGAATGTTGCCCTTGTAAGCATGAGGCAGTCGTAAACATTTGAGTTCGATTTAACGGTATGGAAACATTTCAGAGAGCCTATACGTTAGCCTGAAAGTTTGTTGAGTTTGTCGGCTATGTAACGAAGTAGCTTAGCACAACGAAACAAAACACTACGCCAAGTGAGCTAGTGGCCTATGCGAAGTTTACAGACCTGGTTCTTCGTGATGAAGCTAGGCTATGAAGACGGGGTTAATTCTAAGTGAGTTGACGGTTGAGTTTTGCAGACGGTTGAGTTTTGCAGAAGTGATGTTGCTCTGCTGGTGAGGCCAGATAGCACTAAACAGCAAAATCTAACTTTTTTTTCCTCCTTCGAATGAATTTATGTGATTCCAATGTACTTTTATACGCTGATTACGAATTTGAAAACAGAATTTTTCTAGTGTAACTAGCGGCGTACGTCAAGGATCAGTTCTGGGACCAGTTCTTTACTTATTTGTATCATTGACGTAGACATAGGAATTAAGAGTATAATTTCAAAATTTGCGGATACCAAACTAGGGGGACGAACAAAATCAGCGCAGAACGTTTGTAGATTCAAAGAGATATTAATAACTTACTCAAGTGGGCAGAAATTTGACAAGTGAACTTTAATATAGATAAATGTAAAATGTTGCATATCGGTAGAAACAATGTTAAAGAAAAGTACTTTATACGCGACAGTACACTAACGAATGTTACGGAAGAGAAAGATTCGGGTATTATTGTTGCCGACATTCTTAAACCGAGTAAGCAATGTATCAAGCGGTCAGAAAAGCAAATAGAATCTTAGGATTTATTGCTAGATCATTTGAATCTAAGTTGGAGAAAACAGTGCTAATATTATATAATTCTTTAGTACGTCCCCATCTGGAATACTGCGTTCAGTTCTGGTCCTCATATTTACGACAGGACATACAGTAGACAGAATGGGAAAAATGGAGCGACAGGCTACTGAGGTGATTCCATGACTTAGAAACAAATCATACGCTGTCCGTTTTGAAACGTTAAATTTATTCTCACTCGTAAACGGGCGTATTCGAGGAGGAGATTTAATCCAGGCGTTTAAAATGATTAAAGGTTTTGATAATATCGACGCTGAAAAATATTTCACCTTCAGAAATGCAGATAGAACTCGCGGTAATGGTCTCAAATTAGTGGGTAAACATTTTAATTCTAATGAAGCTAAACATTTTTTCTTCAATCGTATAGTTAATTTGTGGAATGGATTGCCAGCCAGCGTTGTTCAAAGTAATTCAAACAAATCCTCTAAAAAGAGACTAGATGTTTATCTTGCCTTAAACCTCAGTTAAAAGCATTTGTTAGAGCATACAGTAGAAGTATTGCAGAATTTTCACTCGGATTTCCTCCTCTTTACTTTAAAATTTTCACTTTATATTTAATTTTTTTTTCCTTCCTTTCAACCTCTTTGCTTTGTTTTAAAACTTTCACTTGTCTTTAAATTTTCTTACATCTTTTAACCTTCCTTTTTAATTCTAAACAGACAGCCTCGTAGGGACCAGCCGGTCTGTTTCTGTTTGGTGTGCTTTGTATTTCTTCGTATATACACATATATATGTATATATGTATATATATAATATAAGCTAAAATAAAATAAAAAGTGGTTGTCGTAAAGCAAACATGTAAGAACGATATAACGTCTGCACCCACGATGAAACTGAACTGTAGAGTTCTACAGATCTACATAAGTTAAGGCTAACAAAGACCCTAAGATCCACTCTAAGATTAGCCCGAGAAAAAGAAGAAAATAAGGGGTTGAAAGAAGAGAATAAGGGGTTAAGTAAGTAGCAAAACCTATCACTCGTGGGTTAAAATTCATTCAGAAAGAGAGAAAGACACCATCACCATCCGCCGGCCACTGCCGACAAGTCGGAAAAATAATCGAAGAGAATACTTCCAGCTGTTGCAGACCAGTCCTCCACTCCATAGGGAGGTAGAGGATGCAGCCCACTCTGCTGGAAAGGGTGAAAGATGAAAAGAAGTAAAATAAGAACGCATTACAAACCATGCAACACATTCTTAACTCAAAGAACAACACATTCTTAACTCGAAGCAACACGTAACTCCAGCGGTTGCAGACCGGTCATCTACTCCATAGGGAGGTAGAGGACGGAGCCCACTCCGCCGGAAAGGGGTGGAAGATGAAAAGAAGTAAAATAAGAAGGCATTACAAACCATGCAACACATTCTTAACTCAAACACTATCATACCATGCAAACTACAGACATGCAATGAAGAGTTATAGACATGCAAATAAGGAGAGAGAGAGAGAGAGAGAGACAAAAAAAAGTAGAAAGAATAACAAAAAGTGGGTTAGTTTATGCTACGAGCTACATCTAAGTTCGTGTTAGTCTAATTTTTTTTTTTTTTGCTGGCATCACACGCTGGCATGTCACAAGCTGACATTATCGTCAACAGAATCATCCTCGATCACCACCCCCAGAGCTCCTGTTGCTAATGGTTTTATTATATTAAACAACGTTAATAATTCTAACGAAGGAGAGGGAAAAGGGATCGGCTCGGAGGGAAAAGGGGTCGGCTCGGAGGGAAAAGGGGGCGGCTCGGAAGGAAAAGGTGGCGGCTCGGAGGGAAAAGGGGGCGGCTCGGAGGGAAAAGGGGCGGCTCGGAGGGAAAATTATTATTTATTAAAACTTATTTATTAAAATTTAAAATTAAAAATTAACTTAAAAATTAAAATTTATATCATTATAAAATCTTAAAATTAACAATAATAAAATTTGAAGGACAATGAGAATAGCTAAATTATAAGATAATTAAAATTAGTGATTGTAGAACCTGAAGGACAATGAGAATAGCAAAATTATAAGAAAATTAAAATTAGTGATTATAGAATTTGAAGGACAATGAGAATAGCAAAATTATAAGATAATTAAAATTAATAATTATAGAATTTGAAGGACAATGAGAATAGCAAAATTATGAGATAATAAGGATTATAAAATTTTGAACTAAAAAATTATAGTATTCTATAAACTTAAAATTTAAATTTAACTTAAAAATTACATAATTCTAAAAATTAAATTTAGCAATTACAGAATCTGAAGGACTGCGAGAATAGCAGAATTATAAGATCATAAGGATTCTAAAATTATAAAATTTCAAGATAACATAAATTTACGATTTTTCTATATTTTAATTATTATTATTATTATTATTATTATATAAGAGTAATGATACATGATGATAGGTTATGTAGTGATAGGTTTTCTTAACAGGTGGGTTATGCTGAAGGTAAATCTATGATATATAGAGATATTACCGAAAATTGTCGAAGTTATTTTGAGTACGAATTTATTTTTTTTGTTCTTCCTACGTCTTACGAACATATATTATGTCGTCCCGTACATAACAGGAATAAATTATTTTTTCTTTTAATAGTTTATCAAAAATTTCATTTTTGTATTCACAGAGTTAGGTTGGGAGCTCGTTCCAGTGGAAGCAGCGTTTGATATGGGGTGAGGAGACATACCTCTCTCCTGTTCCTTCACGAAAACTCCTGGAGATGATAGAGTTGGGGATGCCTGTTGTTGTTGATTTTTGCTTCTTACTTTTTGGCACTTTTTTAAAGTGCATTTACTTGAAATTTAGATATTTGTTGATAGTTTTTGAAGTCTTAATGAGAAAATTTGATTCGATTTGTAGATGAAATTCTTGCTTTACATTAACACCATTATGGCCCAAAACTTTTTTTATTTCCTGATATTTCTTGATATAGTCAACTTCGGAGAGACTTTAATTAACATGAAATAAGTATCTGATACAGAAAATTTTAAATTAAAAAATAAAAATTAAAAATTTAATATTTAAAATTTTCACTTTGACCTATCGAAAGCCTTTGATACGCTCTCACATATCTTACTAGACAAATTAAATACATATGGCATAAGGGGAAATATGCTAAGTTGGTTTAAGTCATAGCTCTATAATCGTCACCAGTATGCTAAAGTAAATGACATTTCATCAGAATTTGCTATATCGGAAAATGGGGTTGCACAAGGATCAATCCTTGGACTCTTACTCTTCTTAATGCATGTAAATGATTTTTATCGATCAACAACATTAGACTGTATTCAATATGCAGATGATACAGCACTCACTTCTACACACCACGATATCAATTACCTAATGAACGAAGTGAACAGGCAATTAAATCATGTCTATAAATGGACGTATGCAAATAAGCTTTTACTAAACTTGACAAACTCATCATACATGATCGTAACTAAAAAAACTGAAATCGTGCACACACCATTAATAATTTGAAACACTCCTCTTGCAAAAGTAAATGAAGTTAAAGTTCTTGGCATCAAGTTAGATGAAAAATTAAATTTCAAAAGCCACACACAACATATCAAGTCAAAAATATCTAGATTTCTCTACATAATGTTTAAACTTAAAAAAAAAACAATTCCCAAAATGCCCTCCTCACACTGTATTACTTATTTATTCATCCACACTCGCAATATGGAATCACAGCATGGGATAGTACAAAGAATTATATACTGTATTCGCTAGAAGTAATCCATAAAAAATGTTCACGAACTCTCTCAGACAGTGATAACAGACGATCTCATACCTCTTCAATGTTCAGAAACTTAAATATTCTAAAACTAAATGACATGTATAAACTTACTGTCGGTATCAGTATGTACAAAGTTGCTAATAATAGAAACTATACTTCGCCCATTCACAGGGCGATTACCCCCCCCCCCATCATATCAACCATAATCATAATACAAGGCTTCCCAATGATTTCATACATAAACCAAATTATTCCATGCAAAGTGCAGGAAATGCTCTCTCCTACAAAGGGGCAGATATCTGGAGCGCTATATCCATAAACATTAGACAAGCACCATCACTAATATCGTTTCACAACTCACTAAAGAAACACTTTATAAACTCCTACTAATGTATATGTGTGTATATGCATATATATCGCAATTTGTAAATATTAATAAACAATGAAAATCACCTATTATATATGGAAAATTCACAATATTAAATGGGTGCAATCATAAACCATATAAATTAGATGTTAAAAGTTTCCAATATATTACGTCATAGTTATAATATGCCTCACTCATCTATATCTTTGTGACTTTAAGATTGTATCATGATTTGTACTATTCACCATTTTTCTTTTTTATTATTTCTATTAACATTTTCTATTATTTAAAAAATTATTTCAATTTTCATTTGTAATGAAAACTAAATGTAACTAAATGCAACATTATTTTATTTTCCACAAATTCTGTTTATACTTGACAGTTTCCTATGTAAAAATAGAAATGAATCTCAAAGACTTTTTTGCCTGAATAGCTGCCATGCTTCCCAACGGCATATTCAGATAAGAATACTGTAATTAAAATACAAAAATTAAACGTTAATCTCAACATTGTGTAAACCAGTATGGATGTAATATAGGTACAGGGTGGCCCATAATTCAGTAACCATAGGAATAATTGTTTTTTTTTTCTAATAATTCTTGTACTTTCTAATAATGATTTTTTTTTAATTTTCTTTTTGATGAGAAAAAATCGAGTGGAGTGATATCTGGTGACGTGGGTGGCCATTCGATAGGACCTCTTCGGCCAATCCATCTGTTGGGGAACGTTTTATCAAAGTATTTGCGAACTTGCATGGCAAAATGAGGAGGTGCACCGTCTTGCTGAAAAAACATGGCACGTCGTTTGTTTATCGGTACGTCATCTAGGTAATTCATCAAAAAGAAAATAAAGAAAAAAAACATCATTAGAAAGTACAAGAATTATTAGAAAAAAAATACAATTATTTCTATGATTTCTGAATTATGGGCCACAAATGAGTTTCTTCTGAATAAAGATTATTATTATTATTATTATTATTATTATTACTAGCGGTAGTAGTAGTAGTAGTAGTATCATATTATATGACCCTTAAACTTTAGGCTTTACTGGGCTCTCAGATTAATTATGAGATAAAAGCATTTCATACAGAGGCAGTTACGATACGGTTTCATAATATTATTATTAATTAACCCTTTTGCTGCGTAATTCGGATATATCCGAACAAAACTGTGCGGAAATATCCGAATGGCGCAGCAAAAGTTTTAATTAAACATTATATAAAACTAACTTGGTAGTTATGGTTATGAAATATATAAATATGATTAATTATGAATATAATTACATATAAAATAACACACGGTTTATAGTTATGTAGGTTAATTTTTAGGAGAGGCTGAACAACAAAGAACAATCTTTGAGCCTTCTATTGCGTTTGAAACATCTATCGCGTCCTTTTCGGCTCGATGGTACCAAGGGTACGTTGGTTGAATTAGATATGAGAGAGAGAGAGAGAGAGAGAGAGAGAGAGAGAGAGAGAGTAGATGAACGCAAAACTCAACTGTAAAAAAACGAGACGTGTGAAGCATTTTTGAAAGACGTGTAACTATTTTTTTGTTTAAGATAAGGCACATTCAAAAAGTTTGGAAGTTGTTAAGTTTAAACTGTTTCTAAATAAAAGGCAATACATATTGGTTAATGTTAATTTATACTATAAACTATTCGGTAGTTTCACGGTTATAATAAGTGTCTGTTGGGTTGAATTTCATTGTGAATTTTTTTTTATGCTTTATCCTCTCTAAGGTTTCAATTATATAATACCCAACCATTCCTACGCCCAGAAACGAGAGGTTAACGAAGAGTTTTGCAGTCATGCACAAATAGGTACTCATTACGTAGGTCACAATGTAACCGAAAGCCTCCCACAATCGGTAGTTGCTGAAGGCCGCTTCTGCTTCACCAGGGAAGATGACACCATAGAAGGCTGCAAAGGAAAGCGTTTTAATGAGTCTTCTTACTTTATTTTAGATTAAGAAAGTTACTAGAACATTTTATTGTAGTGAAGGGACTTTTTTTAATTGACATTAGAAAGCCAGCGTGGCCTATTACAATAAAAGTAGACCTACATTTGTTTTGTTGGAAATGCCTTTTATTGTACGCAAGTTCATTTTCATTATTGTTCAGTAACAATAAATTGTTTAATTCAACCTATAAATGTAATTTTCATCACGAGATTACGTAGACCCAACACTAGTGGCTATGTGTGCGGTCCCATGCTGGAATAATAGGGTAAGTACTTTGTGCCTTCAAAATACAGTTTGTCTGTCAAAATATGAAATAAAGTGGAGCTACTGAGCCTTTATGGACGTTTGAGTAGTATCTCAAGGCCTACAACTAAAATTGAGGAGGACTGATCTGGATATGGAGAACCTGTGGAGATGTGCTCTATCTTACATTGGTGTAATCCACTGTGAAATTCGGTGGTTGCGTGGTTATGGTGTGGGCAGGCATTTGGTACTCTGAAAACACTGACCTTTTGTCCGTAGAGGGCCGTTAAGCTTAATTCACAAGGTTACATAGCCATCCTGCCTTTGTTTCAGAATGGAATACTGTACTTATACCACCTATTTTCATGATCGTGGCCAATGTATGTAACACCGTTTCCCGTCGAACAGCGAAATTAAATGACATTGGGTTTGGAAAGTTGTTGGATGGGAGACCATTCTCTGCATCCAGATCATGTAGCGCTCCGTACCCTTGTTTCGAATCCCACGTAAAGCTGCAGGTCCCCCCTCCGTCATATGACCTTAGATGTTGCGAAGAAGGTTAAAGAACTCCATCACTACATTTTACCTAAGCAATGAGTTTCAATAAATTCCCGAGTTATACAACTCACAAACTTTGCATGCGAAAAAGCACAATTATAAGGAATGAGCAAAGCCAATCAAAGTCGGTTTTCAGACTTCAACCAAAGCCTACTAAAGAGTCTTATTGTGTCACTCATGAGGTGTCATTTATGACGAATGAGAAAAGCTAATGAAGGTTGGTTTTCAGACTTTAACGACTCTGCCTTGAACATGAAGATAGATGGTAACAAGAATTTACCCAAAGCTGATATATAAATAACAAATTAATATTACTTGAGATACTCGCCATATAGCGTATTCAATGAGAACTAATCTTTGAAGTACACGCTCATATGACTTACAAGTTTATTAACAAAAACTAAATATCATCATATTAATCTTTACAAAAAATACAAGCCTAAAAGCTTAATTTATTTACTGACCCGATACATTATTATATATTAAACTATACAATAATATAAATTTGAATGTAATTTAAGTTGATGTTCTTTTTGCAGGTAATTTAGTTCTCCTTCCAAACACTAGATGGCAGAAGTGAAAGAAAGCTAGCTCAAAAGTGGGCGGAGTTTCGGATCTTGTTATTAAATAATCTTTGATTTAACCAATACTGTACATTCAACATTTACCATTAATTTGTGTTTGCCACACGGCGTCAGCCATTCCCCACAAACAAGGGATGACGAAGAAGACGGCGTAATCTTTAGGATGAGGTCTCCACGTGAACATAACTATGATCAAGACGATGTTCATAATTGCTCCGAAAGTAAAAATGGGAACCCTTTTCACATATTTAATTAATGGAGTAAAAGCCAAAGAGAATATGGCGTCAGTAACTCCGAAGCAGAGGTATGCGTAACCAACCATATGGATACCAATTCCACACGTGACGAAAGCCTAAAATAGATACAAATATTTTAGAACAATTAAATAAAAATAACTTTAAATATATGAAATATGTCATGTGCATACTGATAATTATAAAAATCAACATTAAATGAAACACCGTTCATTTTCCAATCAGTCTCAGTTCTTGTCTCATGCTTTTGGAAAGGACTTGTACGAAGTTTAGTGGGTGAAGAGCTCAGTTACAAGCATAAAATGTTCTTGAATTTATTCTATTACAGAGGAGTACATAAGTGCGACCATAATACCATAATGCAAAATCACATTTTAGAGTAAACCCTGAAGTGGGGTAAATTATAATGGACTATAATTATAACTGGATGTGTTCTAATAAACTTTTACTGAACCTGACAAAGTCATCTTATATGATTATCACCACTAAACATATAAACACAAACTATCAAATAAAAATTGGTAGTACTACGGTACTCTTACAAGGGTGAATGAAATTAAAATTATTGGTATTAATTTCGACAAGAACTAAATTTCAAAATTTCTGTACAACAAATCAAATCCAAAATATCAAGATTTCTTTTCATATTATTTAAACTGAAAAAGACTCTTCCTCAAAACGCACTCCTTACCCTGTATTGTTCCTACATCCATCCACATTTATTGTACTACATTACAACATGTGGTAGTTCAAAGAAATATATAAATTATCCTTTGGAAGTAATTCATAAAATATGCCTGCGAACCATTTCAAATAATTATAACAGACAGTGTCACACTTCCCCATTGTTTAAAGAGCTAACTTTTAAAATTAAATTACTTATACAAATTTATTGTTGCCGTGCCGATTAACCTCTTCGAGGTCTAGGGGCTAAAGCACATCTAGGGTTCCTTTGCCTCTCAATAAAAAAATATGAATGTTGTTTTAAATTTTTGTATTCGTTTTCATAATTAAAACAACAAAATTAAAATTTACAAAACGAAGTTTACAAATTACAAGAGAACCTTCCTAGATTTTGCTTCACTAAATAAATTCAAAACATCACTGAACTCAAGTTATTGTAGAAATTTATGTATTTATAAAAAAACGTAAAAATTGTTCTCTTCTGCTTTTTGGAGGTCGCTCTTTATTAAAAAGTGTGTGTGTGTGTGTGTGTGTGTGTGTGTGTGTGTGTTGGTACCCATAGTTTTGCTGTTATATAGTTTTCGGCTTTTTACTCCTTTATTTAACGATGATAATGATTTGATGTTACCTGATTAATTAAACTCTACATTTTTTACTTATCTTTTACTTCTTTCTTATCTGTTCGTGATCATATTTACAGAAGTTGTAGATAATAGGATATTAAATTCAAATGACATTATACGATTAATTATGTTATCTCAATCAAATATTTTGAAGGGCCTTTTCTGATCAACTGGAAGTGGTGTTGCTGCATGCTATATGACCACGGCATAACCCTAACTAACGAGGTATTTGTTTGCATATCATAGGGATACTTAGTAAATTAATGAAATTCATAGATGAACAAACAAAATAAATGAGAGAGAATAACTTTTTTGTTTTTTAAATATACCTTCAAAAGGTATGACCAGTTATTACGTACGTTTGAAGAATTTCAGTTGTATAAACTTGGGTATTACTTTGGGTAGCTGGTTGTACTTAACCACGTAGTAGCTTTCACAGCTGTTATACCTTTCATCTGCCTTTATAAGATACAAAGAAAAACAGGTGCAAGAACTCACAATTCACTCTACATTCATCTAAATTAGAGGATTTAGGACCGTTCCGAACGTCCGACATTTTTTTGTTCTGCGCCTTTGTTCATTTATAGTTTTAATCAAAATTGATACTCGCTACGGTTAATTGTAGTTGGATAGAAAAACGAATGAGGCTATCATGATGTAATGACATTACTGAGTAAAGCATTTTTTTAAGCTTTTCCTACTGGGAGACAAAGGCAGATCGGGAAGTGTGGGGAGGGGGGGGATTAAGGCAGGGGTGTGCTGCCAATTTCTTAACAACCGGTTCTGATACAGAGAGGGGTGTAAATCGGCGAGCGTAAATGGCGCGAGTCATTAAGTTAGGGGGTCTGTGGTGAGCGGTAGCTCCCCCAGCGGGGTCCGGGGTGGAGCCCCGGAAGCCAACGCATTTTAGCTTTTCCAAACAGCATTTTGTAACATTTTGGCAGAAATTATTTAACATATTCTTTATACTCACTAATGACATAATTATCTAAAAATAAACTAATTTTTCATAAAAAAATAAATAAATATTGAAACGACCACTGCTTGTGATACTACTTATATTTTTCTATAAAATCCTGAAAAAATTTAAAAAAAATTAGATATAAATAAATTTCTACTGACTGTTAAATATTTGTTAACAAAAAACAAACGGTTCGGTGATCCAATCAAAATTTAACAACCGGTTCGGGCGAACCGGACCGAACCGGTCCCAGCACACCCCTGGATTAAGAATACTGTGGATCCGGATGTTCCCTAATCAGGCCACCATACCACTGTGGTCTGAAATAACACTAGCATTATCTATATATAAATATTCAATGTAAATTTCATATTTACATTTAGGATAAACAGTTCTAATTGTGGCATATGTGCGTGTATTATATGTATTTATATGGCTTCCAAGACAATGCTCCCAAGACAACTCCCAAGACAATTCTATTTTTACAAATTTTGAAAATTCCTTGTCGCCCAGTACCCTAAAATTTCATTTACTGGACGACAAATTTTCTTCACTGGGTGACATTCGTGTCGCCCACTCACTAGGTTAAAAAATGCTGTTACTGAGTGTAATTATAAACGTATGATAAGTTAATACTTGATGGAATTCATATGTTGGGTCACTAGTCATCTATCGCTCGAAGATTTCAGGTCATATCGTTTTGTGGTGTAGTGGTTAGCATCGCTGACTACGAATCCACCGGCCCAAGGTTCGATCTCCAGTCATGATAGGTGGCGTTCAGCTCACCTTTTTGTTCATCCTTCATACTAAGGATATATAGAAGTTCGAGGATGCGGAGGTCGGTTGGTTGGTGTGCTGAATTAATAATTTTGAAGTTGGTGGGAAGCAGGGAGAGGGGTTGTGGAGGTGGTACTGATCCCTTTATGGCTGATTTGAGCGGTTTATTTAAAGGTTGTGATGTTCTAGTAGAAATACCGCGATGTTCGTTCACTTTTGTTTGATATTGGCAAATGATACTGACGACATTTTTCTCACCTTTCACAATGTCAACCATGCCCCCCTTTTCCTTAATTCTCAACACCAAAACTTTAAGTTCACTAAAAAAGATGAATCCAACAACAACCCACCCTTTTTAAATATAACAGTAACAAAACAAAATAATAAATTCAGCACCTCCATACATCGGAAACTAATATACGCAGGCCTAAGTACTAATTACTTTAGCCACATCCTTTCACTATATAAAATTAACGGCATCAAAATCTTAATCCATCGTGCTTATCAACTTTGTTTCTCCTACCTCTCCTACCACAATGAATTAGAATTCGCTCAATAATTTCAGTATTAATAACTCTTTCCCAAAATATTTATTACAATTTCTAACTACATAGAAATTTTCTTAACATTTATCAACCTCCCCTTAAAGTTCCCACCGTTAAAAAAGATATACAATACTTTTCTTTCCCCTTTTGCGACTACATTAGTTACAAAATACACTCAGAACTTCGCCACCTACTCCCTCCTTTCACCCCTCATATCAACTTTCAATTTGTATTCATCAACAACGATAGCATTAAATTATGCTTCAACCATAAAGAAAAAAAACCTAAGCCCGTCCACTATTTACTTTTTCAACTGTATTCGCAGCAAAGCATCGCGGTATTTCTACTAGAACATTACAACCTTTAAATAAACCGCCCAAATCAGCAATAAGGGATCATTGCCACCTCCACAACCGCCTCCTGTTTCCCACCAACTTCAAAATTATTAATTCAGCACACCAATTAACCGACCTCCGCATCCTCAAATTCCCATATGTATACAGTATCCTCAGTATGAAACCATCGTTCAACGACTATAGTTCTGCTTTTAACTTAAAACATAGCCAGATAAATTCTCCTTCTTCACCACTGGAAAAGAAATGTGCAACCACTCATTTTAACTTTGGAACAATTTTCATAATGAAAATTTCAATATTTAACCATTTCCAATTGGCTTTTAACAATTGGCTTATTACTCCTATAATAACCTGGTAAGATATTCTTTACAATATTTGTTATCTTTTTAACCTTTGTACAGTATATTTTAACCATTACCTTTCTATATTTGATATACTTTTTCATTTTCACCTACTTAATATAAATATATTATTAATAGTATATGATTATAACTTACAAATATATTGTTATATAAAGTTTTGTTCATCATATTATTATTATTTTTAACATTTGTTTTAACTTTTTTAGCACTGATGATGGAAATTGAACTTTTCTGAAACGTCTATCAATAAAAAATGTACTCGCTCCTCGTCCTCTTTTTTCTCATATATATATATATATATATATAATATATATATAGCCCCCGCAAGGGGGTTCTAAGCTCGTGCTCTTGAGTGCTCTTTGTGCTCGTTTGTACGTGCTTGTTCCTGGAGGTTTCACGTGCGCCCTCCCGGCCCTAGCACCCAAGGATGATGGGACTCGACCCTGCAGTCCTTGTCATCCTTTGGTCTTTTTCCACTTCGACTGCCCCTCTACCCTTTCTTTTTCCTCTGTCTTTCCTCTCACTTTTTCTTTGTTTTTCCGCCGAGATATGCCCTTTTAAATAGAGGCGAATCGGTTCTTCCCGAACTTTAAAAAAAAATATATATATATATATATATATATATTATATATATATCAGAGATGAAGACTCGAGTTAACGACTCGGACTCGAGTCCCTGTTTTCTTTTACTTGAGACTTGACTCGGACTTGGGTGTAATTTGACTTGACTTGAGACTTTGCCTCTTCTGACTCGAGAATTGGGTGAAATGACTCGAGTATTTTTTCGAATTATGTCAAAACCCAAATAAATGTATAATTTACGCGTTTTAACGCAAAATATAAATAACTCCAAGATGGATGCACGCTGTGGAGAATATGTTTTATTTACGCGTAATCATAAAAATTTAACAAATATCAGAACTTTGACTCGTGTAATAAATACAAATTATGATAATAAAAACCCACTGTAATAGACTCTATTTGAGTGGGTTTTTATTATCATATTTTGACCTTCACGTAGAAAAGTGAAGTTTTTGCAAATACAAATTATTTTTAAATAATAACTAAATTTGTTTTTCTGGGGTACAGTATAGGAATTTATGCCTGTTGACCTGCACACACACATATATATATATAAATAAACCTAGATAAATATCAAATCTTGAGTTCCTATACTCATGTGTTACTTTCTTGTATCTACTGTATTACTGTACAGTGATATTCTTTCTCATAAATGATATTGAAATATTTTGTACTGTTTATACCTTTTGTTATCCAATTTTAATTGCATCTCTGGCACTAACAGTGTGGTTTAACAAGATTTAACCTTTATATACTGTATATCATCACTCCACGCATCTTAAATTTATATTTCACTCATCCACAGTGACTTGAGACTTGACTTGAGACTCACGCTTAAAGACTCGCGACTTGACTCGGACTCGATAAGAACGACTTGAAAACAAGTCTGATATATATATATATATCAGGTCATCCCATAAGTAATGTCGTTTTTTACGATAGATTACGTTTAAACTAGTCCTACTCGGTTTTCCGAAGGTTATATCTAAGAGGAGATCTATCGTGTTTCGCTACATACTTTACAGACCTTGACCAGTGAAGACGTGTGTTTTGCTTTACGTGAACCCCTCATAAACATGGCGGTATCAGAAGAGCATATCAGGCATATAATGCTTTACGAGTTCAAAAAAGGGAATAGTGCTACTGAAGCAACGCGAAACATTCAGGACGTTTATGGCAACGATATTCTGCATGTGAGGAAATGTCAAAGATGGTTTAAAAGGTTTAGGAATGGTGACTGCTGTTTGACAGATGCAGCACGCTCTGGACGCCCTGCTGAGTTTGATGATGACCTGCCGTTAGCCGCACTTGAAGAAGACTGTTCAACAACTGTCGAAGAATTGGCCCAGAAACTCAATTCATCCCGTCCACCATCCATCGACATTTGCAACAATTCGGGAAAGTGCCTAAGTTAGGAAAATGTGTGCCACATGAATTGTCGGTCGACAATCTGAGGGTGCGGGTAAACATTAGCACAGCTCTTCATTCCCGTGAACTCCAAGATCCGTTTTTGCACCGTTTAGTGACTGGTGATGAAAAGTGGATACTGTACCAGAATGTTAAGCGCCGTCGACAGTGGGTTTGTGCCGGAGAACCAGCGACACCACAGCCAAAACCAAATCTTCACCCTCGGAAGGTGTTGCTCAGTGTTTGGTGGGATAAAGGTGGTGTAATACACTTTGAAACCTTACCACACAACCAAACAATCACCGCTCAAGTCTACTCTCAACAACTGGATCGATTGAACACTGCACTAAAAGAAAGGAGACCTTCTTTGGTTAATCGGAAAGGAATCGTGTTCCACCACGACAACGCACGTCTTCATACCGCTCGGATCACCTCTGCAAAAATTGAAGAGCTTGGATGGGAAAACCTTCCACATCCTCCATATTCTCCAGACCTTGCGCCTTCAGATTATCATCTCTTCAGGAGTCTGCAAAACTATCTTGACGAGAAACAGTATACTTCTTTAGATGACCTACACACCAGTCTTTGTATGTCTTTTGCCTCAAAACCGCCTGAATTTTATAAACATGGCATTGAAAAACTTGTAGGACGTTGGCAGAGTGTCATTGATTCCGATGGAAAATATATACTGGATTAAAAAGTTTCAGTTGAGTTTTTTTTTTTTGTCCTTCAAATTCCGATCTAAAAAACGAAGGGCTCGTACAAAACCTTCTCAAAGTCTTGAAAGAAAAGAGTGCTTGGAATCGTTTATCATTTTCCTTGCGAGCTTGGGGTGTGTATGAGAGAGAGAGAGAGAGAGAGAGAGAGAGAGAGAGAGATATGAATACAAATTGCATTTAAATAAGTATTAAGCTTTCCGACAATATAAATATTTATAAATGCATTATTTATCATGAGAGTATTTGACAGTTATGTCATACCATACTCAAATGATATATATCGCACAGAAGAAATATCGGAAAAACTTCTTACACATTTGGAGATGAATTGATACCATTTCTGGTGTGTCAGTTTGCAGTGATCATATTTATTGTCAGGATGAAGTTTTGAGGTCAGAGTCGAATGAATGTCGATTTCATACGATGAAATTAAATTATAATTTTAAGAACGAAACTTAACAGCCTTGAAAATCTCAGTAATCCTTACGTCGACCTTTTGTCAATTCTTTTTTATTTGGTAATGCTGTTAAGTCTTTTCCAGGAGTATTAATATACGAGTATTTTAGGTTTTATATTCGTTAGTTTTATATCTGTAGATAGTATTTGACGAGATAATAAATGATACTTACTGCAGTATAATCAGCAGACAAGAGTCCTTGCTCTACTCCCGACCAAATGGTGAGTGGAGTTATTAGAAGTTGGTACGGTTTCTTCATTTGAATTACAGTTGCGAGAAGAAGATCTTTCGTATTAGCTGTGGGATTACTCACGTCAATGTTATACCTAGAATGGCAAAGTTAACGAAATGGTAATGTATAAAAATTGTTTCATGAGGACGTAATATAATAATTAAATACAAAACTCTCACGCGTGAATTTAAAACTTGTATTTACTTTTCGTTGTCTTAATTTTCAGAACATTTGTTCCGTTGTTCAAAAGAAACTCTCGAAGGAATAAACTTTCAAACACAGTGAAAAGAATTTTACTTTCAGTTGAAGAATGCGAGTTAACGCAAATGAAAATGATTACTTCAGAAACAATGTCGATAATACGAATGTCGCCAATGATAAATCAATTATTATTTTCGTTTCATAATTATACGAAGTCTACATCCGTAAATTCGATTGATTTCTGCATACCTACTAAGTGGATCGACAACAAAAGCAACAAAAGCTACGGCAGAGAGAGCCAATAGTAAATAAATAGTTGTCATGAGATAAATTTGAAACGGCTCGACGAGAGATTCGCTCGATGTTTGTGATGTATCATTGCCTTGTAGGTGAGTTGATTCTGAGGAAACAACTTCAGAGCCTAATTTGAAATCGGGACAAAAGTTGGCGCCACAAGTCTCCAAGAATTCTTCTGATCTCGTGTAGTTACTGACTCCGACGGATAAAACTGTAGATGAAATGAAGGTCCAATATTAATTAATGTTCATATACTATAACAATACATTTATTTTAGTGTTAAAACACAAATGTGAAAAATCACACACATTATTTAGATTGCGTGAAAACTGGAACACGTTTAGTCAGTAGATTGTTTTGTTATATTTAAGATGACCAAATATCCCATTTTTCTGGCTTTTATCCATGTTTATGTATTCTATCATTAACTTCTGCGTCCGGGAAAGTACATTCGGAAAGATCAATTAATATATCACAGATTTGTTAATACGAATTTCATTGAATGTCCTTTATACATAGGCTGACCATATTTCCTTGAGACAAAAACGGGACATTGGGATGGCAAAAAAGGGACGGGGTTATGTAATATTCTGTATTCATGAAAAAGTAAGTACATAAACCGGGACAAAATTGACATTTTTATTAAAACGACGGGACGGCCACGAAATATAAAACAAACGGTACTGTCCCGTTCAAAACGGTACGTATGGTCAGCCTATTTATACATCATCTTTACTATCTTACGAGTATGTTGTGCATTTCCCATATGATTCAATCCGTTATACTTAAACAATAATTCATACAAAAGTGTTTCAGCAATATATATATATATATATATATATATATATATATATATATATATACTCTCTCTCTCTCTCTCTCTCTCTCTCTCTCTCTGAATCCAAGGCTGTTGAAACAAAAGTTTGGTCACCCTGTACCCAGATGCATCATTTAAAATTTGTCATTGGCCACAGATGCTTCCGTCAAATTCTTTCAACAGTCCCATCCGAAGATCACGTTTGTTGTTCCACCTTGGACCTACAATTTAACACGGAATTCGAAACACCTTCTCCCTCCTCCCTTCCCTCAAGAAAGGCCCCCAAAGAAATATCCTAATATCTTAAATGTGAAATCATGAAATCTGAAATCGAACCCGTGTCCTTCATATTTGCAACCAAACCTAATTATTTAAGCCTTTCATTGCACTGTTTTCTTTTTCTGCTCATAAATAAATCAATTGATGGTAATTTCTTTCTTCTTTTCATGATATCCCAGTTACGCAGTGGTAGCTGAGTTGTAACCATGCCAAGTGTATGTTTCTAGGACACAGTGTTGCATTTATAGATTTACTCTTACACTGAGGTATTTGTCCCTAATTTACTACCTGAAAATTAAGGTTCAGTTTGTTGATCTTTTGTTTATTATATTTTGTTTTGTATATTTGCGCTTAATTTTTTTTTGTTTGTATGCGTACAAAAATGTTAATTTTTTTATTATTCATTTTCAAAAAAATATCTCGACGTTATGAATGAAAATAACCCAACTGTAGTATTTATGATATATTTTACACCGAAGCCTATTTTTGTATATAAACCCGAGTTTGGTCTAGATCCCTTTCTTAAGATCTTGATTGTCTCACTGATTGTCTTACTGCGGAACTAACACTAGACAGTATAAATCTTTGCGTAAAAGTCTTAGCATTAATGACCTCTAACTTCATTTATTGGAACGTCTATATTTACTTTTGATGGGGTTCTATAAGATACCCTCATCTAATCGGAGGCCTGTATTAGAAGGGTGGGCCACGTCGTAGTTGGATGGATGATCGTCCTTCCCGTTCAGTGACCCGTGGTTCAGATTCCAAGTAAAGATGTAGGTCTCCTCCGTCACGTGACCTTTGCCGTTCCGAAGGAGAGTTAAAACAACCCCAAATATTATTATTATCATTAAAAGCGTAAAAGAAGACAAACGTAAATGATACAAACTTATGAAAGTTTTTTAAAAAGTTACGTTTTTGTAAATATATAATCTATATTTTCAATTAATCAATAAACTTGTTGGTTTTAAAGTAGCGTAATTACTTTTCTCACGCCCAAAATAAATTCTTGAACTGTTTTAAATCAAATTGGGCATGTTGTCATGCCAAACTCTTTTATACGATAAATGTCTCTTTTGCAAGAGGAATAAGACCTCTAGTACGGTGGCATTTAAGGAAAGTAGGGACGGGGGAAGTAGGGGTGCCAGTGCCAAATGGGGTGAGGGGAAATGCTAGTCCCACAGAGGGGGTGCGAGTGTCAATGAGGGAAATGCCAGTGACACCGAGGGGAGTGTCAGTATAGCAAAATTTTAATCCCTGATAAGTTCTCTTAATCCCTGATAAGCTCATTTAATACCTAATAAAATCGTAATCCGTTAATGGCTTTTGATTTAAAAAAAAAAATTGTGTGACGCACACTATGAACTTTAGCGGCCACTGTTTTGTATTTTTTTTTCAGTTACTGATATAAGGTATAGAGGCCACCGGCAACACCGACTTAGTCACACAACAGTAATATAAATATAAGGCTTAGGGGCCACCGGCAGCACGATGATACAATAATGAGTATAAATATGAACTATAGAGGCCACCATTTTGATAACAAAAGTTTCAGTTATTGATATAAGGTTTAGAGGCCACCGGCGGCACGATGACGCAATAATAATACAAATATAAAGTTACAAACTAGGGTTACACAGTTCCACCCTCAAAACTCTATCAGACAACTGATCTTGGTATCAAGTCGATGCATGAGAACGTTGTTCCCTGCATGAGCATACAAACGCTGATCCATCTTAAGGAGCTGGATCGTAAATGTTCAGCTCCGCAAATGTTTGTTAACCACTATGTCTAGAAACTCGGAGGCTGTTCCATCGGAACGATACATTCTAATACATAGAATGGGCCATGAGACCGGACTTCTAGGACACTCTGTATAGTATAGTTATAGTTGCTTGAAAACCAGAAAAATTTCAGCGATTTCAAAACATTTGAAGGACACTGAAAAAATAATTTTAAAACCCGAGACTCCTGGTAACCCTATTTTACAAGTCTATTGATAGAAATAGTAATGAGAGTTTAAATGGTAGTGTTTAGTAGTTTTTAGTAGTCATAACGTCTCACCTGCCGATGATATTAAGTTTCCCGAAACTTGAGAACATTGAAGAAAGCAAAAGAATATCCCAAAAAACCGTACCACAACAACATCAAATTTTTCTCCAACAACTTCTCCATATTTTTCAGCAATCTGTAAACAACAAAACCATTAATCACACTCATTTCTTTCATAAATAAACGTTAGATCTTTTCATATTTCACCACCAATGTAGTTTCATACGAGTAAAGTATAAACAAGGAGGATAACTATAGTTGAAAATGGATTCTGAGGCACATCCACCAAACGAAAGCCCAGAGGAATCGTCTCAATGAAATCAGGGTGGGGGGGTGTTACGCACCATCCGTGAAATTGTCCATGAAACTTATAATCTTATAAATAAAAGCACTGCCATTTTAATCACAAACCACAAGTATCCAAAACACATTAACACATTCCGTGGACCGTTCACACTTTTCTTCACGCTTGTGAGTTGTGATCACACCTCTGAATACTGTCGCACAGCATCATTCAAACTTTAACTGGATTACAGTAAAGGTGGTTATGTGGTTACGGTTATGTTAGGTCAGGTTAGGATTGTTTTTGGTCCTTTTCTGATCCGATATCCAAATCTATCCTATATTAGCTTTGCTGATCTTATGGTATTCCGTTGGTTTTGGTATGTATATATATTATATATATATATATATATATAATATATATATATATTATATATATATATATATACACGAGAAAAACAGAATAAAATATAGAATAAGAATAAAAAATGGTAATAGCAGTTTCATAAAAATTAAAAGTACACGCAATGAGATGACTAATGTAGGGGTTAAGTTGAGCTATAAAATAATCAAACACTTTCATACGAAGAGGTCCACAGTCAAGGAAACAAAGCAGAACTGATGAATAGCCTGGACAATTGGATTGATAATTAATTAATACTTACCTTGGTCAAATAAGTACATTTAGCAGCCCATAAAGGTGCCGCTGCAAGACCCATAATTATAGCACTTGGAATGAAAGTGTAATAACGAGGATAATAAAGGGCAACAAAATACGGAGTGTAGAGAAATATCGCCAGGCAAATTCCCCACTTAGGCTTCAATGTTTTTATGATGAGAGAAGGCAGAAAGACGCAAGATGTAACCAGCGCAACATATATAATGCCCATTGATATTGTTCCCATTTTTCTGCAGTGAAAAAATTAGTCGTTAGGAATTAAAAGGACCAATAAATAAGTACATATATTATATATATATGTTAATTTCGGTCCTATAATAATGTTAAGTTAATGATTATTCAAGGCTCGAGGTCACCAGATCTTTTCAGATCAAATAATGCTATTAATTAGGAAATTAATATATATACATATATATGGGAGTTACATAAATTTGAGATTTATTTTAGCCATGTAAAAAATTTTAAGATAATTTGAACTCCTCCAGATTTGTAAAAAGATAACGAAGATGGTGTCACGTGAGTCCAATTTCTTCTTAGCATGTTTAATAGATTTTATTTATATTTTTGTTTTTCATCAGGAAGGAAAAAAAATACTGAAGCAATTTTAGCCACGAAGAAAACGTGTCAATTTTAAATTCTTCTCTCTCTCTCTCTCCTCTCTTCTCTCTCTCTCTCTCTCTCTCTAGAATTCTAGAGCAAGCAGTGGTTACAATTTTTACTAGCTCAAGGCACCCCATTGTCATCCGCGCTTCTTTCGTGGCAACCTGGAGGATTGTCATCTTCAACTGTTAAATATCCATTTCCTCCCCATTTATTTATTTCTAATGAATGACGATATAGTTCGTCTATCGTTAAACATTTATTACTACTAATTAATAAATTATCAATATATCGAAAAGCCTAATTACTGTAAAGTGATTATTCGTGTCTAATTTAACCTCAAAGTATTCTTCACAATAACGTAAATAAGAAATTGGTAAATTACAGCTATAAATTTTTTCCTTCAAATTGTCGATAGATTGAATTATTAAATAGGATGTAGTAATCGTTTCGCTAATTTTTTATATTTTAATAAAATTATATATAAATTATATAAATGAATCGGACCTAGTATGTTTCATGGACTGCTCTCGATTTTCCTACGAAATTGCAAACAAGAGCAGTCGATGACTCTGATTTTGTTTCTGCAATCAGTTTTCTTGAGAAACTTAACCTAACCTAACTTGACCTAACCTAACCTAATCGAGATTTTATTTCTACAATCGGTTTTCTTGAGAAACCTAACCTTCAGTAAATAAATTTATTCAATATCCAATAACATTTTTCTTTATCATTTCTCAAGAAAACCGATTGCAGAAACAAAATCAGGGTCATCGACTGACCTTGTTTGCAATTTCGTAGGAAAATCGAGAGCAGTCCATGAAACATACTAGGTCCAATGAATCTTATAAGCGAGTGTAAATAGAGTATTTGATTTTATGATGTTAATTAGTGTATCTAAAACAGGTTCTCTTTCATTAGTAATCCAAATAAGTTCTTGTTTTACGACTAAAATAATATATGAGGTTGTAGTAAATGAAGCAAAAGGTTGGTTTTTATAAAGTTTGGAAAGTAAGTATAAAGAAGGCAGTTGCATATCACGCGAAGGCCAACCCAAAGTTTGCTTTTACTAAAAAGGGATAAAATTTGCTTGTCTTCATATACTGCATATGCTTGAAGCACATTCGGTAGTTTCCATTCGAATCTACTGTAAGAGTGCTACTCGTTTTTTTGGCCAGCGTAATAATAAAATGTTGTTTGAGCCTCGCTGTTTCAATTTTAAAAACAATTTCATATTAATATTTGAAACCTCAGAAAAAGTATTTAATTAACCGTCAGAAACCTTATGAATTATTTTACATTTCAACTTATCCAACATACCCAAAGGCGTTCTTAATTTATAGCATATTTCAGTGGCATAATTATCTAAATCATTTTAAATAATCTTCACAACATCTTTCTTATTTAGGTTAAGAACAAATCTAAATATAAGAAAGAATCTACAGGGTGTTCTAAAATTACCTAGTAAACTTTTATATGTCTGTCGATCAGTAGTCGGACGTTGTGAACAATGTGTTGAAGTTGAAGGAAGACACTTTGAACATGTAAAATAAACAATTATTGTTGTTTTTCTTATTGTTGCTGTATTTGAAATAAAATTGTTAACCTCTTTTGGACCACTGGGTCGAATATGTACCGTTTTAAATATACGCACTCATAACTTAACCCTATAAAAACTTTGGTCATTAAGAGGTTAAATATCGCATAATTTTTGTTAAGATATTGCCTTCATATAAAAGTTTATTAGGCAAAAGTTTACTAGGCAATTTTAGAAGACCTTGTATTATTGAAGGCCACAGAACGTGATATGATTTATAATTGTATACTAAAAACCTTTTGAGAATGTATAAACTGGAAATTTAAAAGTATAGTATACAATACCAAATAAGTTTTTAAATGTATTGCATACTTATTCGCCAATCATACAGTATATGATGTTACTAATTTTACTCAGTATGCGCGTTTTTAATTATAAGATTTTTATGTTGATACACGTTCTCGGTATTGTATCTCTACGATGTCGTTAAGAGTCGAAGAGTTAATGGCGTATTTGTTTGAACATACTGTATTTTTACTCATTTCAAACGTGCCACTGCTTGCAGGGGACGCACAAAGCGAGTGAAAGTAGTTTTGTCCCGTAATCATTTTTTTTTCCTCCAAAGTTTATTTACTTGGTAATTTTATATATTTATTGAGAGCATTTGCTTCACAGATTTATTACCCAACTCAACCCTTTCATCTGTTAAATTATATAATTTACTTACTTATGAAGCGAAGACTGAAGATTTGTCAACGAATAGAAGCTAGTGAAGAGAAGGGTGAAAGCAAACGAAAGGCATATAACATTTTTGAGGATGGACCATTTTATTTTTTTTTCTTCTTTCGTTAATGTTTTTGACCCTGTCTTATTTTCAACTTCTTTTCTCTGAGACTTTGTTGGACCTTCATCTATAAAATGGAAAGTGGTTTTATCCTTGTAATAAACTAATATTATTTTAAGAGTGAAATTCTAAATTTTTCAACAGCAATTCATTTACGTTAAGCAATTTCACATATTTTATATGCAATGGCGCTCATTTATAATTTATATTTCATAATATGAGTAAAAAGAAACTTGCTATATTTAAATATATATATATACATACTGTCCCAAATGTGATTGACATATGCTTCATTTATGTATGTATTCACTTCGGACGGATTTTCAGATGCACTTCCCTTCATTTTATATGAACACGACTTCTCAATTTATGTCTCTCAAAATCTATTATTTAAGAGAGAGAGAGAGAGAGAGAGAGAGAGAGAGAGAGAGAGTAACAGACAACTTTCACTTTCACCCTATGACTGAGACTACAACGGTAAACAAAACAGATTGCTTTTCTTGCGAACTTTACCTGTTGGTAACTTCAAATTAAGCTCCGCCCCTTTTCATTGCAAAGAGATTTAACTGTAAAATGCGTGCAATGAAGATGTTTTTCTCTTGGGAGGGAATAAGAGCGCAAATACCTTTTTTTTTCGTTAGCGATAATCAGTTAATGAGAATTCAGTATTGGCACAGTTTATGTTTTTTCCTAAGCAGTAATTAAATCAAAGAGGATCACATGCAAAAGCAATAAAAATAAATCTTTTATTATTATTATTATTATTATTATTATTATTTCACACAATGTTTCAACAGGTTGACAGCAATAAAGGCAAATGTGCAATAAATACGAATGCCAACGTTAGGGCACGTCACATTTGAAAACCATTATTTTACACACACAATATATATATATATATATATATATATATATATATATATATATATATATATAATCTATACAGTCACATAACCTAGAAACCTACATAACTACAATAAATAACTATAAACTTTAAACTTATACAATTATACAACTAGCTCTGTGAAACAAAACAGTTTTGAAACAATTATACTCCCATAATTCAACAACCATCTAAACACATTATAATTATATGGTTGTTCAATTCTTTCATTTGAATACAAAATAAACAGTTTTACAAGACGATAACATTAAATTCCGACATCACGTCCAAACTCAAGGAATTCAACAACAGGTAAAATAAAATAGAAATTAGGACGGGACAAGAACCGAGGATACAAATACGCATGAATTATGTGTGATCAGGGATGGGAACTGATCAGGTTTTTTTAAGTCCAGTTTTCGATTTCAGTTTAAGTTTGTAAAAATATCAATTTCAGTTTCGATTTAAGTTTTTAAGTTTTTTTCGATTTGAGTTTATTTTTCGATTCAAGTTTTATATTTTTCAGTTAGATTCAATTTACATTTCGATTCCAGTTTTTTTTTTTTTTTTTAGATTTCTTTAAGAATTTCTTTGTACTATTTATATATTTTTTTCGGGGTGGGGTGGGGGTGGGGGGTGGGGGTACCCTATTGACAAATTCATATTTAATTTTATATTTGTATTTGCATTCGATTTCTGTTTTTCAAAGAAAGAATTTGCTTTAGCAACTATCTTTACTTTTGTATGATTAAACATGTAAGCATCTATAACCAACTAAATCAGCACGAAAAAACTCATCTTTTTTTTTTTTTTTACTTATTCGCTTCATTTCTTTCACATAAAGTTTTATTTAACAAAAACTTTCAATCGAGATGTTTTATTAATTCGTAAACTTTTTAAATTTTAAAGCACACAACATGTATAAAATATACAGGGCGTCCCAAAAACATGTATACACACTTTAAATAATTATAAAGGCAGTGTTTATTAAAATACATTTCATTTTCAAAATGTAATAGAATCTACAGACATTATTTCATTGTTTTGTCAACGCCTGTTTTCAAACTGACGTCCGTTCTGGTCCAGGCACTGCTGATAACGCGAAGCAATGGAATCGCAAACATCACGAAACATTTCGTTTGGTATTTGTGTGCATTCTCGTTCAATGGCTGCTCTCAATTCAGCGACTGTTGCAGGTTTTATAGCGTAGACTTTGTCTTTTAAGTATCCCCATAAAAAAAAGTCTAGTGGTGTGAGGTCTGGTGAACGCGGAGGGTATTCTACGAAACCCCTTCGTCCAATCCACATCCACATCGTGCCAAGTACCACTCGCAATACTCCACTCTTCGGTCCGGATCATCATCTTCATTAATAGCATGGACTAATCTTGGAATGTAACTTTTCCATTGACAGCGCTTCAAAATGCGTTGGACAGACGATTCTGAAATTCCTACCTCACGACTCGCTTGCCGCACAGATTTTCTTGGACTTTGGTGATACGTTTCCAGTACTCTTTCTTGCTTTGTGGGGCTTGTCGATGTCCGTGGTCTTCCGGAACGCTTCTTGTGGACATTCTGAACAGTTCCATCGGCTTCAAACTTATCTCTAATTCGAGTGATGGTAAGTCGCGTTGGTGGATCTGTTTGAAACTCCCTCCTAAACTGTCTTTGCACTTCAACTGCGTTTTCACACTTCCAGTAGCATTTTAGAATGAATTTCCTTTGTTCAAAGCTTAGTCTGACTGCCATTATTAATTCTAATGGGTTTAACTTGGAAAGAAAGAAACATCAATTGAGCTATCAGCTGTTAAAGTGTGTATACATTTTTTTGGGACGCCCTGTATATAGATTATGGTGTACCTCTTCTTTCCAGGGAGTACAGATTTGGTTTACGTAGTCTTTCCCAGTAGTTGAGTTTTCAAGATGCTCGGTATTTCCCCAGTATCTAGGAATCTTCTCTATATCCAGTATAAGGGTGTAGCTATTTCATTTTTCCAGGTTTTTAATTAATAATGCGTTCCATTTTCCGGACCTGCAGTTGAATGGGATTTCATGTGTCCTACAGCTCTCGCTACATCTTCTATGGTAAAATCAAAGTCTGTTATACAATTTTTCAATTTCTTTTCAAAGAATGTATATATGTCAGGTATCGCTTTGTCACTTTGTGGGGTACTGAAGACTGATTCATACTAGGTTCTCAATGTTTCAGTTATTTCTTTTAGATCGTCCGTTAGTTCATTATTTCCTTTCCTTAATGACCCGATAGTGTGGCGCGTTTTTGTTTTCCTTTTCGCATAGCTATAAAAGTATTTTGGATTTTCCTTTATTGCTTCTACCGCCTTTTCCTCTTCCCGCTCTGTGTGGCCCTTATTCAAGGTTTGTATTCCCCTATCGATACTCTCCAGTTTATCTTGTATTACTTTCCTGGCATTATTGTCTCTGCAATTAGCTAACTTCGCCGCTACTCTCTTTCTTTTGCGGAATATTCTTCTCTTTTGCCTCTCCAACCAGTTCCTCTTTCCTTTTGGCTGTGCTTTCGGAGCATATTTTTCTAAAATTCTCAGCGTGTTTTCTTCTAAGGTTATTAGCATTTCTTCAGTTGTTTTATTCTCTAAAACTGTTCTCTACTCAGTTTAGGCCATGTGTGATCTGATTGCTTCCCAATTTATAGTCTTGGAGTTTAAGTTAAAAGTCCCAAATTTGCTTCTTCCTTCAGCAATCAATTCCGAGTCGCGAAACTTTATCCACCGCAAAGGTTGGTTATTTTTCCGTCGATTTAGTGAAGGTTAGGTTCGTTTTAGTGAAGGTTAGGTTAGGTTAGGTTAGGTTCATTTTAGTGAAGGTTAAGTTGGGTTCGTTTTAGTGAAAGTTAGGTTAACCTAACCTAACCTTCACTAAATCGACGGAAAAATAACTAACCTTTTATTGTGGCGGTGGATAAGGTTTTGCGATTTCTTGCAAAAAATAATGCAGGATAGCCTTGTGGTCTTTGTTTTTTTTTGTTACCAGTTCTCAAAACCAGAGTTTCTCAGAAAATGTCAAAAAATCGTTAAAGTGAAAAAAATCGATATCTCCCCTATTTTTTAAAAGCACAAGGTCTAGTTTATTTTAAATTCATCAAATCATATGTACTAACGACTGGTATAAATAAAAAATCTGAATTCGGAGGCCGTGCATCTCCCGAATATTGACCCTGTTCTCTACTCTATTCAGGCCATGTGTGGTAGATAGATAGAATAAGCTTTATTCATAATAATAAAATAAATAAATTTTTTTCAATTTACAATGACATGAATAATTGTGAAGCGCGACTATTTATTTTTATTTAATTTGGCCCTTAGCTTTAGACTTTACTAGGCTCTTATTAAAAATAAGCAGCTAGTTGTTATAAATTAATAATAATAAATAAATAAATAAGTAAATAAATATGATTAATAGTTAAAACATGTATTACAATATTAAACAATATTAATGGACAATATTAAACAATATTAGTGGACATTAATCCTAGATTTTTGTTAGTATGCCATTATTAATCGGGATTTCAACTTGGTTTAAAACAAATTTACATTCACAATATTTTTTATATCGGCATGCAAGTCATTCTATAGTTTCAATCCAATGAAAATGGTTAGTTTTTGAGATGAAGACAATCTAAATTGAGGTATAACAAGCTTTGATCTATTTCTGGTCTGATACGAGTGAATTTCTTGATGAGTTACAAAATATCTATTTACCCATTGCAAATTAATGATTTGTTCTTACACTTGTAAATAAAAATAAAATGTGCCAGTTTGGTTATATCGTTGAGCTTTAGTAGGTTTAGCTCTTTAAATAATCCACTAGAGTGATCAAGGAAATCAGGATCAGATAATAACCTTATTGCTCTTTTTTGGATGACAAAGATACAATTTAATGCGTTGTTAGCGGAGTTTCCCCAAACAAGGGTGCAGTATGTTATATAAAGAAGAGCAAGAGTATGATAAAGAGTCAATAAAACTTGTTTAGGGACTACATTTCTAAGTTTAAACATTATAGCAACGCTCCTTAAAATCTTTTTCGCGATATAATTTACATGATCACTCCATTGCAAATTCTTATCTAGCGTGACACCAAGAAATTTTGTTACAGTACACTCCTTTATGGCGATTTCATTAACATTAAGTTCATCAAAATATACATTTCTTTTATTAGTAAAAATCATGAAATTTGTTTTACTGGTATTTAGGAATAGTTTATTGGTGGTCAACCATTTCATTACGCTGATGAATTCTGAATTAAATATATTCTTAGCTGTATTAACATCTTTGCAAGAAAAACAGACAGTTGTATCATCTGCAAACATTATGAAGTTCAGTATATCAGATGAACGTGGAAGGTCATTTATATATAATAAAAATAACAGTGGACCCAGAACTGAGCCCTGTTGCACACCATGTTTGACAAGCGCTTTAGTTGAGCAAACCTTATTTACTGATACAAAATGATATCTATTGGACAAGTAACTTTTAAACCAATCAGTGCTTGCTCCTCTAAAGCCGTAACAATATAATTTATTAAGTAGAATATTATGGTCTATTACATCAAACGCCTTACTCAAATCCATAAATGTTGATATCATTATTTCTTTGTTCTCCTTAACTATATTTACATTTTCCATAAGATTTAAAATAGCCATTTCCGTTGTTTTATTATTACGGAAGCCATATTGATTTGGAGATAATAAATTGTAGGATTCTAAATATCGTTGCATTCTACTTTTTACAATTTTTTCAAAAACTTTGCTGAACACAGATAATGAACACACCAACCTGTAATTTGTTGCTAGTGTAGGATCACCCCCTTTAAAAAGGGGTGTTATACAACCAGTTTTTAGAATTGATGGGAATATTCCTTTGGAAATACTTTGATTGATAATTTTAGCTAAAGTTACAGATATCTTATCTTTAACAAGTTTCAATATAGCTACAGGAATGTTATGAATGTTATTTTTTGTATTTTTTAATTTACCAATAATATTCTGGACCTCAGTAAAGGTAGCAGGAACAAAAGAAAATTAATTTAGTGGGCTGGGTGGCATATATTCTAGAGGTGAATGATCATTATTTAGTAATTGTGAGCGAAGCTTATCCGCTATTGAAGTTAAATGTGCATTTAAAGAGTCTGCAATAGCAGTATCATCAGTAATTTCTTTATTATCAACATTTAATTTCTCTATTGAATTTTTCTTAATTTGTTTTCCGAGAAGATTGTTTATGGTTGTCCAAGTGTTTTTCATGTCTCCTTTATGTTTGGAAAATTGATTGTTATAATAGTTTTATTTTGCAATTTTGATTATTTTAGTTAATTTGTTTCTGTATTGAGTATATTGTGCTTTTGGAATTTTGCTCTGCAATTGCAATTTGAATAATTTATCTCTGTTCTTTATTGAAGTGAGAATTCCTGGAGTGATCCATGGATTTGCGACACTTTTATGCGAAACTGTTTTTCTCCTTAAAGGAAAGCAAATATTAAAAATATGGAATAAGGTGTCATAGAAGAACTGAAACATATGATCTGGGTCATTTAAAGGTTTGTCACAGTCAAGTCGAGTATTTTCTACAGCCCCAATAAATTTTCTTTTGTTAACCTCTGAGAATATTCTGTAATCAATAGCTGTTTTGTCCGCAACCTGAACAATGTTATTGAATATAGCGTAAGTAGGAAAATGATCACTGATGTTAGTGGTTATAATTCCAGAATTTACGAGGGCATTGCTATTTACAAATATATTATCAATCGTAGATTCTGTTATTCGATTGCCATAGCTGCAGACTCGAGTGGGTTTGGTAATAGAATGACTAAGACAGAAAGAATTCATTAAGTTTAAAAATTTATGAGAGATTGCTTCAGATTGCAAATTGATGTCGAAGTCTCCCGCAACTATAGCATTCGATTTATGAAAGTTGCATAACATGTTATCTAAGTCAATTAAAAAGCTATTGATATTAGTATTAGGTGGTCTATATATTACATGGACAGCATATACATTACTTTTGTCTTTTATATTCACAATCACGTTTTCATTGTCACTATTACATATGCTATGCTTCCCAATTTATAGTCTTGGAGTTTAAGTTAAAAGTCCCAAATTTGCTTCTTTCTTCAGTATGTGTATTGTCTTTTAATGCTGTCGCCATATTTGTTGATATCTCGATTAAGTTGTGGTCTGAGATAATAGTTGGGTTATTTTTATATCAGCAATCAATTTCGTGTTATTCGTGAATACCAGATCCAGGCAGTTATTTTTTCTGGTATTTTTCTGTTATCTCCTGTGTCAGCTTAAACTCGTTTGTGAGAGCCATCAACATTTTTGCTTGCTCCTGGTCTTCTCTTGTGGCCCCCCCCCCTTGTCCTGGTATATATATATATATATATATATATATATATATATATATATATTCCTCTCCACCTTTTTGCATTTTATAAATAGGAAATTAAAGTCTCCGCAGAGCATTATAGTGGAGGAGGATGGAGGGTTTATGGCCTTTATTAAGTTTCCCATGTCATCAATGGCATCCGAGAATTTTTCGGTTGGAGTGTTTGGAGGTCTATCGATTACTATCAGTATCACGTTTAGTTCTTATATTTCCGTTGCTAGGAATTCCACAAAGCTTTTTTGATTTACTTATTACCGTCTCTGTCATATGACATTCATGTACATATCTAGCACAGCCACCTTTACCTCTCGCTGTTCTATCAGCTCTTAGTAAGTTGAAACCCTCTATATTTATCTCTTTCTTGTCAATACAATGTTCGCAGTTTTCACAATTTCCTTGGCAATCTTTAAGATGAGTTTCCGTGAGACATGCGATGTCCGCCCTTGTTTCGTCCATAAATCCTTTTAGGTATGAAACTTTGAGTAGTATATATTTCGGTATGTATTTCCTCTTAATAAAAACATCAACTGGTAATGAATATTGAAACAGTCTGTGTTTCTCTTGACTTCTATAAGGTAAACTAAGGAGTACTCAAACAGGAAAGGAAGGGATAATATTATGTTTTTCATGATGAGATAAGTAAGGTCCTTTTGAGTAAGAAAACAGTTGGAAGGAGATAAATAACAGTGCTTATTAAAATCAAGAATAAGAAATCGGCACGCGTAAGTCACATCTTTAGAAGAAGATATTTGTAAAGGTAAATTCTTAACAGTAAATAGGCATGGGCAGGTCATGTCTTTCATGACAAGGATAGAGAGCATAGTGTAACGGTGGTAGCCCAGTGGAGGCGTAAGAGGGCGAGACAGACTCAGCCAGATGCAGGGATAAGTGAGGTTTAATTTATTTGAACAGTTAGGCATTTAGTTTCAGAGCTTTCGAACATAGTACTGGAGCACTACGTGAAAAAAACTATTATTTATCCATGCTGACTCGAGACTCGACTTGCGATTCATCAGAAAAGACTCGAGACTTGACTTGCGACTTGCCAAAAGTGACTTGAGACTTGACTTGAGACACGCTAAAAAAGACCTGAGACTCGACTTGAGACTTGCTCTCAGTGACTCGTGACTTACTTGAGACTCGACAAAAATGCCCTGTAGACAAGTCTGTTATAAAAACGTTTCCAGCAACAGACATTAATAACATCCATATAAATTAATAACATCCATATAAAACTTTGAGAAAGAAAAATTCAAGCCCTAAATATATAAATAGGGAAACATACAAAATATCTTTAAAAAAATTTAATATTTTAAGTATTTTTGTAATAATCCGACTGAATAAATTACGTGTACGAGATCTCTTCAACATGTGTCAAAGGAACATTTTGCAGGAATAAATTATTTCTAGAGTTTCGGTCGAAAGCCTCTCCGGGAGACCACAGCCTTCATATAAGGTTGCTCCCCGGAGTTATTGATAAACTTCAACTCCAAATTATCTTCTGTGATAAACGTACAGGGGAAAGCTCTTCAAAATGAAGCTTTGATTCAAGTATATACATGAAAAGACTTTAAAACGGCGAAAACTTCTAAAATTTACAAAACTATTAAATATATTAGTATATGCTACTCTTGTTTAACTAATTGTATTATAGACCAGCACGCTATGTTATTCATAAATAAATTTTGTCAAAAGAAGGGAAAAATCTATTCATGGGAATTGCTTGATTTAAATGACTGAATATCTACATTGCTTGATGAATTTAAATAAAAAACAAGGGTACACAATCAATTTACAGTAAAACCCTTAAATTAAGATCACAGTTTTGTACGAAACAGCTTACTTCACTGAGTAATGGTTCTGTTTCAGTAAAGACACTTTCTATATTTTACAAACTTATCATTATGTTTTATATTACTTCTGTGTTGGTCATATACCTTTATTTACTAATGTCCATAATATCAGTCTGAGTCTTTTTTATTCTTCTTGATTTCTAAGATTTCAATTGTGTAATACCCAGCCATTCCTATGCCCAGAAACAAAAGGCAAATATAGAGCTTTGTTTTCATGCACAAAGAACTGCTCATGACATAGGCCACAATGAAGCCACCAGATTCCCACAATCGGTAGTTGCTGAAGGCAGCTTCTGTTTCACCCGGGAAGATGACGCCATAAAAGGCTGAAAATAAAAACTATCAGTAAATTACTATTAAGTAAAATCTTTTAAAATACGATGTTAGTATCACCTTCCCAAAGACGAGTATTCATGAGTTTTTTTATTGTGAAGGCTCTGAATCCCACGCAATTTAAGGTGCAGCACATAAGTTATAGAGCTGATTAAAAAAAATCCTAGAATTCGTATTCTTTTTCTGCATTCTACCTTAGTGTGTGTATGGTCAAACTCTTACATATTCGTTATTTCAATTTGTCTTTATTTCAATCTTAAAAGAAATAATTACAGTAAGCTGTACAATTCTGAAGAAATGAGACAACTTGTTTCAAGAAAATAAATTGAATCATTTCGTCATTGTGAAATGCTCCTTCGGGCAAATGGTATCATGAAGTAGAATTAATTGCATCTTTTTAGATCATAATCAAAATTTAACACTGAACTTATACAAATTCAAATGTAATTATAAGCCTAACTTTAAACTTAAAAATCCTCAATGATTGAAAAATAATGTACGTATTTCGAAGTGCAAAACATTTCCTAAAAGAAAAGTGAGGGGTATTATTTTTTAATTTTAACAAAATGGCCCCAGTGTTACACGTTCGACTTTACTTACCATTAATTTGTGTTTGCCAAACAGCATCAGCCATTCCCCACAAAGAAGAGATGAGGAAGAAAATAATATAATCTTCGGGGCGAGGTTTCCATGTGAACAAGACGATGATCAAAGCGATGTTTATAATTGCTCCGAACGTGAAAATGGGAACCCTTTTCACATATTTAATTAATGGAGTAAAAGCATAAGAGAATATGGCGTCAGTGACTCCGAAGCAAATCAGTACATAACCAACCATGTGAACGCCAATCCCACAAGTGACAAAAGCCTGGAATAGATACGACCAACACTCAACGCTTTTTGTAAACACTACGTTGTAAGCATTATATTATAATAAGCATTATATTATATTATAATAAAGGAAATCTTAATTTTCTCAAGATATCCCATAAAGGGTTCATCCGTTGAAAAAATAATAATACCAAAGTCTTGCCAATTAATTATTTAGCCAACAAAGCTTTTTGGAAATGATTCTGCCCTTCTTCAGTGAAACATAGCAAGTTCAGTATTTACAGATATGTCTAATCCAACCCGATAGAACCACTAAAATTATTAAAAATTAAATGTTAAAATGTAAAACTCACTTTCACCAGAGAACAAACATACATTTAATCAGGGCCGGCGAGAGCTGCCACGGGCCCCGGGGAAGGATTGATATATGGGCCCCCCTGTTTACTCAGTATTTTGTTATGAATGTTTTTGTGTACATAACAAGCAAACTGATTATATGTCCAAGTCACTATTCAAAACATACAGTATGATAATCTCTATAAAATGTATGTTCATTAATTATCACTGGTATGCATCAATTTTGCTGTCAAGGGTTTTGTAAGTGATTCTTATAGAGTTTTTCCTGCTGATTTCGAATCTGCAATCCGTTTTTCTCAATCAGCTCAGGTTATCCGACTATGGCCTCATAAGTAAAATAGAATTTTTCGTGATTTTGTCAAAGCGGAATTGGAACAGTGACATCTATCATCACTTGTTTCACTTGTATAATATCTTTTTTTACTTTTCAGGCATATAGATAAAATATTTCATAATGAATAGAGCGTGTAAAAATGATCCCAATAGATTCTGCTACATATGTGGGACGGTTACCATGCCAAATAACCAGTCCCAAATCACTAAATTTGTGAAGACAATGTATAAAGCATACTTTGGAATTAAGCTAGGGGACCAGGACAAAAATTTCGCCCCTCGTATGTGCTGCAAGACGTGCATTGAAAATTTGAGAAGATGGAGCAAAGGCAGAGCGAAATCTTTGCCTTTTGGAATTCCCATGATTTGGAGAGAAGGAAAGGATCACGTGACAGATTGCTATTTCTGCATGACAAACCTCCAAGGTGGGCTTATAAATTTATTTTTCTTAAATATTTTGAAATCCTCGTATGAAACTTGACATAATATTCACCATAATGTAATATTCACCATATATAGCATAATATTCACCATAATGGTAATCATACATTTACATATACATATTGTTATAGAAAATACATTTACACATACATATTGTTATACAAGTTACATTTACATATACAATGATTGTATATTTTCTTTCTTTTTCATTCATATTGTCCCCGAAGGGACAATATGAATGAAAAAGAAAGAAAATATACAGACTCCATCGACCTATTTCATATCTTACAGACCGCAGCCTTCCCTCACGAGCCGCCACTGTCTGAATGCTTCTTCTATTTCATATGCAAGTTTTATATCCATGTTTCTGTGTTTCTATTTTCAGGAGTTAACAAGAAGAATAAACACATTCTTGTATACTCTGACATTCCTTCTGCTATGAGACCTGTACCCCATGGTCCTGGAATTCCAATACCCGACCCACCTCAAACCCTGGACTTCGATGATTCTGATGATGAATCAACCAATGCCAATGACCAGTCCCAGTCGTATATACCTCAAAATACTGCTTCAAATGAGCCGAGGCCTCTCAACCAGGCCAAACTTAATGATCTTACCAGGGATTTAGGACTTTCCAAATTAGCTGCCGAGATCTTGGGCTCACGACTTCGAGAGGACAACTTGCTGGCTCCGGGAACAACATTCTCCTGGTATAGGAAACAAGAGGAAGAATTCCGCAAGTTTTTTTGCAGTGCACGAAAATACCTCTTCCTTAGTGTACTGCTGCAATGTTGAGGGGCTAATCGAATCCTTGGGCCTGCCAAATAACGCATCAGAATGGAGGCTATTTATAGACTCGTCTAAACGAAGTTTGAAAGCAGTACTTCTCAACATTGGGAATAGGGTTGCATCAGTCCCTGTAGCACATTCCGTACAACTTACTGAGAGCTACGATAACATGAAAATTTTACTGGATGCTCTCGTATACGACCAACATAACTGGAGGATCTGTGGAGATTTGAAGGTAATACTAATATCATAAGTAAACTATTGCTATTGACTATGTTGTTTTTCCAAAGGTTATTTGAGAGCGTATAAGAACACTTAACTTCCCCACAGAAGTGATACAGTCCAATGCATAGATTTTTTTATCTGATAGAACAAATTCTCTAAATTCTTTAAATATTTTCTTTTTTTTTCAGATTGTGGCATTTGTATTGGGAATGCAAGGGGGATACACGAAATACCCATGTTTCCTCTGCAAATGGGATAGCCGAGCGGATGAGAAGCACTATGCACAGCGTGAATGGGCATCCAGAGAGAATTTTGAACCTGGGTCGCATAATGTCGTTTCAGTGCCCCTTGTACCACCAACAAAAATTTTGCTCCCACCACTTCATATTAAGCTGGGCTTGATGAAAAATTTCATCAAATCAATGAATAAGGAGGGTTCAGCATTCCGATATCTCGAGAGTAAATTTCCTCATATATCTGATGCTAAACTAAATGCTGGGGTTTTTGATGGTCCTCAAATTCGAACTTTGATCAAGGATACTCAGTTCGAAAACGCAATGACTCCAACTGAGAAGAATGCCTGGCAGGCATTCAAATCAGTTGTCACTGATTTTCTTGGCAAGCGTAGAAGTCCAGAATACGAGTCCGTTGTCGAAAACTTGATGGAAGCTTTCAAAGCTCATGGGTCGCGCATGTCCATAAAAATGCACTTTTTGTGGTCCCACTTGGACTATTTTCCTGAAAATTGCGGGGATTATAGTGAGGAACAGGGTGAACGATTTCACCAAGATATCAAAATAATGGAAGAGAGGTACCAGGGAAACTGGGATATCAATATGCTGGCGGACTATTGCTGGTGTTTGAAGCGAGACGTGCCCGAAGAAAAACACAGACGGAAAGCCAAAAAAACTTCATTCCTTCCTCAATAAACTTTTTTCCATATTCATTGTATGAAAAAAGTATTTATTCACACAATGTTTTCATTTTTCACGAGTGTTCTTATAATATTACTCGTATCTACAGTGTTTAAGCTAAAAAAATCAATAAATTTGGGGATAAAATTGGACTTATAATAAATGGCCAATAGAGAAAAAACCTGACCTGATTGAGGAAAACCAATGTCATTTTCGAATTCAGCATGGTCGAATTATATAATATGAGTTGAAAAAACCCTCACAGCAGACAAAAAAATTTCATATGCATACCAGTGTTATATTTCCTCTCTCTTATTTATTCAATTGCTTTATTAATATTTTTAGATTTTATCCCCCCTCTTTCCGAGCCCTCTAGAGGTCCGGGCCCCGTGGATTTAACCCGGCTTCCCCGCCCTCTCGGCGGCAAATTTTAATTAAATACCTCTCACACAAAATAACAGTGAATTAATTGGAGCACAAAAGCATACTTAAATGGTTGCAAGTATTTAACAACCAAAAATTCTATAATTGCATAAAGAATTCAAGTTTGTTGCCGTAAAAGTAAGCATAGTTGGAATAGTCAGAGCATAGCTGAATTACCCACTTGGATTTTTTTTTTTTTATCTAAACTAAGGACGAAGGTCGTGCGGTTGTGCGGTTGTACGTTGTCGGTATCGTATAAATTTTTGTTAAGTAAAACGTACCAAATATTTCGTCTTAGATTTTGAACGTTCTAAAAGAATATGTAATACGTAGCTACTGTACAAACTACTTTAGAGTAAAGCTTATTAATTTCAAAGCATACCATTCCACTTTTTATATTTAATGAAGGTGTTATAATGTTCGATTTTTGTGATCTGTGTGTGTGTGTGTGTGTGTGTGTGTGTGTGAGAGAGAGAGAGAGAGAGAGAGCGTTGTTGACTGCCTTACGTCTGTGGGACAATCTTCAGGATATACTGTAGATCGAACTCACAGCAATACGAACGTGCGTATAGTGACATTAGCAATGTCACCATAGATTCAGACTTATTTAAAGATCATTAAATATATAAAAGAGGATCTAATGAAGGTTTAGGTAGGCTAATTCATTTATTTAGATTAAATTAAATTTTTATGTCAATTCTACAGAATCGTGTCGCGGTCGCTGTGTGTGCGGGGTTTCCATTCTGTCACTGTAAAATCACACGCAACTTGAGTCGTCACGACCCAAGTCATCAGTCGTGAATTGCAAGACGATCCTGTGTGGGGCCGGCCTTAACCGTTTAAGGCCTGAATTTTTTGTAGTGTTTGGGCATGAATGCGTGTATTTGAAACGCTACCAATTTGTACCGGTCGTCCTGAAAGGGGTTAACGTACAACTTCATTTATACACACACACACACACACACACACACACACACACACACACACCAATAAAACGATGTTTTTTATTTGTTTCTGGGTGACATCATGGCCAGTGTCGTAACGCCGGTTCCCGTCGATCAGCGAAATTAGCGAAGTTAAGCGATAGTGTGTCTGGAGAGTAGTTGGATGGAGACCATCCTCTGTGTTCAGATTATGTAGCGACCCGCGGTTCGGATCCCACTATAGCTCCCCTCCGTCATATGACCCGAGATGCTGCGAAGAAGGTTAAACAACCACTATGAAACACTTAAAGAAATTCAGATATCAGTCTCACTGTTTGCTAAACAGTGGTGCTGCAAGACTTTTGACATCGAGGATATATATATATATATATATACACACACACACACACACACACACACACACACACACACTGTATATAAATAAATGCTACTCACTGCAGTGTAATCAGCAGACAAAAATCCTTGCTCTATTCCGGACCAAAGAGTGAGTGGAGTTATAAGAATTTGGTAGGGATTCTTCATATGATTTAGAGTAGCAAAAATAGCTTTCACAGTGGGAGTACTCGACTCGATTCCGTAACTAAAATTTTAAAGCCGATTAATTCACTCATTAAAAATAATAAAAAAATGGAAATTCCACAGTTTCTATATCGTTTAAACATTCAAAAATAAAATAAGGGTTCAGTTCCATTTGTTTATTAAATAGCGTCAGTTCGTTTGCCCACTTTATTGCAAGGCCTACTTCCTCATCTGCAGAAGTGGAGTTGAATTAAGCATATCAAATGTGAAGTGTACCTGGAAAGAGGATCGATGACGAAGGCAACGAAGGACGCTGCAGCGAGAGCCAGTAGTAAATAAATGGTCGTCATGATGTAAATTCTAAATTGTTGATTCGAAGCTTCATTTAAGGATGTTTGCGATGTTTCATTGGTTTGTAGTTCAGTTGATTCTGACGAGGCAGCTTCAGAGCCTAATTTAAAATCGGGACAGAAGTTGGCGCCACAAGTCTCCAAAAATTCTTCTGACCTTGTGAAGTTACTGACTCCGACGGATAAAACTGCGGATGAAATGAAGTTCCATGTTTAGTATTCGTAGATTTAACAATTTGTTAAAAAATTTGAAAGTACGTTTTACTAGCTTTGAACTTTAATTATTGATAGTCTCTTATTAATTACTGCTACTAACTGCTTACAATTATTAATTAATCTATCGTATAGGGAAAAATAGGTGTACAGGAATACCTCGAAATTCGTCGTTAATTCGTTCCAGAATAATACGACAAAATACGAAACAACGAAATTCGAGGTAGATTATGACATGTTTCAATGAGAAAACATTTTACTGTATTATGTTATTAAACAGATTAATTAATCAAATTCTACTCGTTTTTCGGCAAAATATGTAAGATATTGCGTTGGTAAACAGTTGAATTTCGCCAATTTTGATCTTTTTTTTCACATTTTTTCAAAAAACGACGAATCTGCGAATATGGACGACGGATTGCGAAACTGTAGGTAGAAAGAATGACGACGAATCTGCGAAACGACGAAATTCGAAACGACGAATTTTGAGGTATTCCTGTATATGGAAAAATAACTGACACAAATTCTGAATTCAAGCCTTTACACCTTACCCCCCCACCCTACCCCCACCCCACCATCACACACACAAATGAAGGTTCGAAGAATTTTTTTCTGAAGTCCATAAACAGTGAAGTACTAAATGACCTACTCTAACCTAACTAGCGTAAACTAACCTAATCAGGGATAACATTAATATTTTACAGTAAAAAATATTTCTATATTATTTTTTTTTAATTTCCAACGCAGTCAGAAATTATCTCTGTGTATTTGTGAATTATCACACACTCCACCTCACTTTTGCCCAGTTTCCCTAAATAAACACACACACACACACACACACACACCTAAAATTATACTTCAATTTAAGAATTACAGCTGTGCAATCTTGGGATTCTTATTATACATAAATAATGTCACATGGTATAAAATCAATGATAAAATAATTCAATTATATTGACCCTTCATATTTACAGGCAGTCATTTCGGACTTGTTAGTTCCAATAAGAATAAAAGCTTTCACTGTTTTTGTTTTCATTAAACTGAAGCAGTTTTACGAAGCTTCAGAATATGAATTCCAATGAATACATGAGTAAATACGTGATAATGAATACGTTGTTTCAATGGTACAAATATGGCGAGGCCTTGTACGTGTAAACACGTATTATAGGAAGAAGATAGTGTAGTGAATACTCTTATTTTAGTTTCAAGTTAAATGTTAATTTTACCGTCTTGAATTTCGGAATAGATATAAATTCATTTTAAATTAGTTACCCATCATAATTCAATTGTGAACCACATTAATACTAATTTTATGTATACTATATTATTTTATTGTATGTAAACATAATTAATTATATATCACAATTGTCAGTTAATTATTTATATTCAAATATTTATTTTAATCTAATACCATGTCCATTTTACAAATAAATAATAGAAAACCAAGGGTTATATTTTCCACCTTTGGTACTGTCGCAGTTTCGCCTAACGGACTCAATACGGCTAGTGAGATAATCACTGGTTGGCACTTAACTAGCGGCAGTGCTTATGGCTACATCATCCAGGTTAACCTATACCGGATAGATGCGCTACGGTCCCAAGCCGTAGCTTGCCTAGGCCGACGACGACGACGTAAACCAACAATTGGTGACCCCGGAGCTGGATTACCCCTTTTACCCGAACGACTAGGATTAGACTGTAACGTCGTTCGTGCCCATCACCCCCTTCACCCGAACGACTAGGACTAGACTGTAACGTCGTTCGTGCCCACCACCCCCTTCACCCGAGCGACTAGGACCAGACTGTAATGTCGCTCGTGCCCTCTGCCCCTCACCCCTGCCCGTGCGCTCTGTGCCTGCGCTCGTCTCAACCTCCACTCCTTCGTTGGGAACTTGTCGTCTTGCTTGTACGTCAGCAAGCATAGGAGAAGATGCCTGACGACGCTGGTGCCATCTCCCACTTGAGCGTAAAGCTCCCCGTCTTCTGGCCGGGTGATCCATTTATTTGGTTCCACCAAGTGGAATCACAATTCAACTTGGGAAGGATCACCGCTAGCAGGACGAAATACGATCATGTTTTGTCCTCTCTACCAGCGAGCATCATCTCTGAAGTCCGTGACGTCATCGTGTCTACTTCCACGAGTGAGGACCCATACAACGATCTGAAGTCTGCCATCCTGTGCCGCACCACTGTCTCCGAGCGTGAGAAACTACATCAGTTAATCTCAGAAGAAGAACTTGGAGACCGTAAGCCCACTCAAATGCTGAGGGCTATGCAGTGCACTCTAGGCGAACGCACACAAACCTTCGATAAGGACATCTTTAGACAGTTGTTCTTGCAGAAACTTCCTCCATCAGCTCAGCGTGTCTTGGCCACTATGGATCCTGCTACTCCAGTTGATAAACTAGCAGCAACTGCCGACAAAGTAGTGGAGATTGACACAGCTCCGGTCAACAACGTGAACACACAATCGGAACTGGAGTTGAAAGTGAAAGAGTTAAGTCAACAACTCAACCACGTTTGTTCTCTGCTACAAAATCAACGGCAAAGAAGCCATTCTCGGTCAAGATTTACGAAGAGGCATCGTTCGAGTTCCGGGAAGATCTGTTTCTACCACTCGAAATTTGGAAAGAAGGCTAGGAAGTGCATCTCCCCTTGCAATTTTTCGTCGGAAAACCCCAGCAGCGAGTCCTAATGGCGTCTAGTACTCGCACTGCCAACCTGTTATTCATAAAGGACAGGAACTCTGGTGTCAATTTCTTGGTTGATACCGGAGCGTCAGTCAGTGTATTCCCTCAAAAATCTGGTCATACGCACTCGGAATCTCCGCCTCTATACGCTGCTAACGGTTCACGCATACCCACGTACGGTACTCAGTCGCGTGAACTAAACTTGGGCCTTCACCGATCCTTCAAGTGGATTTTCATCTGTGCTCAAGTGCGGCATCCCATAATCGGCGCTGACTTCCTCCAGCATTTCAAACTCCTGGTGGATCTTGACAAGCGACGCTTATGCGACCAGGCCACACTGCTTTCTGTTCTTGCCAAACAGGTTGCCCTTCCGGACGCCTCGAACTCTGCACTTTCCCTCGTTCCCCCTAATTCCATGTACCAGTGCCTTTTCCAGCGATATCCAGGAATTCTTCAACCGATGCAGATGGGTGATACCATTAAGCACACCATTACCATCACATTACAACAAAAGGTCCCCCTGTGTTTGCAAAACCCAGACGTCTTGCCCCGGACAAACTGAAAGCTGCCAAATCGGAATTCCAGCTTATGATAGATCTTGGGATAATAAGACCTTCCAAAAGCAGTTGGTCCTCTCCCCTACACCTGGTCCAGAAGAAGTCAGGAGACTGGAGACCATGTGGGGATTACCGATTTTTGAATTCGACAACCATCCCGGACCGATATCCGGTACCAAATGTCCAAGACTTTACTTCTCTTCTCCACGGCAAATCTATCTTCAGTAAAATAGACCTCGTTAAGGCTTTCCACCACATTCCCGTAGAGCCTTCGGATTCCCAAGACTGCAGTTTGTACACCATTTGGGTTATTCGAATTTGTGAAGATGCCGTTCGGGCTACGGAATGCTGCGCAAACCTTTCAGAGGTTTATAGATGAGGTCACCAGAGGCTTAGACTTTGTTTATGCCTACATCGATGATTTGCTTGTGGCCAGCTCAACGGAAGAGGAACATAAGGAACATCTTTCACTCCTCTTTCAACGCTTAGAACAATACGGTGTTACTATTAATGCATCTAAGTGTGTGTTTGCACAGCCAACCTTGGAATTTCTTGGTCACACGATTTCGCAGCACGGAATTACCCCCCTTCAGGACAAGTGTGAAGTGATAAAAAATTACCCTATGCCAAGTAATCAGCGTGAGTTACGTCGGTTTCTAGGTTTGGTAAATTATTACCACAAGTTCATTAAAAACTGTGCCAGTGTTCTTGCTCCTCTACACGCTATGATCACACACAAACGCAAGGTAACGAAATTGGTATGGTGTAGCGATAGTTTACAGGCGTTCGACAATGCCAAAATGCTATCAATAGTGCATTGTCTCTGTCATTTCCTATCAGTGATGCCCCCCTAACTCTGACGGTCGATGCATCAGATGTTGCGATCGGTGGAGTGTTGGAACAAACCATTAACGGTCAACAAGCACCCATCGCGTTTTACTCGAAAAAGCTGCAGCCAGCCCAAACGCGTTATAGTGCTTTCGGACGTGAACTTCTTGCTATTTACTTAAACGTGAAGCATTTTCAACATTTCCTTGAAGGCCGAGAGTTTTGTGTTTTTACCGACCACAAACCTTTGGTCACTGTCTTCAATAAAAACAGCTGTAACCACTCTCCCAGAGTCATCAGGCAACTCGATTATATCTCGCAATTTACAACAGATATCCGCCACATCAAAGGTGTCTTGAACACTCCAGCGGATGCACTTTCAAGAATAGAGATTACTTCTGTTACCCTCAGCTCTACACTGTGGAATGCTATTGCACAGGATCAAGATAAGGATACGGAACTACAAGAACTGCTCAGAGAAGACTCCACTCACTCACTTTCCCTCAAGAAAATGAGTATGCCAGGATTGTCTGTGCCCCTCTATTGCGACGTATCAACAGCTGCTATTCGCCCTTATGTCCCTCCATGTCACAGACAAGCAGTCTTCACGGATCTTCATAAGCCCTCCCATCCTGGTATCCGTGCTTCGCAACACCTGGTTACCTCTCGCTTTGTTTGGCCCTCGATGCGGAAGGATGTCAGACATTGGACCAAAACGTGCCTTGCCTGCCAGCGTGCCAAAGTCCAAAGGCACACCAGGTCCCCCTTTGACGCATTTCCGCCCCCATCCAAGCGATTTGAGGTAATTCATGTAGACATTGTTGGCCCTCTTCCAGTGATTCAAGGCCAACGTTATCTGCTCACCTGTCTCGACCGCTTTTCCAGATGGCCTGAAGCCATCCCACTTCCTGATATCCAAGCGGACACTGTTGCAAGAGCCTTTCTTCATGGATGGGTATCAAGATTTGGATTGCCGACAAAAGTCATCACTGACCAAGGTCGCCAATTTGAGTCTTCGCTTTGGAAGAAGTTTACCAGCTTGTTGGGTACAGTACATGCGCATACCTGTGCGTATCATCCGCAAGCTAACGGCCTCGTCGAACGCTTCCATCGCCAGCTGAAGTCATCCCTTATGTGTCACGAAGACTCCCATTGGATGGATAAGCTTCCACTCGTGTTGCTTGGTATTCGCTCTGCATTTAAGAGTGATCTGAAGACTACAGCGGCCGAACTAGTCTATGGAACAACACTGCGGCTACCAGGTGGCTACTTCACTGCAGGGGATAAGTCATGTGATCCTACGGAATTCGCTCAAACACTTTCCTCTCACATGCAGTCCCTTCAGCCTGTTCCCCCTCGATTGACTAGCCAACAGAACATCTTTGTTTCCCCAGCCCTCCAGTCTTGCACCCACGTTTTCGTTCGTGTACCTGTCCCAAAACGGCCTCTCCAATGTCCATATGACGGACCCTATGAAGTTCTCCGACGTACGCGCAAATCATTCCTCATCCAGCGCGGTTCCAAGGTCGACAAGGTTTCTATCGATCGTCTTAAGCCTGCGTTTTTGGAATCAACCTTAAGCGAGGTACATGTAGCTACCAAAAAGGTTCAGCGGAAATCTGTGTCGTTCGGAACTCTTTGAACTTCCTCTCTGGTGGGGGAGTGTGTAGTGAATACTCTTATTTTAGTTTCAAGTTAAATGTTAATTTTACCGTCTTGAATTTCGGAATAGATATAAATTCATTTTAAATTAGTTACCCATCATAATTCAATTGTGAACCACATTAATACTAATTTTATGTATACTATATTATTTTATTGTATGTAAACATAATTAATTATATATCACAATTGTCAGTTAATTATTTATATTCAAATATTTATTTTAATCTAATACCATGTCCATTTTACAAATAAATAATAGAAAACCAAGGGTTATATTTTCCACCTTTGGTACTGTCGCAGTTTCGCCTAACGGACTCAATACGGCTAGTGAGATAATCACTGGTTGGCACTTAACTAGCGGCAGTGCTTATGGCTACATCATCCAGGTTAACCTATACCGGATAGATGCGCTACGGTCCCAAGCCGTAGCTTGCCTAGGCCGACGACGACGACGTAAACCAACAATAGTTTAAAATTTCACACTCAATTTTGCTCAGGTTTTCTTAAGATAATGGTATCGAATTTCAGTATGTTAACGTGCACTTAACCCAGCCTCTTTACTTATCGTAAGCCTAACCTAACTTACTCTAGCGTAACTTAATCCTAACTTCAATACTTAATCTGGATAATCTCTAGGAGCGCTCCATTTTTCAATATTAAACATACACTCATAAAACATATACCATTTGAAAGCTCACATTTTTCTGAGTCTAAAAATGTAGTAATCCAAAAGTATCAATAGCAAATAAACAGTAACTAGGTTTAATTGTTTGACGCGTGACGTAATTAATTACATTATAAAGGTTGGCTAAGTTATAAATCTTCAGTCTGTGTTGTAAGATGGTATTTTTGGTAATTGTTACGCTAACCTAACCTAACATGAATATGTTATTATATTATCATTTGTATAATTTAGGTCTCGGGGGTACGGGGGCGGAGCCCCCGTAAAGATCACGCATCACAAATTGATCGGTATAGGGTTTTATATTTAAACCTAGTTACTTTTTATTTGCTATTGATACTTTTGGATTACTACATTTTTAGACTCAGAAAAATGTGAGCTTTCAAATGGTATATGTTTTATGAGTGTATGTTTAATATTGAAAAATGGAGCGCTCCTAGAGATTTACCCTTAATCTAGTTTAGACAAGTGTATTTATGTTCGACTTTATGCAAGCACATTTCGACGGTTACATACAAAAATCTCGTAAACGTCACCCCACACCCCCAAATTTATTTATTTATTTATTTTTATTATTATTATTATTATTATTATTTCGTTTAAGTCGTGTTGGCACATAATTCTACAAAAAATCAGAGGTATATATATACATATACACAGCGTGTCTAGGAAGTCCCTAGCAATTCTATGTTTGGGTGCATACTTTGTCGAATTGCAGGGACTTCCTGGACACAATATATATATATATATATATATAATATATATATTAGAACCTGCTAATGTAAACGCCTTTGCATAGTGACCACCTAACTAAACTGAACACTTTTCTGCGGTCCCGAAAAAATTCATATACGGTAATTATAATATAAATTTTCTCAGTATAGTGACCACCTACATATTGTGGGAAATTACCAGTTTTACACAGCTGAAAATAATTTTTGTTCAGAGTTGCGTTATAGTGATGGTACAATTTTAATAAAACAAAAAGGCCTTACAAAGTAATTCCGTTACGACTCGTCTATAATTTCTGAAAATTTGTTTCCACAAAGAGAAAATTAAAACGGAGTTCGTTTAAGTACAAAATGCGTCGTTCTTTTTTAAATAAATGGAATAAATCCCTTTTATAGGTCAAGAACGTGATTAGAAATAGCAGCTCGGTTTATTATTACCTGTGTTCGGAGAAATATGAATTTTTTCTAAAGTGGTAACTTGAAGCACGTTGTACTATTCATCGACAGTCTCTCTCTCTCTCTCTCTCTCTCTCTCTCTATATATATATATATATATATTATATATATATATATATATATTGCCTTTGCCTTCTATAAGAGAAACGTGTAATATTAATATTATTTTACCTGCTGATGATATTAAGTTTCCCCACACTTGAGAAGACTGAAGGAATAAAAAGAAAATTCCAAAAAAACGAACAATCACCACGTCAAAGTTTTCTCCAACCACCTCTGAATATTTTTGTCCAATCTGGGAAAACAAAACAAGAAGGGTAATTGGTTCTATTGCATTAATGAAGATAATAAAGTTTCTATTGTTAGACATTGCAAATGCAAAGGAATGAAGTGTGAAAGCAGAATCATCATAGGTTAATCTTGATAATAAATTTTTGGTAATGACTCCTGCCAACCACCAGTTACAAAAGTCGGAATACACTGGAATACATCTACTATGCGGCCCAGCGTATCGTAACTTTAGTAACCGATGGTACAAGATGCGTATGTTGAGAGTTTAATATCAGTGTATTTCGCTGTGAAGTAGCGGATTAAAAGGGGGGGGCAACTAGGGCGCTAGCCCAGAGGCCCCACACACAAAAGGGGCCCCCCACAAAGAAAGGTTTATTTGTTGTTGCATACTATTATATAAAAACCCCGCGAAGTTCGGTTGACTTGACCAAACAACTTGAAACAAGCTATAATAATCAGAAAAGCTAGATACTGTGATGACGTAATTTTGTTGTGTACTTTGTAATGTCCTTCTTGCTCATGGCCGGGTGCAGTCATTTTGGATTGTGTTTTCGTTTGTGGTGGTTGCATTAATTTGAATGTCAATTTATTTTCCTTTGTTTAGTTAATTTGCCATCAAAACTTTTGCTGAAGGTCAGTGTAAGTTGTATAAGAATTTTCATGCATTTTTTAATAATATTTGTGGTTCTCAGGCTATGTAGTATGTAGGCTTTGTCGCTTTGTCTACGTTTTCGTGCGCAGCCCTATTAGATGCGTAAGCTGTAAAACGTATTGTAAACAAATATTAATTTCTTTTATTTTGGGGGATGGAGGCGTAGAGATAGATACTGTATTTTAAATATTTAAAGCTAGTGTGTATATATATATAGCGGCTATACCGCTATATTTATTTAGTTTTATTTATAGCTATATTTATTTTATATTTTCGCTTTTATTTAGCATTATTTTTATTTTTTTACTATTTTGTATTTGTAATTTTCATTGTTGATAACTCAGAGAATTTATTTACTAAATTTATATAATTTATTTTATTTTCCTAAGTAATCTTATTTTCTTTTTTTTCTTTTTAGGTAAATACCAGTGACCGACACAAAACTCCACGTGTGTATACAAGTGGTGCAGAAAAATAGAAATTTACTAAAGAACGCGAGAAGAAACACCAAGAAACTATTTCAAAGATACCAAGAATAAGTAATTACTTCACGAGCGAAAGACAGTCTGCTTAAGTAACTTCGTCTTCATTATCGTCGTTCCCAGCAGAGGCATCAATAAGTCAATCAGCAACAGCAACAAGTCCATCATTACTACAAGCAGAGACAGCTAGAGCTTCATCTCCACCTGTTACCGAGGCTGGTGAAGATAAAAGTGGGCATATAAAGGAAGGAAATGAAAACCATCGAAGAGAAGAAACTAGAACCGAGCATAGCGGATTTGACAACGATATTGGCCTATGGCCTGATTCATCTTCACAGGAAATGATAGTCTTTTGGGCAAAGAAAGGATCTAAAGAATTGCAAAACTGTGATGAACAATTATTTTCAAAATCATCAATACCCCAAGAACAAACTAGGGGTGGAATGCATTTTATCCGAAAATGTTCACGAAATTTATTTCATAGACAAACTCTGAGCAGTGAGACAGTTAATTGTTCCTAGCTCTGCTTCTCTCCAACAACTGGCAAAGTCTACTGCTACATCTGTAAACTTGTAAAGGTTTCTGACATTCATGCCCAATCGTGGTCACGCTGGTGCTGCTATGGCTAATGCATTGCTCGAGTTTCTGGCGTATTACAACATTGATATCAATGACTGTCGAGGGCAGTCATAGGATAACGCTGCAAATATGAGCGCCAAGTACCGAGGAATGCAAGCCCTCATAAGAGAAAAAAATTCATTGGCAGTATTTGTACCGTGCATTCCCTTAATTTAGTTGGAAAAGCGGCGACCAATACATGTCCTGCAGCTATACACTACTTTGACTTCGTGCAACAACTTTATGTATTTTTCACATCATCGCCAGCACGTTATGTGGTTCTCAAGGAAACGTTGTCTTAGGTAGACACACGGCTGTATGTGCCCAAAAGGTTGAGTGGAACTCGTTGGTCTTGCCACGCCAATGCAACAAAAGCCATTCTACATGGATATGCAAAGATTAGGGAAGCACTAGATAAAATCTCAAGTATCAGGAGCAGAAGGATGTGGTTAGAAGTGAGGCAAACAACCTTAACGAGAAAATGAGCAAATTGGAAATCGCACTATACGCTTCATTCTGGAATGATATTTTGGAAAGATCCAATGCAACAAACCACACGTTACAGAATCCTAGAATGGTTCTTAATTCTGCAGTAATGGCACTGAAGTCTCTGAAAACATTTGTCGAGTTAAAAAGAGGAAAGTTTGATGAATATGAAGCTGCGGCAAAAAGACTGTCTGGAACAGAAGAGTATGTTCAGGTTCGTCATCATGTGAGAAATGTGCGTCTCAACCCACTGGATTATGGTAAAGCCGAGGTTGCCCAAATGACGCCCAGGGATAGGTTTCGTACAGAAAGCTTCATTCCTGTTGTTGATCAGTTTATTCTATCCTTAACTGACAGAATAGCTGTTTATGATACTGTCTGTGAGCAGTTTGGATTCCTTAATCACCTCGAAGATTTGGATGCTTCTGAGCTCTGCTCAGCTGCAGCCAGTCTTGTCAGCATATACGAGACTGACTTAGAGCAAAGTCTTGGTAATGAATTAGTGCATTTTGCTGCCATTGTTAAACTGTACAAAGAAGATTTCAATGACAGTATGCCAAAGGAACTGTTCTATTATATAATCATTGTTGAGAAAGATTTAACAGCAACATTTTGTAATGATGAAATTATGCTGAGAATATACTTGGTGTTGATGGTGTCCAACTGCAGTGGCGAACGTTCCTTTTCCAAGCTAAAGATAATAAAAAACCGACTAAGAACAACAATGAATCAAAGTCGTCTCTCATGGCTCACAATAATGAGTATTGAACGAGACATACTGCATGAACTGGATTTCAAAGATATAATTGAAGTATTTGCCAGTCAAAAAATACGTAAGACTACTCTGTAATAGTTTAGTTATCGTATATGGACTGTGTTACTTGCGTATACTGATTAAATAACGTAAACTAAGTAAGATTCTTCTTAAATACTGTAATAGGTAAAATTTGTATAAGCTCAATTTGTTTTAGCTTAGTTATATTGACTGTGTTACTAATGTATACTTAATAAAAAATGTAAACTAAATAGGGTTTTTGAACTTGTTTTCTTAAAAATGAAGTTTTAGTGACAAAGGCTCCCACAAGTCACTGTGCTCCAGAGCCCCCCACAACTCTCAATCCGGCCCTGTCGCTGTGCGTTGTGAAAAGAAAAGGCTTAACTAGAAGCACCATCTTCATAATAATATTGTTGTTTTTATGACATAGAAGAAAAACAAATGAAAAAGTTACTAAGACTAATTTAATTTCGAAGATGCACGCATACTACCCAACAATGATATGTTGAATGTTCCTTTAAATTCTTCAATGCGTAAAGAACAAAACAAATTGAAGGTCGAATTCTTACCTTAATTTCAAAAAATAATTTCACTGTCACGAACCAAATAAAGGGTTTACATGGCTCGACCAAGAGTAAAGCCCGATTTTAACTGCATTTTCAATATTAGATGTTTGTTTCACAATATTTTTATGTAACTTCCGAGTTTAAATAGAACACGTCTTATAGTCGCAGCTACCCATTGAATTTTAAGTCGGGATGCAAATAGGTTTTAGGCCTACATGCTTTATCATATATTTTTTAACAGTTTGCCCTACGTGCCAGAAGTCAATTGACAGATTCAGTTGGTATAAAGTAGGCCTCTTTAATAGAAGATGGATGTTTTGTAGGTAATGTGTATACCATTACACTTATTTTTACCTTCAGATCTGCAATCGGAATCTGGTTCACTCTCTTTTAATTATTGTATACAAAGAACATAATTTGTTTATATTCGCGCACGATATATTAAACAGTACAATTAATTAAACCCACCTTGGATAGGTAAGTGCATTTGGATGTCCATAAAGGTGCCCCAGCAACACCCAGAAGAAAAGCAGTGGGAATGAAAGTATAATAACGAGGATAATAAAGAGTTGCTAAATAAGGAGAATAGAGAAGCATCGACAAACAAATGCCCCACTTAGGCTTCAACGTCCTCATGATGAGATTTGTTAGAAAAAAACAGGATATCACCAGTCCAGTATAAACTACTGCCTGTGACGTAGTTCCCAATTGCCTGCAAACATAAGAAAGGAGATTACACGCAGTATAAGAAAAGTGATTATCAGTGAAAAAGAATTACGCTTAATTTTAAAGGAAAAATACGTTTTAATTAAAAAGTGGAACATATCAGAGTTTGGTTTACGTTGATACTCGTTTGCGAACTGACGGGATGTATTGGTCACAGATTACGTGTCAGTTGCAATTTGTTTCGTACTGTAATTTCCTTCAACAATTCATTCTTTTGCATAAATGACTGAGTAAACAGTTGCGTGAATTATCCATTTACAGAAGCAAAATAGATTTAAATGGATAACAATGAAATCAAACTGAAAAAAGGTCAAATCTGACTTAATTCCATTCGACTTAATACTGATTAAATTCTTTAATTTCGGTCCATTCTATTTAATTCAAGTCTTCATAATTTCTAAATTTTATAATGTTAACCCTTTTGCATCGTAACTTCGTAAACCACTTCTGAACGCGAAAGCGTCGAGTTTCCTCCGGTCGTCTAAATATAGGACAGATTGTGATAACTCGCCACTCCTACTCAGAAGGTACCGGGTTCAAAGCTTAGTGAAGTTATTTTTGTTTCATATATCTTACAACCTTGCAGATATTTCGTGTGTCGGTCTCTCCACAGTCCACACGCAGGTCAGGCTGGTGGCCCCACCTCTATAATAGTCCTGGCCTGATGTAAAAGTAAATTGTTGTCTTGAACCAGGCATACCCGACTCATTCTGGAACGTCCAAAACCAGGCATCTAGTCTTCGTATAAAGACTTTTACCTTTACATCGCTGGTGTTCCTGATTTCTTTGGGTAGCTGATTAAAAAACCTTGGCCCTCTGACAACCAAGCAATTTTCTTTCTTTCAGAGTTCAGGATGTCCCTTTAGTTTGGGAGTACCACATATTCTACCTTTCCAGTGTCGTTCGAATAATTAGCGGGTTCAGTCTGAGGTTAGGTACTAATTTTCTAGTATTTTCCACGCGTATATTATAGTGTAGTTCACTCTTCTTCTTCCCAACGAATATACATTAGTTTAGTGTACGCAACGCAGTTTTTCCCAATAATTGTGTCCTTTACAGCCATTGATCATAGCTGTGAAATTTCTTTGAATTTCTTCGTTTATTAATTTCTTCTTTTTTGTATGGGAACGTCAAGAGTGACTAGTATTCAAGTTTTGGTATGATTAGTGTTTTCAGCAGGGTATCATTACTTTCTTGTCCCCTTTTTGAAAGGTTCTCAGTCTCTGTCCCGTAATTCTTTTTGCTTTGTTTATCGTTATTTTATTTTGTGTCAAATTTTGTATCATCGGTCATTACAACTCCGAAATCGTTGGCTTTCATGTTTCCCTAGTATATTTCCTGTCTATGTGGGGCATAATATTCGCTCTGCTTTAATTCCTCATTTCTCCCATGTCTCAATACTGAAAATTTTCGATGTTAAATTTCATGATGTTATTTGACCAGAGAGGGGGTTCGTCCCCATGTCGAAAGGCAACGTCGTGAGCACATCTCTTATCACCAGGAAATCAAAAACTTCCTTTCAAGTATACCTTTTGATCGAAGCTAGTTTTATTTTGCTCTTTTATCTACGGTTACTGTACTTTTCTTTGATACAATTTACTGAAGGGTTACGAGTGCATTTTCTAATGAAAGTGCCTTGCGAAGCGAGGATGAACCCTCTTCTGTGCTGCGTGTTTTACTTAAATCTTCGTATAAAATCAATCTATGGTTATTCTCTCTCTCTCATATACTGTAGTATACTATAGTACTAGCAGAGGCTCGCAAAACATTTGCGGTCAAATTAGTATCTTCATTGCAACATTATTTCTTTAAATACAGGATTTCTAGTTATTCTTTCACCAAAGACTTTAACAGAATCAAAACTTGTCACTCTAGAAAAAGCTACATAAAGCTGTTCATGTGTAAAAACAGGTTTAGGAATATAAATACAAAACATCTGCGGTCATTACTGCAGTATCTTTATCAAGACAGCCCGAGAGCAATGCAGCAGAATTACCAAGACGATATGGGAATTGTAAGAAAATTTGGGAAGCCGGATCTACTTATTACGTTTACTTGCAATTCAAGATGGATTGAAATTTTTGAAAGCATAGAAGTTTATCAAAGACCAGAACATGGGCCAGATATTGTTGTAAGAATTTTTCACATGAAACCAAAAGAACTTCTTCATGATTTAACAATAAAACATATATAGTACCCGGTAAGCCAAGTGCATTTTTGTACGTAGTTCATGTACCTTCAAATTTCAGCTGGCGGGACCTGCCAAAAATTGACGGGTTGAAGTTTCACACATGCCCTACACCACCCCCACACCACCCATACCCCACACCCCTACATAGTTCCCTACTTACTTGTAAATAGAAGACTGAAGGTTTGACATGGAATTGTAGCTGGTGAAAAGAAGTGAGAAGGAAAACGAAACGCAGAGAACATTTTTTATGATGGACCATTTTATTCTTTTTTCTTCTTTATTCAGTATTTTTGGACTATTTTCATTCTTAATTACTGGAGTTTCTTGGGTTTCCACTGAAACGCTGTCTGTAACAAGAAAAGTGTTTTAGTTGGATGGCAAAATCAGAAAGTCAAACTTAACTTCTATTGGCATTTTTTAGCGTATGATTCCCATGCTAGACGTGTGGTTGGATCATAGAAGAATACACTAAGGTAGATACCAAGTGGATTTCCGCTATCGCATAAAATGGCCGCCAGAAACTAAAAGTTTTTATTATTTGTCAACCTTTTCTTACCTACACAGTAGCATGATACATTTATTTTGAGATATATATAAGCTCAATAAATCTCAATCAGATACTTTAAAATTCAGTATGGCGACCATTTTGAAAAGTGTCGTCAGTTTTCTTCAAAAGTGTACAGTATATGAAAACTAAAAAATTCCTTTACTTACATTTTTACTTAAACGTAGTGTAGTACAGAAATTCCAGAGTTTATATGGAAATAACTCAATTAATATTAAAAAAGTTAGTTGCAACTCTTATTTGTTACTTATGCAATACGTTGCCAAAGTACGACAATTAGAAACACTTTTGATCTCAGAAATATCGAGACTTTCAATAACCGGGGTGTAATACTTGCGGTCCATTGGGATGAAAAACTAATCCACTGAACACGAAATAATGTAGAAATATTTGATTTTAGTTCTTAGATATGAAAAAAAAACCTATTCTCTCAACAAAATTAAGGAAATACAACATTATCTCTACACAAGTAAAACAGATCCTGTACTGGATAGAGGAACGAGAAATATAAGAAAATCAGGGATCACGTTAAGAATAGCGAACCCATAGGGTGTTGGGTTCGCTGTTCTTGACATGGATAATTTTGGGTTCTCTATTCTTGACATGGAAACTTTTGGGTTTGCTATTCTTAACATGGAGAATTTTGTAAAAACCTGTGAAGCTATTGGTCTCTTTTGTCATATTACCCTGACTGTTAGTACCGAGGGTAAATCATGGGATCACCTAAAGAGCAGGGCCCCCAGCCTTCTTTAATTAGCCTCATAAGGCTAACTAACGAAAATATCACGACTTAACCTAACCAATCGTTAGGTCAACTGTACGCCCTTGACGATTGGTTAGGTTAAGTCGTGATATTTTCGTTAGTTAGCCTTATAAGGCTAACTAACGAAGGCTGGGGGCCCTGATCTTCAGGTGATCCAAATCATGCAATCACCATCAATGAACACCAACACGAAATGAAATAAAATGGGAAACACTTGGCAGTCAGGTTAAAAATATTAACAGAACGTTATATAAAGTTATAATTCACTAAAAGTTTGTAACTGAAGTAAACTATATAAAATAAATTGGATCACTTTAACATATTGCTTCCCAGGAACATCTCTAACATATTGCTTCATTTCCATTTTTTTTTCGAAGTATTTTTCCCTGTTGAAACATTAGGTTTGCCATTCTTAACATGTTGAATTTTGGGTTCGCTATTCTTAACTTGTTGAATTTTGGGTTCGCTATTCTTAACGTTTAATTTTGGGTTCGCCATTCTTAACATGTTTAATTTTGGATTCGCCATTCTTAACATGAGGTAAATCACCGTAAATGGGTTCGCTATTCTTAACGTGATCCAAAATCAGTTTAGTTGAAAAGTTAAAATAACTAAATTAATATATCTTACAAATCTTAGTACGTAAACAAACGCTAAGTTGAAATCAAGCATTGGAGATATTTCGTAAAGGAGCGAGATTCTTCAAACGAAAGTTAAAGTTCAACGCTAAAGACTAATTGGGAACGAATAAAGAAGTATTAAACTTAAGTAATAAACAAATGAGAAACGAGTAGAATGAGATAAGTGAATAACCTCATAGCTGTGTAGGCCAGGATTTACCAGTAAACATGCAGAAGCCACGTAGTGTGTAATATGGAAAGAGAAAATAGATATCCTTTTGTCTTATAAATGGAGTTAGTCGTAAAAATAAGAACAAATAATATTTTGTCCGTTATATGACTCAAGCCGTGAAATTGAGGAGAGAATTTCAAAATAAACGAAAAAAAAAGATGGCTGTTTCCATATACAGGGTGTCCCAGAATTAACTATCTACTGTATTTCAATGAAATCGGACAAACTTTTTAAAAACACACTTTTATTTATGTTTATCATGTTTAATATGTATTAAAAATGTATAAATTTCTAAATTTTTTTCATAATTTTATTTTCATAATTTTTTCATTATCTGGTCCAATGAAAGACCGTCTGAAGTCATAGAATGGCAAAGAGACTCTCCAAAAGTTAACCTGTGGCTTGGAATGACCAAATCCAAAATTTATGGCCCATTCTTCTTTGCGGATGCAACTGTAACAGGTACCGTCTACCTTGATATGCTTCAGCAGTTTCTCGAATCACAGCTTCTTGATGATGGCATTCTTGATAATGTTGTGTTTCAACGAGAAGCATTGATCTTTTGGCGATAAACCTTTGTTTTTATGAAACTCCATGCAAAGAAATCCAGGGGTGTCAAATCCGGAGAACGCGGAGGCCAAGGTCGAGGTCCTCCACGTCCAATCCACCGATTCGGAAGGCGTCTGTTGAGGTATTCTCGAACAATTAGAGCATAATGCATGGTGCTCCATCTTGTTGAAACACAACATTATCAAGAATGCCATCATCAAGAAGCTGTGGTTCGAGAAACTGCTGAAGCATATCAAGGTAGACGGTACCTGTTACAGTTGCTTCCGCAAAGAAGAATGGGCCATAAATTTTGGATTTGGTCATTCCAAGCCACACGTTAACTTTTGGAGAGTCTCTTTGCCATTCTATGACTTCAGACGGTCTTTCATTGGACCAGATAATGAAAAAATTATGAAAATAAAATTATGAAAAAAATTTAGAAATTTATACATTTTTAACACATATTAAACATGATAAACATAAATAAAAGTGTGTTTTTAAAAAATTTGTCCGATTTCATTGAAATAGATAGTTAATTCTGGGACACCCTGTATATATCTTTTTCAAATTCCATGGAGCCCCTAACTCAAGTGATGTGATAGTATGCACCCGAAGCGTATTCTTCTATGATTAGGCTGACCATACGTACCGTTTTGAACGGGACAGTACCGTTTGTTTTATATTTCCTGGCCGTCCCGTCGTTTTAATAAAAATGTCAATTTTGTCCCGGTTTATGTACTTACTTTTTCATGAATACAGAATATTACATAACCCCGTCCCTTTTTTGCCATCCCAATGTCCCGTTTTTGTCTCAAGGAAATATGGTCAGCCTATAGACTATGATCCAACATCACTTCTAGCATTGGTACCATATTTTGTACTATAAAATGCCATCAGTACTCTCATACAGAGGACTTTTACATTTAGCCATCCCACTATTTATTACTGACAAGTTTTACCCTAAATATCATGTATATCACCGCGAGTGCACGTGCACGTATGTTTGTGATTGTGAGGAGAATGAGTGTGTGATCACTATTTTATTAAATCTTTGCCAATAAAATTTGCTAAAAATGGTTCAGTCGATACAGGATCAGGATATAAGCGTAGATAAGTAACTTACACAACTTTCAGACTAAATAATTTTTGTCATATATATATATATATATATATATATATATATATATATATATGAAAATTATTTCACGAAAGTAACACGAAAAATATTTATGATGAATAAAACCACGAAGGAAAGGAAACACAGAATGGTGCTCAAGCGCTTTCGTCTAATGACATCCTCAGGAACACTGAAGTACATAAAGGGTTACAGCCTATATATAGGTTACAGAAAAAAAAAAAAAAACTATACATACACACATATATATATATATATATATATACAATAAACGGAGAGAGAAAAATAAAAAAATAAAAAATTATTAAACATTAAAGGATTGTGGGAGGAGCATACAAATTTGTAAGGAAAAACTACCGATTTTTAGCACAAGATTAGGACAAGATCAAATTAATTGTTTCCAACCAGTTAAAAAAAAAAAAATTAAAACCCGGGCAGATTTCCAGTATAAACTTGTATTTTTTTTATTTTTTTTTATAACATTGGTTGGAAACAATTAATTTGATTTTGTGCTAAGCTTGTGCTAAAAATCGGTAGTTTTTCCTTACAAATTTGTATGCTCCTCCCACAATCCTTTAATGTTTAATAATTTTTTTTTTTCTCTCTCTCAGTTTATGTGTATATATATATATATATATATATATATATATATATATATATGTGTATAGTTTTTTTTTTTTTTCTGTAACCTATATATAGGCAGAGGTGGGCAGGACCGAGTTCCAAAAGGACCGAACTCCAGGAACTCGGTCCTTTTTAAGGACCGTGAGCGGGAAAGTCGGTCCTTTTCTCAGTGAGGACGAAATGAGGAGCGACGGTCCATTTTTAAGCAATTCCGGACGGTCTTTTTTAGTGATTTTAGTGTGTTTAGTGATTATTTGAAGTTCTAAAGAAGATGGATCGTTTCCTTCAGAAGACTCAGAAAGAGACTGAGACTGAACTGAAACTTGTTTCAACACCTGGAGGAGACGAAGAATCTACTGATGTTAGTGCTTCAACTTCAAGTCAAGCAACTGGAGCTCCTAGCGGAAGAACTGAACCAGGCAATCCCTGGCCGTACCTGGACAAATACTTTGAATACCTGGGCCCCAAGGGTGAGCAGAACCTGGAGTACAGGTGCTTGCTGTGCTTGCCGAACAAGAACATCCAATCGACAAGCAACAAGAGCCAAAACAACCTCAAGCGACTTGTTCATCAAGTTTAACACGCCTATCCCATCTAGTGCCGCCGTGGAGAGGCTCTTCTCTTTGAGGAAGGACGTCCTCAAGCCGAAAAGGTCAGGGCTCAGTGACAGCCATTTTGAAATGCTAGTCTTCTTGGAGGGAAACTCAAGCATTTAACTTAACTTTTTTTCATCATTTATGTATTGTATTAATTATAATTTACGTTAATAAAATTAAAGATTTCCGGTGTCTTTAATTTCATTTTTCATTTTAATCAAATTTTTCACTTATATTATATATAAGGACCGAGGACCGAGTCGTTCCTAGGTCCTATCTTCAGAAAGGACCGTGACCGGGACCGTCGGTCCAGTTTGAGGCAAGGACCGGGACCGGGACCGTCGGTCCTTTTTTAGGCCTGGGTGCCCACCTTTGTATATAGGCTGTAACCCTTTATGTACTTCAGTGTTCCTGAGGATGTCATTAGACGAAAGCGCTTGAGCACCATTCTGTGTTTCCTTTCCTTCGTGGTTTTATTCATCATATATATATATATAAAATTTAGGGTGCTTTTAAAAACTGAAAGTGTGAATTTCGGGTCACGGAACCCCGCAAATGATGAGGTTCCGGGAGCAAATAAAGCACATGATTTTTTTGGAAAATCATCAAATATTTAGAGGTTGCCCAAAGACCCCAAAGTTTTACCCATATGCTCATTTATTTATGCGCCCTTTTTAAGTCACTTCTAGTGTTTATTAACCCATTGATACACAGCGTCCCCAAAATTAGAAATTGCATTTGTCAATTGCGTTCTGATAATCCATATTTCTTTACTTCAGTATACCAACAAATGAATTTTCTTTAATTCTAAATCGTTTTCTCTTAATTACTCACGTCTTTCATGCATTTACGTAATGGTGGCCAAGAAGCATCACAGTTCTCATAACGGTAAGTGTTATTTAAATACGTAATTCATATATTTCAAACGTTTTTTTTACTTAGCACTGTAATGGATGGTATTATGAATTGTTTGTAAGTATAATGACTTGTTTTACCAGCAATATTTTTGTTTCCAAAAATAGTTATAAGGTTTAATTTTTATGCGTATAAAATTTTGGACGCTCTCTGCTTCAGCGTATTGCAATCATCTTTTTCCGCATCGTCTGAGTGAAATAGTGTAGTGTACCGTAGATTATTTTAAATTTATATATGGATTGGATATACTGTAAATGGTTATGTATGCATGATTTCGCAAAATTATTATAATTTTAATACATATTGTGTTCATGGGTTATCAGCCAATCATTGTTTGAACACAGATTACGGTTACAAAGAGGGTGGCTTATTTCTACACATTTTCCTGAGGCACTTTATCCATGAATGGGTTAAATTAACTTACCAATTTCACTGTTTTGTCTTATTCACAGATAACTGGTGAACGATGGCGGCATGTACAAGATCGAAGAAATCAATCTGGCTTGTGGGGTCATCAAGTCCTACTATTGCCGGTCAGCAATTACCTTCAAGAGGTGATGTATTGAAGTACCTTTTCCATCTCCACAATGAAGAGAAGAAATCCTTAGCTGAGAGTGTGTTCTCGACATCACAAGCCATCATTGAAATCTGGGTGACAGAAGGTTTACCGACGAAACATCCGCACGACGTCAAGAAGCACGTCCGGAAATTGCATGACGAATGGCAGGGTTTGAAGAAGAGAATTTCGCGGAAAACGAAGACCAATTTGGACAACCAGGCTGCGTTCAGGTCAAGCTTGAACAACCTTTTCGACATTGGTCACCAAAATGCCCTAAATCTTATCAAAATTCAGGAGGACAAGGACTTCCTGCTTGTTCAAAGGGAGGAGGGTCGGGGAGGAAGGATTGGAAATGTCGACAAGAAGATTGCCAAAAAAGTCGCAAGGGCCCAAGAAAGAACTGCTCAGGAATTGAAGCGGAAGACAGGCGTGTGCAAGAAATGGAAGAAATCTCTGCTACCGTTGTTATGGAAACCTCATCGTCAGCGTCATCAAGTGAGGAAACAAGTCCCGAAAGAAAGCCAGTTACATCGTCGGCTCCAAAACATCGCCGTGGGACGACGGCAATCAGTTCGGAGGTCGCTGCGGCATTGGACCGCACGCGGATGAGCGACAGGGCAGCTGCTCGTGTTCTCATCCCCTTTGGCATGCAAATGGGTCAGGACATAAGTGAGATGTGCCTCAGTCCAAGTGCTATTCGGGCCAGCAGATCCAGGTACAGATCAGCCCACGAAGCAGAGGTGAGAGCTTCCTACAAGCCTGAATGCCCTCTTGTTCTTCACTGGGATGGAAAACTTATGGCAGACTTAATGGGAAGAGACAAAATCGACCGTTTAGCATCTTAGTTACCGGGGATGGGATGAGCAAGATTCTAGCCATCCCCAAACTCTCAGACTCCAAGGCAGAAAGGACAGCAATCGTCATCATCGAAACCATCGAAAACTGGGATCTTGGCCAGAAGATCAAAGCTCTTTGCTTTGACACGACAGCCACCAACACCGGCATCCATGGAGGAGTGTGTGTGCGAGTAGAGCAGGCTCTCGGCGTGAAATGATTTACTTTGCGTGTCGACATCACGTGCTGGAACTGCTGCTTGAAGCAGTATTTTCTTTCCTTGTTGGAGACCTTTCCAAAGGACCTGAGATTACGATTTTCCAGAGCTTCCGTAATGTTTGGCCGCAACTGAAATTGAATGAATACTCCACTGCCGCGGACGAAGAGGACACGGCTGCAGTGATCAGTCCCCTGGGCCGAGAAGATGATTCATGAAGCAAATGACCTTCTGAAAGTGAAGCATCCCAGAGATGACTACAAAGAGCTTCTTGAACTTGTAGTCATTTTCTTGAGAGGAGTACCTCACGGACGTCGGAGTCCTGTGTTCATGGCTCCAGGGGCTTTGCACCGAGCACGGTGGATGGCGCGTGGAATTTACTCTTTCAAGATTTGGATGTTCAGATACCAGTTCACGATGCACATGAACCAATGTCCTTCAACATCTCGTGGAGCAAGTAGCAGTGACCGCCTGATTTCTGGGTTGCGGGACTTCTGTCTCTTCGTTGCTCAAGATTACGTCCTTCCGTGGTTTTCAGCAAGAGAAGCAGCAAGCGCTCCACGAAGCGACTTAGCCCTCCTTCAAAAGTTGCAAAACACCAACGCCGCTGGGTACAAGAGTTTTAATCGGCATCTCTGGTACCTCAATGAGGTAAAACGTGGGCCTTGCACTATTCGATCCTGCAGTCGATGATGATGAGAAGCGGAAAATGGTAGAGAATATGAATTCCGTTGAAGGGGTCAGAAGCTCCCCCCCCCCGACGAGTCTGGATTCCAGATCCAAGAGGAAAGACCCTGGCAGACTTTTGCTCTTCCAATACGTACAATCTGTTCACCCTTCTAGATCTTCCGGTCGATTTCCTGCAAGAGGATCCATCAAACTGGGAAAACAACAGCAGCTTTGGTTCAGCAAAGATCAGGGTGGATTCCTTAAATGTAGTGAATGATGCAGCAGAGCGAGGCATAGCATTGATTCAAGAATTCACGAAGGCTGGAAGGACTCGGAACGAAGAGCAGATGCAGTTCATGATTCAAATCGTCGAAGAACATCGTAAAGTCTTGCCGACAGCCTCCAAAGCCACTTTGATGAAAAAATGAACGCCAACACTCGAGGTGTCATGTACTTTAATCGTTAATTATGAATTTAGCGAATATACTCACACGATATATTTGTTCTGAATACTTATTGGAGATGTATATTGGAGATGCAATTTATCATTTAAACTGAGAATTAAAATTTCCATTGCCCTATAAATTGAAAATACCTATCAGCTGTGGGCAACCTCTAAATGTTGTTAGATTACAAAGAAATTTTGCCTGTTCTGTTTTCTCATGTATCCTCACAAAATAAAGGGTTCCGCTCCCTTGCATTTTCATTTCGCATTTTTCACCATATACCATAAACACACCCTAAATATATATATATATATATATATATATATATATATATATATATATATATATATATATATCCTCAAAATTAAAAATGATTGACATACCCAATCGATGAAAGGCAAAAGCGATCGAAGTAATTTTATCTAATAAAACTCCTTCGGTTAGGTCAGGTTAAGCTAGGTTATATTAGGTTTCGATGATATGCTCTTTTTACGGTTTAGTCATTAGGTGATTTTTCAAAGAATTTAACTTTAATTTCAACAGAAAATTTTGTTTGATTCATTTTTTATTCTTTAAGATTTTTTTTTCTCTTTTAAGTTTTAACAACTTATTAAATGTTAAAATGACTCTCTTTTTTAATATTTGTGAACTGACCGAAAGCCAAATATATTATGAAAAAGCCTTTCTAATGTTTAGTTATTGTACTTTTTCGCTTTCTTACAAAAGTGTTTGATTAATAATTTAAGTTATTTGAAAAATTATGCAATCTGTAGAGCTACCCTGGAAATTACAGGAAAATTTCAAGATCACGTTTTTCTACAAATCAAGATTTTTTTTTCAGGCAAGTCTCGGAACTTTCAAAACTTTTTTCACAAGCTAGCAAAGTTCATTAACTTATCTAGTGAAAATGGTATCTTCCAAGACTATCTAAAAAGAAGGCGAAAGTATGCCCTATTTTTAAGTCGGGAGATAAATCCTCCCTCTCAAACTTCCAACCACCAGTAAACAATACGAAAGAGTAAGACATAATCAAATAAAATCTATATTAAAAAATAATACACAAATAACAATTTGCTTTGTACGAAAACACATGACCAACGACTCGATAACCGCTATATTAGAAGAACTTTATAATTATCTGAACGACAAAAAGACATCAGTAATCATCCTACTTGATCTATCTGGCTTTTTCTTTTGGTTCAACCAGTCACGTAATCCATTCGAACAAGTGGTACAGATAACATGTGGCGCCCACGCCTTATCTTGGTCGCCTAGTGGACAGCCGAAGTATAACCGTTAAGTTTTCTGAAGATCCATTGTGAGTGTATGCCGTTGTGATTTAGTCGCGAATGAGCCGCACACGTAACAGAAATTGTCGGGGTGATTTTTACACTTTCGAGGCATGATGATCGATGAATGGGTTGATGTAAATCACCCAAAAAAATAAAATGTGTAAGTGGGCGACACAAAACAAAACAAAACAAAACACAACACACAACTAGACATGTGACTGTTACGCCAAAGAATAAAAGGGTGTACATGTACAACATTTGCCAGTTTGTGGCCAACAACAGCTTTCACCTAAAATACCACAAGACAAGCTGCGGAAAGTCCTAAGTTGAAACGACAAAATGCCATACATGAGGGTACAGAAACGATAAAGCAAAAACCTACACCTAAGCTGCAATGACAAAATACTCCGCTACATGTATAAAGGACGCATATTATATATTGTGTATATATAGTATTATATATTATATTATATATAGTTATATGCATATTATATATATTATATATAGTTATATGCATATTATATATATTATATATAGTTATATGCATATTATATATATTATATATACAGGGTGGTGCAAAAGTCTGGACCCATAGGCGGTTTATATGGAAAAAAAGTGTGGCGTGCAGGAAGTTTATTATGAAATGAAATTTAATTAACCATACACCAGTGACTAAATTATGTTAAATTTAACGTTCTACGTAGTTCAGAATTTACAATAAGTGTTCGAATTGATGTCCATCTTCTTCCAAACACTCCTTCTTTTGCGTACAAAAGCACAAGCTCTATTCTTTCTGCTATTGTTAACTTCTCTGCCATAGGGTAACAATCTGAAAAATATTTAGTAAAATTATAAACAAAAATTAAATTATAAAAACTATTATAAAAATCGAAAGATATTTTTTATATAGTAAATTGCCTATGGGTCCAGACTTTTGCACCACCCTGTAGTATTATATTATATCTATTATCACTGGGGAACACAACTTTTGGTGACTTAGATGTTAGACCTGTTTCTGGGTATATTGAGGTCGCTGATTCTAAAAATGACATTAGTTTTTCTCCATCAGCTCTGCTTATCAAGATATGATATATATCTATATATATTTCTATATAATATATATAATATTATATAATTGCTGACTGGCAATCACTGTTGTTGTCAATTGAATACAAAAGTATGATGAATGTCAGCAAAAATAGTGTATTAACATCAAACAAGCATAAGGTACGAAAAATATTCATTAAATTCAAACAAGCTTGAGACACGAACGGCAAAAAAAGTTCTTTCATTGAGACATCTTACATAAACCGCGTTTCTGAGATTTCTTGCGATGAGATGTGCCAGGACATTCGCGTTGGATGCTCCAGCAGTAATCTGCCATCATGTGAGTATCCCATCGTCCGCGGTACCGTTTTTCCATGGTCCTTAGTTCTTGGTGAAATCGTTCACCCTGTTCCTCGCTTAGATCACCGAGGTTATCTGGGAAACGATCCAAATGACTGTGGAGGTAATGCAGTTTGATGCTCATTTTACAGCCAAGTTTACAAAAAGAAGAGAGCATATTCTCCACTAGTTCACCGTAGTTATCGGCCTTATAGTTCCCAAGGAAATTCTTCACAACCATACTAAACGATGACCACGCACGTGCCTCAATGTTGTCCATTGAATCTTGGAAACGCGGGTCTTTCATGAGTTCCGGATTTGCGGTCCATCGAAAATACCTGCCTTCAGCTTTTCCATGCTCAGCGCAGGAAATTTTCTACATATGTAGCCAAAACACGTCCCATCTCTGTTCAAATCCTTTATAAATTGTTTCATCAAACCTAGTTTGATGTGCAGTGGTAGCAATATGATCCTTTCTCTGTCAACCAAAGCTTCTTTGATGATATTTTTTTCTCCAACCACCATGTTTTCTCTCAGAGGCCACTGTCTTCTCACCCAGTGTTCATCTTTAGCTCTACTGTCCCAGAGACATATAAAGCACGGGTACTTGGTGTACCCGCTCTGCTGGCCCAGGAGAAAATTCACCATCTTCAGATCCACACAGATCACCCATTGGTGGTCTCGGTATGATATCTTTTCTAGGACTAGGGCGACTGTCCCGTGTTCTTCTCTCATACCGACTGAGTGACCAATTGGGATTGATCTGTATCTGTTGCCGTTGTGTAGAAGAACACATTTTAGGCTCCGTTTGGAGCTATCTATGAATAACCGCCATTCACTTGGTGTGTATTCCGATATGCCCATTTTCATCAGCAATCCGCGCACATTGTTGCAGAAAACTAAATCGTTCTCTTTTGAGAAGAAGGGCAGTAAATCCTTTTCTCTGTCGCGATATAACGTGATTTTGGTTCCCGGCAGCAGTAAATTATTTTCTCCCAGCCTGGAAGCTAACAATTCAGACGATTTCTTCGAAAGACTTAAGTCCCTTATGAGGTCGTTTAATTCGTGTTGACTAAAACCTTCTGCAACTGATGACGGTCCTTCGAAATCACTGTCATTTTGCCCACATATGCTTTCTTTGTCAGTAGCAGATTCATCATCTTCTTGAGGGAGCTCTGGAAGATGGCTGAATGATGGGACAGGTATCTCATCTGAATGTGAAACAGGCCGTCTAGCTGAGTCTATGTCAGGATACGTCCATTTACTCCGGTTACGTCCATTGATGCCCTTTATATTCACCAAACAAAAGTAACAGTCATCACTGTGGTTTCTCTGTTCTCTCCATACCATTGGTATACCAAATTTCAGGCACCTCCTCTTTCCGTTGGTCCATTGCCGCAGATGCTCCGTACACGTTTTACACACAACATGAGGAGCCCATGGCTTATCTTGGTCCCCTAGTTGTACTTTGAAATAGGCAAAATAAGCTTTTTTTCACAAAATCAGTAATAGTTTTTCTCTGTTCAATGAACGTGTACTCTCCGCAGATAAAACAAAACACATCTGGATGATTTAAACACTTTCTTCGTGATGAAGCCATGTCAACACCTGTAACAGGAAAGAATTCACGTTAGTACATGTACAATACACATGCAAAACAGCAACATCAGCAAAATCATAGCTACAATTTAATTATACAGATGCATTTAGATTTACGAGCAACTCATAATACCGTTCCAGAAGGGTAATAAAGTAGGTAATGACGTATGCAATATCTCAAAAACTAGAGCTGCTAGAACAAAATGGATGATATTTTCTGAATCAGTGGCATGAAAATATTCAGAATAAGGTCTAAAATATCAGGCACCAAGAAAATATTTTTTTTTGTTCCCCAGTGTTATATATATTATGATCGGTCTCATCTCGAAAACTAGACGTGCTAGAGGAAAACCGAAGAGAGATTTGGAATCAGCGTCCCAACGGCTATCTAGCCCATCCATAATTATATCTGATGAAAAATACTTGTTGGCCAGTAATAATGTACCAGAAATCATTAAAAGCAAAATATAACCTTTCCAAAACCAATACTATTTTAATTAACGCGAGACAAATGTATACATGAGAAAACTGAATTATACTCTAAACCAGGAGTGGGGAACCTTTATTGTGTGGCGGGCAAATTTCAACTAAAATACTCTCTACCTGGCAAATTGCAATTTAAAAATAGTTTGGGACATAATTAAGATGTAAATATCTTATGACTTTAAATAATCAAACTGTCCGTGGGCAATTAAAAGCAGGTTCCCCACCCCTGCTCTAAACTATGCAGCAAGATCTTGATGCTCCGCTGGACCGATCAAAAGACAAAAGAATCTGACACGCGAACTGTTCAAAGAGAAAACAAAGATAAATTCATCAAATTATACAAACCTTCTTCCTCTGTTCACCCCCCCCCCCACTACATATCAATAACATTAATAGTAAATAATGTCACTGTTATATAATAATAAAATAAAAAGTAAAACTGCATAAGGTTAAGGTATCTGAGACTAAGACTAGGTATTTAATATTATAGATTCTACACACTCTCTCTCTATATATATATATATATATAAATTTTCGTTAGTTAGCCTTATAAAGCTAACTAAAGAAGACTGGGGGCCCTGAACTTCAGGTGATCCATGTTTTGCATATATATGCAAAACCCTATATATTATTATATATCTATTATATATCTATTATTATATAAAAATATATATTACACACTTTTGTCACTGTAGTCAACGTAGGCTTTATTGACGTATGAAACTGGTTCAACGTAGTTTTCTTGATTTTCTCTCATATTTTCTATAAAGTCCTCGTAACCACTTGTAATGAACTATATAGTTTATATTGTCTATGCAGTTACGTTAATTTTCAAGTCACAACAATAGCTGAGATCAAATTTTCCATTTATATATAGCCTGCGTGGAGGACAGTCTATGCATATGCACTGGATTTTTTCTTCCGTTTTTACTTTCACTGTACACTTGAATATTTAAGTCCCTCCTCTTTTTCCATACTTGGAAAATGTACACTCTTTCGTGACGTCAGACTCTGACAGAATAATGCAATAACTCTCATACGCGCTTGATATACCTTTTTTTATCGAAATATCTTGTTTAAACTGTTTCTTTTATATACTTTAAAATCGTATATACTAAATTTAAATATGTAAAATGTTGTGTTTTGTACAATGTGGGAGGGGAGGGAAATTTGGGGGAATAAAATGGATTCCACATCGCGCTGTTGTAAGAACAAAACAGGAAGCGATCGGAGGATTCAAAATCTTTCCTCCTATTTTTTTTAATTCCGAGAATATTTGGAGGTCATTTGGTGAAGGAATTGCATTACACGACGAACAAAATAAACGAAGTATTTAAAAGACGAGAGAATAATAAGTAAAATATGAGATTAAAACCGCTTTCCTATTTCATGACGCAAGCAAATTTTAATTTTATTTTAAATTCTGGGTAATTCTCACTTTATGCGTTTTTTCTTCCAGTCCATCAGTCATAGTTATTTGTAACATATACAGACTAAGAAAAATTCAAAAGATAGACACTCATGGGGAGAGATCTTACCATTTTCCCATTTTCAGGCCTTTTGGCTCCTGAGGAGCTAAAGAAAAGGAGAGCAATGGCTGCCTGGAGAAGCATTTATATTGTTCAACATCTTCAGGGCTAAAAATTTTAAACACATTAAAAAGCTATTTACCAAAATTCAAAATCACAAATAAAATTTTAAACAGTTCAAGCTAAGTTTAGAAAAATTAAAATTAAAAACATGGTTCTGAATAAGGAGGCTTAAAACCTGCCCCACGAACGCGAGGAATAAACTGGATGACGGAATTAGGAGTTACGAATAGTGGCGTTGGAGTCTTTTATCCAACCCCGGGAAGCATCTATACAGGTTATGTTTCCGCGAGGAGTTTCCGACCGAAACTCAGTTGCGATTAGGAAACAAAAACACTTTCGATCAGTTGGTTGTTTAAGTTCGTTATGCACTAATATAAAGAGGAGGGAAGGGGCAGTATATTTAATAAAAAGTGATTCCAGAATTTAGAGGGATTTCTCTCTTTCGTTTGAGCTAGAATTTTTAAATTTTTATATTGGATGGTGTAATGGCATTTATTAGTATGAAACCGAATGGCAGAGTTTTCCTTTACATTAAGGAGGAAATCAGATCTGTAGCTGATGTCAGAATCCAATCGATGCGCAACTTAACCCTCGAATGCATAGCGGGCAGGGGCGTAACTGGAGTAAAAATGCTAGGGGGGAGGGGAGCCAGGCGAACACAATCCTATTGTTAGAAGCACTCATTATCTATGGGAGTAATTACAAAAGTTGTCCCACCCAAAAATTACGCTCCTGATAGCGGGGTCCAATTGGACCCCGTTATGCATGATGATTTGATTCGCCTATGCAGTCTAGGGTTAAGCAAACGTTGGTGAAGTGAAGTGGCAGTGGGTCACTGTTTTCTAATTCTATAGCCATCCTTGATTCTGAATCCAGTTTCAGTTGTAGATCCTCCTATCATACGACCGTTGACGTTGCAACAGATAAAAATTAGTAACCAACATAGATTATTTCATCATAATATTTTACTGCATGTGTGTAATGTGGAAATTTCTAACGTAATAATTATTAAGATGTTATTATATTAAACTGAAGAGAGAGAGAGAGAGAGAGAGAGAGAATGTCTGAGAAAAACATATTATATTTTAAATAATACAACAAGAAACTAAAGGTACCGAAAAAAGGTTCATTTCTATAGTTCTTTCGTAGATGTTCGAGATTCACACCTTTTGCTTCTAAAACATTTGCGATATTAATAATATTCACCAACGTTGTTTCACTTACCCTATTTCTACAAATTTATAATAACTACGTAAATATCTGGGTGTTTTATTATAATTAAATTTGTCCTAACTTAATGTATTATTAAATTATAGATATTTATAAGTTATTACAGCTAAAATACCTTATATTACTGAATTCTATATTTAAGGTTGGTACTATTGCTTCATACGTCATAAGCAAATGCCAAACTCACCACCTTATTGCAAAAGAAAAGGAAAAAAATGAAGAAAAACAAATATTTCCTTCGCGAATGGTTTACAGTTGCCATGGGAACTACAAATTGTAAAAGTAGTAAAGAAATGGGATCTATATATTTTGCAATTTTTGGAGGGAAAACTTTTATCACTAACTAACTAACTAATTATACAGTATATATATATATATATATATATATGTGTGTGTGTGTGTGTGTGTGTGTGTGTGTGTGTGCATAGTACATATATATATATTACACACAGACTGTGCATGGAAGAAGGAACTCGTCTGGGAAAATTAAATCCACTATAATTTGAATAAGTAATGTTCCCAGAAGAGTTCTTTGTTCCATGCACGGTCTGTGTGTAACATAAAAGTTTCTCAGGAGACTATTCTGAGTTGTAACGTATATATATATGAAGGGTGAGTGATAGTCAGGAAGCTCATTTCCCCACAATGTGGGGAAGGTGTTTTACCACAAGGATTTCCTTTAGCCCGAACATTAACAGGGTAAGTAGCCAACTCAACCCAACTCAGGAGCCAGCGAGCAGAAGCAAACCAGAGTCTCACTGCTCAGGGCCCGCCACCGGAACCACTGACATACGATATTGTACTGAGATTTCAACAAATCTTCAAGAAGGACACTAAAATAAAATCGTATAAAATTCAAATGATACACGAATTACGTGATTTGGATCAAGACGAAGAATGGAATACGCGAGACCTTGATTTTTCCATTTGAGCGTGATCCATCTCGTTTGGACAGCATCTAGTTTATATGTCTAGGAAAGTTGCAAGCATAACTGTCACTTTAAAACCCGAGAACATATCGTGAACATGAGCGAGTTGTGCCAAACTTAATGTTTAGTGGTTTTTATCGGACAAAAGAATCTGAAGACCTTCGTTTTCCGAAATGCTGACGGACAAATGACACGACGAACGTGAACGGGAAAATTATTATAAATCCTCAATGCAGTGGTTTGCCTTCCTTTATTTAGAATCTTAGATCTCGATGAAATTACCTTTGAATAGGATAGCGCTGCGCCTCATTTTGCACCTTATATGAGTGACAACTTTTAAACCAGCATTTTCCTAGTCAGTGGATTAGGAGACGCGGACCAATTCCTTTGGCTCTACTGTCATTTAACCTGACCTAGATTTCTTTCGGTTGGGATATGTCAAAATCCAGAGTTTATGCAAAAAAAAAAAAAAAAGCCCTCAAATCTGGCCGATTTAGAAGAACGCATAACTGTTGTTATTCGAAGAATTTCTACAGCAGTGGTTCCCAACCCAAAATTCAATTCTAATCCAGCTCCATTATCCCAATCATTAGATATTATTTTTTATAAATTCTGGATTATCACATTATTATTTTTTATAACTTCTGGATCGCGTATCATTACCCGACATAATAGCTGTCATTACCCCAGTGAAGTAATTTACTCCTAGGTTGGGAACCACTGTTCTACAGAAACAGTTGTTCATGTATCTAATGAAGTTGTGCTCAAACGTTTCAAGTGCAGTGAAATTGTTACTGCACGTGTTGAAGTGGCATAAAGGTTCGATATTTAAAGTGAAATTATCTCTTTTTGCAAACATAATTCCCTTTACCTTCAATGTGAGTGGGTAAGGAAAATCAACCTTCTACTCTAGCTGTGGGGAAAAAGGAGAAGGAGAAAAGACCCTGACCCTTAGCTTAACCTAATTGTACCTAACTGAACTTTGAACAATGAACTATGAAAGAATCACACACGATCTGATTGATTATATTTTGACACATATATTGTGTATAATTCAGACATATATATATATTAAAACACGATTAAAGAGTTAAACATATCAGTGTGCTGTATTTAAAATGAATCGCCAGGCGATTATTGTTTTGAATTACATTACTATATTTAGATGAATTAACAGTTATTGGCAATTTAATGCCAAGCGAACCCGCGATGAACAAATAGAATTCAGAATGCATTTAATAGGAACTTTTTATCAAGGTTCCAATTAAATATCGCACATAGCTAAAGAGCAGCAATAGTAAATGAAGGTCTATGTCATGGCCAATGTCATAACACCTCTTCCTGCCGATTAGCGAAGTTAAGTGACATTAGGGTGCGGTAGTAGTAGTAGTAGGATTGAATACCGTCTTTTGTGTCCATGTTATCTAATGACCCGTGGTTTGGATCCCACGTAAAGTTGTAGGTCCCCTCCTTTATGATGATGATGATAATAATGATAAGTTTTATTGGCAGGATATAAATCCCATAATATAGTATAATATGCTTGTCAATATAAAAGATAAATCAAACAATAATACATTTAAAAACAAACCAACTAAAAATTATGACTTAAGGAGATAAACATCAGACACGTACTGAAACAAGTAATAATAGTAGGGAAAACCCTACCCACTTCTAAGACTACAAAAATGCTGATAATGATAATGACAATAATATTGTTAATTGGTAGAAGACAGATACCCCAACCTAAAGTGTATATATATATATATATATATATGTATATAATCAACGATACAACCAATTAAACACTAACTTTAAAACAAAAGCAAAAGAAAAGGACTACGGTAGCGAAGAAATAACAATAATACACGTAAGGAGACGAGGAATAATTATATGACCTCGGTGGTGTAGTGGTTAGCGTCGCTGACTACGAATCCATCGGCCCCGGGTTCGAAACCCGGTGACGGCAGCCGGCGTGCAGCAAAACCTAGCTGTTCATTCTTCCACACCATAAAGAAAGTGGTTGGTAGATAAATGGGTACCCTGGGTGTCCTAGTGGTTAAGGCGCTGGGCTGATGCGTGGTTCGGATTCCACGTTAAACTGTAGGTCTACGGTGGAGTGAAAAGCTTGACCTTTGTCAGAATGAACAATTCAGGCGGAAGCTAACCAAAGGTTACCAAAGTTAGATGTTGCGAAGGAAGTTAAACAGCCACATCAAACAAAGAAACAAGAATAAATGAATCTATATACATTATTATACCTTGTTTAATTATACCACATTATTATACCACATGTTATTTATAAGCACGTTCTTTTGTTAAAAAAATAGACGAGACCACAGTCTCGTTTGAAATGGCCGTGTTGTAGTTTATCATAACTTATAGAATGAATTGAAAATTAACTACTGTAAAGCTGTAACTCTGATTTAAATCATTCTCTTTTTACGTGTATGGAGGAACACTTGTACCTGTTCTAGACAATCTTACCAAGTTAATTTAACAAAACTTAAAAAGACTGAGGAATAAGATTCAATGCAGGAGAAGCTAGCTGGCAGTCAAAACCGAAATCTTGAAATTAAACGGAAATATAACACTAATATTTAAATATTCCTAGTTTTAAAATATTCCTAGCGCAAATTCAATTCCAGCAACACTGGTAACTTTTAAGTTGCCACTTATCATGACCACGAGAATCACTTATGGATTGATTACACGAGAGACACACTTTTCACAAAGAATAGTTACGTAATTCGGACAAAAACTTAATGTTTGCGGAGAGAGTTCAATACACGTTCGACTCCAATGGTGTCTCTTCTAATAATACCATTAACAATTTACAACTTATTGGAGATACAAAAGAGAAACATTTCTTCAGGGAATGCCCGTGGAAAAAGAATAGTTTTAAAAATTGCTAACAAAAGTTATCAACAGAAACATACAAGGTGACGAGAAAAGTTTATCATATACTGTATATATGTATGAGAGAGAGAGAGAGAGAGAAAATGATACGCAGGAGCACGCGTAGTTTTTGTTGGAATCGCTAACGCTATCATCATACTATGACGTTAACTTTTATCTCGTCGTAGTGGGGCTTAGAAGGTCGGGGGTTCGAATCCTGAGGAGCATTTTTGTTTCATACAGCATATATATATATATATATATATATATATATATATAGGCTGAAAAGGACGACCAAGGTCGGTACAATGAACAAACGTTCTGAAAAATACCAGTTTTCATCTTTACATAAACATATCTAATGAAATAAAATTATTTTTTAAATTTAAAATGTAACTAACATCCATTGCTATAAATTTTATCCGAACAATGCACTCCACCGACCCAGAAAAAAAAATCTGTTACTTTCCTTTCAGGATAAAGACAACAGTCCAACCATGTTATTTTCAGGATGAAGACAACATTCCAACCATGTTATTTTCAGGATAAAGACAACATTCCAACCATGTTATTTTCAGGATAAAGACTACATTCCATCCATGTTATTTTCAGGATAAAGACAACATTCCAACCATGTTATTTTCAGGATAAAGACAACATTCCAACCATGTTATTTTCAGGATAAATACAACATTCCAACCATGTTATTTTCAGGATAAAGACAACATTCCAACCATGTTATTTTCAGGATAAAGACAACATTCCAACCATGTCATTTTCAGGATAAAGACAACATTCCAACCAATTTATTTTCAGGATAAAGACAACATTCCAACCATGTTATTTTCAGGATAAAGACAACATTCCAACCATGTTATTTTCAGGATAAAGACAACATTCCAACCATGTTATTTTCAGAATAAAGACTACATTCCAACCATGTTATTTTCAGGATAGAGACAACATTCCAACCATGTTATAATTTATAATTCATGAATGTTTGATGGAAGCAATGCATCATATATGATTAAAAATGGGGTACATCTTAAAGCACTTGTTATTACATTTTAGTAATTCAGTACGAACCATCCAATTAGTAACTGCAGCTTTACACTCCCTTATTCGTGCTCTTTCTGGCAGACGAACTTTAGTACAATAGATCGTTTGTTTATATATGTCACGGCCTTTGTGCGAAATCGGCCTTTTTGCAAAAGGGTTAAGTCATGGTATTTTCGTTAAACAACGAAAACATCACGACTTAACCAATCGTCAAGGGCGAACAGTTGACCTAACCGAACATTAAATTAACCTAAATCAGTTGTCCGCCCTTGACGATTGGTTAGGTTAAGTCGTAATATTTTCGTTGTTTAACGAAAATATAACGACTTAACCCTTTTGCAAAAAGGCCAATTTCGCATAAAGGCCGTAATATACATACAAAATAAACCTTATTTTAAGTTAAATTTGTATTCTATTTATTTCGTCTGTTTTTACGTCTTTATTTATTTGTTTTTAAGTTTTATATTGATTTTAGTTTAACTTAACCCTTTCATGCCGTATGGGCGCAAATGAGACCATCAAATTTTATGAGATTTTAGTCATTTTGGAGATATAACACAAGTGTTTTTTTGTGGCATGAAAAGTAAACGAAAATCAGGTATGAAAGGGTTAATTAAATGCGGTAAACTCGTAATTTTTATTTTTTATTTTGTTTATTAGTTAATTAATTATTATTGCTATTTTTAATATTAATTAATTAATTAATTTTTAATGTTAATTTAATCAGTTTTATTAATGTTATTGATTTATTCAACAAGTATTTTTAATGAATATCATTTCTCGTTAATTGTTAAAGTATTGAAATTTATATTTTAACCAGTTCAATTAGTGTATTTTGTTGAGTTCATATTGTGTTAATTCCTTATTCTTTCAATCTGTTAATTCTTTAATTTAAAATTGTTAAAAATAACTTAACTGAAACATCCAATGAAGATAGAAAACGGTATTTTCAGACCACTGTAACATATGGGTATCTATCTTAAATTAATGCGTCTTGTATAATAAACGTGAGTCCACTACGGATTTGCAATGAACTCAGCTAAGTTACTTCTTTACTTGTACAGTGATTTAAGAATGTGTTCATGCATGAAAATACTGAGTCTGACCTCATAATTTTCCTAAGTGAGAACGCCCAAATTCCTACAAATTTCAATGATACGAAAGACGAAGTCGGCATACTATCCGATAGTTTTTGTACTTTTGTTTTGAGCAAGAATCAGATGAGAACGTATTCGTAAGGCATATAATAATAATAATAATAATAATAATAATAATAATAATAATAATAAATAAAGCAAATAAAAAAAATGTAAAGTTCTTTTGAAAGATCAGTTCTAAATACTTGATGGAGTTGACAATCTGAATGGTCAAGTTTTTAATGAATTTCAAGGTTTATATAAGATATGACAAGGGAAAATCATCGCTTCGGGTTTTGCTGGATTTAAAGAAAACTTATTAGAAAGCTTCATTTAAAGATAAAATTAAGGTTTTTATTAATAATATTTAAGAACAAACTTCATCAGAAGACGAAAGAAATTAATGAATGATCCCCAAATAAAATTATTTTGACATCTGCAAGTGTTTCACCAAATAAAATTATTTTGACATCTGCAAGTGTTTCACCAAATTTATTTAGCATATTTATCGAGTATATCCAACAGGATATTCATTCTTCTGAGGGTGACAAAGACCTTCCAAAATTCTACTGTACAGAGATAGTCGAGGGAGGAAAGTTTTAATAGTTTTATTTATAGTAGAGTCAAAACTGCCTTAATATATTGGTACCTCTACCTTCGTATAGTCAGATTAAGGGGACCAGAAGGGGCGGTTGTATCAAAATCATATATTCTACTACTATAAATGGTTCTCTCAGAAATTTCCGGAATAGGTAATATGCGTGTTGAATATAGAATGAATATTCCTCTAATTAAAAAAGTCATTCGTCAGGTCACTCTTGTTGAAAGGAACATTTGGAGGCGCTTGAAGAACATCCGATTAAATATCATTGAAAAAAACATTCATTAAACGATATAATGAGAGAGATTTCGGTGCTACTATAGCGTGATTCCTACCTCGACTCGGCGGTCTACCTTTTAATTATAGCTTCTTACCTTGTTTACTAATTGCTTGTTTACATTCCAATGTCCATCGCCCCTTGACGATTGGTTAGGTTTAGTCATGATATTTTCGTTAGTTTTAACGAAAATATCGTGACTAAACCTAACCAATCGTACGTAGACCACATACTATAGTACTGTAGCACCGAAACTATTTTTTAAATAAATAAAATTGAATAATAAATAGCATTTTATATTTATTATATTTTCATTTATACCTTGGATAGGAATCACACTCTCCAGTACTGTAGTTTCGAACCAAAACGGGTAGGAATCACCCTATACCTATAGTATCGAAGTCACCGGTAGGAATCACGCTATAGTAGCACCGAGATTTCACCTAAAATACCAGGGTAAAATGTCAATATTGTTCAGGGACAAGGCGAAGTAGGACAGAAATCTTAATATCATTAATTTTGGCTTTAATCTTCTGTTAAGTGGGAAAAAGATTATTGAGCGAGTTAAGCGCAGTTAAAATTATTGGATCATTTGAAGATCAGGGCCCCCAGCCTTCTTTAGTTATGTAGTAATGCCTAGTTAAGAATATTAATTTTTGTTTAATTAAGATAATGTTTAATGTAAATCATTTACTAATAATTATGAAATTACGAAAAAGTATGGTTCTTAGATTTAAATTGTTTAAAATGGGTAGAGTTGGCAGTCCTGAACTTAGGCCCACAGAGCAGACTACCCCCACAAGGGAGTCAGTCTTTTAGGCGGCGCGTTAAGCGTGAGGTTGGCGTCATGTAACGTAAAATTTAATTAATTGTTTTGTGCCCCTCTCCCTCTCCGACGTAAATTATTATAATAGAAATTCCGTACTCGCATCCCCCTAAATTACTTAAACCATTTTCGGAAGTAAATAAAAGAGTTAAAAAGTGTTAAAAGAGTGTTAATGAACCCCCCCCCCTTTGTTTTGTAACGACTTTCATAGTCTCGGCGTGGCTACCATGAATATAATTGTAAAGTAGTGTTGAAATGAGTAAAGAGAGTGTAAAGATAAATGAAATAGCGAGTAGAAAGAAGCGTAAATAATGAAGAAAGAAAATAAATAAAAGGTGATCACTATAGTTAGCTTTATAAGGCTAACAAACAAAAATATCACAACCTAACCTAACCAATCGTCAAGGGCGTACAATTGACCTAACGAGTGGTTAGGTTAAGTCGTGATATTTTCATTAGTTAGCCTTATAAGGCTAACTAAAGAAGGCTCGGGGCCCTGATCTTCGGATGATCCCAGGTAACCTAACGATTTGGTTAGGTTAGGTCGTGATATTTTCGTTAGTTAGCCTTATAAGGCCTTACCACCAACTTTTTTTCTTTCATTCCCTTAAATTTCAAACGAAAATTAATCTTAACCTTTAACCTTTAATTTGCTCAGATTTCTTTATGCTTCATCATGAATTAGAATTCATAAAACAGCTTCTTACCACGAATGGTTTCCCCGAGAGAAAAGTAGAAACCAAAATTGGCACAGAGCTTTAAACAGTTTAATTAACCCCACAACTAGGGACATAATCCCTAAAGATATCTTGTACTTTACTTTAAAGTTGCAATATAAGGAACAAACTTCTGAAATTACTCAAAGCATTCTATCCTCAATTACGTATCAGAGTTATTCTAGCTAACCGACCAAATCAGTTTTTCATTCCTTCGAATATAAGGATACTGTCCCTACACTCTTAAATCCTCCATAGTTTATCAATACAAGTGATCCATACCTAATTTTAGTGTGCAGTGATAACCAATTTGCGCAGTAATAATTTAAATTTGTGCAGTGATAAATTGAAAATCTGTGCAGTGATAAATTAGGTTCTATATCCGATATAGAACCTAATTTATCACTGCACAAATTGAAATTATTACTGCGCAAATTGGTGATCACTGCACACTAAAATTAGGTATGAACTGTGACCATTGTATGGGGTCGTATATAAGTAAAACTAAAAGACATTTGAAATTTTGTATCTTCAAATACCTTGGAAAGTCAGTTCGTGCAAATCAACTCCTCAGCAAACCAACCAACTTTTACAAACGTAATCCTGCACATAATAACGACCATCCAATTTCGCAGTCAGATTTTTAGCATTCTCGCAGGTTGTACAGTACTTTTGATCACAAACTGAAATTCATAGACTCCTTATTTATTTATAAACTTAACCTAATCTCAACTCCGATGAATCTTCGGTTGAACTCCAATTTCAACTAAGGTACCTATTTTGGCCTCATTTTATAATTTTATAGGTTTTAGTCTTTTTTGTAATTTTAATTATCCGCTTTGGCTCTTTTCCGTTCTACCCCAGCAACAAAAAATGAAATTATATATTATTTTCTACTGTAGTTTTACTTGCTAAATTCAATAATATATATCTTATTTTGGAGAAATTAATAACAAAAGAGTTATAGTCCGTTTATTTTATTTAAAAGTAGAGATTGCATTTAAGATTTCAATAAAAATGTCCTTTCCTTTTTGTCTTCTCCTCCACAGAAATTCACATAAATAAGAATCTATTATATTTTTAGATGTTCCCCAATGTCTCTCGTTCCTTTGTTTAGCTAAATCAACTGTACGCCCTTGACGATTGGTTAGGTTAGGTCGTGATATTTTCGTTAGTTAGCCTTATAAGGTTAACTAAAGAAGACTGGGGTAGAAGGTTATTTCCTTAACTATGTTTATGAAATTCCATTTATCATCCATAACAATATCTACAAAAGAGAGAAAAAAATTAATAATTATAACCATAACTAATTAAAGCACGAATACTTTCTCCAAAATAAAATATATATTATTGAATTCAGCAAGTAAAACTACACTAGAAATTGTTGCTGGGGTAGAACGGAAAAGATCCTAAGCTTTTAACTTTAACTTTAACTTGATTATTCCGAAACGTCTGTATCAATTAAAGAATGTTTTTCATCTCTCTGGTGTTCCTTTTCATTTCATTATTAAGTTACACTTTCCTTGCAACCACTGATATATATATATATATATATATATATATATATATATATATATAATATATATATATAACCAAAGCTGGGCACAAACCGTTAATCCGTTAATCGTTAATTAACGAAGTTAACTTTTTCGTTAACGATTTAACTTTTAAGTTAACTTTGAAAATCATTATCGGACTAATTAACTTCCGTTACATTTAACTTCCGTTAACTCAAGTCCGTTAACCCAAAAAATTCATAAATAAACGTTTAAAAGTTTCTATTATTTTCAGTGCTGAGCAGGTGCGCAATTAATCCGCCACTGTTAATAGTGATGAACGAATTTCCATTTCCGCAGTGCAAAATCAGGCGATATATTTGTTTCCGTCGCCACAATTTGTGTCTTACCAAATATGGTAGTTATTTATGGCATTGGTTTGAGCAAAACATGGTCGACTGTAAAATCAGGCGGAAAGATTTGCCATTTGAGTTGAATGTTTCAACTTCTTTCAAGAAATATCACGAGCATTTTAAGGCACTTTCAATAATATATATGTAACAATTACAACAAATAACTACATTCGTTTCATTTGCAGTCTGTCTCTTACGCAACATGTTTGTGCTAGTGAATATTTAAAAATAATCGTTGTCAAGTAAGTCATGTATATTTATAATATGTCTGTGAGTACCTTATTAGTAGTCTCCTTGATACATTTCAAGAACCATAAAACTGATCAGGTAAGATTTCAATTCTCATGTCACTTTGATGACATAAATTAAGTCAATTGATGTCTTACAATGGGAGCGTTTTCACCTTAACCCTTTATGTCCTGGCGGTACTTCTAGGTACCACATCTTTAAAATCTCCATAATTATTTTTCTACCCGGTTGATCCTGCCGGTACTTTCAAGTCCCAATGTGAATTAGTTTCTTTATGAGATAATAGATGGCGTTGAGAAGTAAATGTGAGCGTGTGGCGCCAGAGGCTGTTTACTCTTTAGTATCTCTGCTGTGAAGACCGAAGAAATTTCAGTGCAATTACTTCCCGAATATTCTGTGCCATATCTGTTCCAAATAACAAAGGTAAGGGTTATTTTATTTTTTATCTTGTTCTTGAAATGTTCAAGAATGCTTCAAACAATTGTTGTTCTTGTTTATTATTTTTAAGTTTCGCCTCATCTGGTTGGACAAGTATGACAACACCAAGGTCGCCAGGGTGAGGAAAAGCATGGAGGGTACAGTCGAGGAGGCCATGAAGCAGCAGTCCAACGAAGTGGGCAGCAACAGTGGAGGCAGCAACAACGAGGAGGAGGATGACTTCTTCAGTGCTGTCATCCAGACAAAAGAGAGCAGCAGAAGCCACAGGTCACTCAAGGGCAAGGCCCAGAACTTGGTCAAGACCTGGCTGGAGACCAACTCCAAGGACTTGCTGACAGATGCTGCCTTCTTGGGTGAGCAAGTGTTGGTGGACTTGTTCATCAAGTTCAACACAGCCATCCCCTCCAGTGCTGCAGTGGAGCGTTTGTTCTCTATGGGCAAGGACATCCTGAGGGCCAAGAGATCATCCCTGTCTGATGAAAACTTTGATATGCTAATTTTCATGAAGGGCAACATGCATCTCATGGACAAAATGGAGAACGAGAAGAAGAGGGAAAATTAAATTATATATATATATATATATATTGTGTTTTTTTTTTTTTATAATAAAAGTTAACGTTAACGGTTTATCGGTAACTTCCGTTACATGTTTAACGAATTAACGGTTAACGAAGTTAACTTTTTGGTTAACGGATTAGCGGTTAACGAAGTTAACTTTTTGGTTAATGGTGCCCACCACTGTATATAACCTTCGTTAACTTTGGTTTTGCTTCCGCCCGAATTGTTCATTCTGACGATGGTCAAGCTTGTCACTCCACCTTAGACTTACAGTTTAACGTGGAATCCGAACCAGCCCCACCACGGGCGATCAGAAATTACAAAGTCCTTGCCCGGACGCGATCTCACGACCTCCCGATCAGCAGCCTAGCGTCTTAATCACTAGGCTACCCAGGGAACCCATTTGTCTACCAACCAACTTTTTTTTTATTGTGTGGAAGGATGAACAGCTGGGTTTTGCTGCGTGCCGTCTGCCGTCACCGGGTCTCAATCCCGGGGCCGATGGATTCTTAGTCAGTGACGCTAACCATTACACCACCGAGGCACATTATCAAATATGTATGTATGTATTGTATAATAATATCAGGAATAAGATGGGAAAAACAGGTTGAAACATTTTCATTGTTACATCTACATTCTTGGCTTTCACAGAACCCATTATGAAGCTATCATTAAAATTAAAAGAAAATGACCATAAATACGTTGTGAAAAATAAATTTGGTTAATATTCGTTTTAACGTCCCTTTCGTTTTCAATAGAAAGAGTTAATTTTCTGCTATTTTTACTTTTGATATGCGTTCAACTATCTTTCTACATTCTTGGAAAGTCATTTTTTTGGAGGAAATGACGAAAATATCATTTGATAAAAAGTAAAAAAAAAAAGTTAAGATTCGGTAGAACACATCCACCAAACTCCATTATTCACTCATCAAACCATCTCGTCCCGAGTGTATGTAGTCATGTTGTTATCATTAGCCAATCAGCGGCTGCTCTATTGTCACGTGACACCCCGCGCATTTTGAAATTATTAAATTTTGGCGCCATTATTCACTAGTGAAGCCAGCCAGTCACTAGCCAATCAGCGGCTGCCCTATTGTCACGTGACATCCCCGCGCATGTCCGGCGCTGAAATTTGAATTCAACAGTTGCTTCAGAATGGCTGTGTGTAGTGCGTGCTCAAAGTCCGAGTGGGACTTTATTAAACAAGTTTTGAGGGACGATAGTGGTGCTGTTGCTATATTTCGAGCTCACAGCATGCTCAAGACCTTTTAGTGTCCTCAGTGTGGTAATGAACTTAATTACCATGAAGCCTCCCATAATTAATGTAAGTGCACTGATAATATTTCCAACTACTTACCTTTCCAGGTCCCGAATTCATTATGAGGTACCCATGCCCGGTGTAACGTATTCAACCGTCCGCCGTATTGAACTGTCCTCTTAGCACTTCTGCGCATGCGCGAAATTTACGCACATGCGCAAAACAGATGTCATAAGTTGTGGTAGCTTGCGGTTTGAATCGTCCGCTGTTTGTTTGGTTTGCTAGTTTTGCCGCTTTAATTTTCGATTTTTAAGATAGTTTCTTGTAAATTTGCTTGGTTTACTAGTTATAAAATCGGTTAAATAGGTATCTCGCGAAATATTGGGGGTAATGTTCTTTCTCATTCCCTGACCTCAGCACCCAATTGAATGCCAGGTTAGGTCAACTGTACGTCCTTGATGATTAGTTAGGTTAAGTCATGATATTTTCGTTAGTTAATTATAGTCGAATAGTAAAAAAACTATATAATTTGAAATAAAAAACAAAATCATACCATCGCATTTTTGGAAATTTTTTCGTGGGAGGCCTCTTCCTCTTCTACTAACCCAGGTTGCGCCATTGCTACCTCCCATTAAAAATCTTAATTTCATATAAATGCAATAACAAAAGGTTGATTTCTCAATAACGATGAAAATCAAGTCATGTAAAATATTCACGAGATTATTGTTTATATTACAAATTGAATTCCATAATTGATTAATAAACGCAGTTCAATTATGTATTTATACATGACATGCTTATCGGACGGTTCAAACCAGCGATCACTTCAAATTATGAGTGCTGTATTCTGAACTGTCCAATAGATTTCGCGCATGCGCAGAAGTGCTCAGAGGACAGTTCAATACGGCGGACCTGTATGCCCTTGACAATTGGTTAGGTTAAGTTGTGTTATTTTCGTTAGTTTTAACTGTACACTCTTGACGATTGGTTAGGTTAGGTTACTTTTGCCATGAATATTAGGTTAGGTTAGGTCCCCTCCTTTCCCCTTCCCCACCCAAAACCCCCGATTCCCCACGGGTTCCCTATAATTGTCGACACGAAAACATATTTTCCTGGTGTATTTTTGTGTTTTCTTCAAATCTGACCTTCATTTTCGGTAAAAATAGTTATTTTTGGAATATGTCAGATCGTCATTTCCTCAAAAATGGAGATTTTCCCGAGTAAATGAAGATCAGATTTGAACCAAACACACCAAAATACACCAGAAAATTATGTTTTCGTGTCAAAAACGAGGGGGCAGTTAAAACGAATCTTTACCACACATTTAATTGCATACGACAGTAAACCAACCAGTAACCAATATTCAATCACTCATCTATTTGAAAATAGTATATCCCCAAGCACGGTTACATTCCATGTCTTTATTGTATACCTTGAATCTAAGCATGAAATATGCCATCCTTGAAGTTTAATTGCGATATACAGTATTTTTTAAACCAGGGATCACGATATCTGATCGAATTTACAGAAGATTGACAGAAATAAATAGACAACTTTGGTTTTTTTCCATAGTTTTTTGATTTGATAATAAAAGTTAATAAATAATAATTATTAAATCATTGTATTTAGATTCTATTGTCTTCCCCTTCGCATTATGTAGAGTGACATATGTTCTAGCATTCCATAGATGAGCTTTGCCATATTTTGTTCTCGAGGACAATCATCGTAGTTTCTATTTACTTTAGGCAATCCTTTGTACATTCTATCGCAAGTGTATTGTAGGTTAGATTAAGTTAGGTTAGGTTAGTTTACCATAGGTTAGGTTATATTTTCAGTGTCGATGTTAGGGTGTTGTCGATGTGATGGGTAGAAATCCTTTAATTTTAGACCATTTTGGTTCAGTCACATTTAGGTAAGGCCATTCTTTGACGTTACATTATTTTTCTCCTTTTTTTTAATTTTTTTACTTTTTTAATTTTTTTAATTAAAATTTTAGAAATGATACCTTGATAATGGGTTCGCAGGAAGCCTGAAACGTCGGTGTAATAAAAAAAATGTTTCAAGCTGTTCGTCTCATCTATTGCCTAGAAATAATCATATTAATATATATATAATATATATATATATATATATATATATATATATATATATATATGTATGTATGTATGTATGTATAAAATAACATTTATTGGCAGGTGATAAATCCCATGAGAAAAGTATGATATTGATGAAGGTAATAAACGATACAGCTAATAATTTAATAATAAATTTAAAAACTGAAAGATTAGGACTAAGAAAGACATAAAAATAATACACTTAATGAAACAAGTAGTAATAAAATTAATAAAAATTCCCCCAAAGCTAATAATAAAAAATCAAAATAAAAAATCAAAATAAAAGTATATTTACTGCAACTGTCAATTGTTGTTCAGTGGAGCTGTATTGGCAAACAGTTTCATACCATGAAATCCATTGTCTAGAAGACATAAAGCAGAACTGAGCTTGGACAATTGGACTGTCTGAGTTTTGAATTCTTCGCATTAGACTGTATTGAGCACGTCTTGTTACTTCCGGGAGGATCGAAACGTTGTGGTTAGCGAATATGTACACACACCCACACCTTTCAGATGTTCTGTGCGATGATTCCTCACATCAAGGAGGTCAGGCTTGCAAAATAGCCCCACCAGCATTCGAACTTGGACTTTCTATTGAAGTGTACAGACATACATATATACAGGGCGTCCCAAAAAAATGTATACACACTTTAACAGCTGATAGCTCAATTGATGTTTCTTTCTTTCCAAGTTAAACCCATTAGAATTAATAATGGCAGTCAGACTAAGCTTTGAACAAAGGAAATTCATTCTAAAATGCTACTGGAAGTGTGAAAACGCAGTTGAAGTGCAAAGACAGTTTAGGAGGGAGTTTCAAACAGATCCACCAACGCGACTTACCATCACTCGAATTAGAGATAAGTTTGAAGCCGATGGAACTGTTCAGAATGTCCACAAGAAGCGTTCCGGAAGACCACGGACATCGACAAGCCCCACAAAGCAAGAAAGAGTACTGGAAACGTATCACCAAAGTCCAAGAAAATCTGTGCGGCAAGCGAGTCGTGAGGTAGGAATTTCAGAATCGTCTGTCCAACGCATTTTGAAGCGCTGTCAATGGAAAAGTTACATTCCAAGATTAGTCCATGCTATTAATGAAGATGATCCGGACCGAAGAGTGGAGTATTGCGAGTGGTACTTGGCACGATGTGGATGTGGACTGGACGAAAGGGTTTCGTAGAATACCCTCCACGTTCACCAGACCTCACACCACTAGACTTTTTTGTATGGGGATACTTAAAAGACAAAGTCTACGCTATAAAACCTGCAACTGTCGCTGAATTGAGAGCAGCCATTGAACGAGAATGCACACAAATACCAAACGAAATGTTTCGTGATGTTTGCGATTCCATTGCTTCGCGTTATCAGCAGTGCCTGGACCAGAACGGACGTCAGTTTGAAAACAGGCGTTGACAAAACAATTAAATAATGTCTGTAGATTCTATTACATTTTGAAAATGAAATGTATTTTAATAAACACTGCCTTTATAATTATTTAAAGTGTGTATACATTTTTTTGGGACGCCCTGTATATATATATATTTATTTATTTATTTGCATTTGACTTCATCGCTGACTACGTTGAACTTTTGAACAAATTTTTATGCAGCATATTATATTTTATAGTGTTAAACGAAGCATCGGATAAATTTCGAGTGTTGATTTAACTATAAATGCCGAATGTGCAAGTCTTAGACCTTTCATATTTATTGGCTAGTAATGTCCTATATTATGTCTGATTAGTGATTACGATTGAACATTTTCAAATATTTGAGCTCGTTTTAATACAGAATACCTGCGTGAGAAAAAACAAGTAACGAACCGTAAACTAGTATTATTGGCACCCTGAATTATATCACTTTCAAACATCGTTGTCGACAAGCTTTGAGGGTAAACAAATGCGAATAGGAATGACTCTTGAATGGGCAGTAATCCCCACATCCTCTTAAACATTATTGACATGGTTTCAGAGTATCATACTTTGCGTTCCAGTTTGCTCTTAAACACACGCTTCTCCCTGTATTCCTCACTACACATACATGCACCTTACACACTATAGAATCTTTTCAAAATAATCAAAAAGGCACCTTCTTAAGAGCCTCAGAGTCCCCTGGGTAGAGGACCATAAATGTCCCCACCTCTGACTCCTCCACTGCTAGTATCAGGAACGATGATGCGGGGCTGGTTCTGCTACCATCAATTCGAAATGTCCTGGCCTCTGTCTGATTCACTTTTCATAAACTTCTGTAACATTTGCGGCCTCTCCTCAAATTTCCAATCTGTCGAACACCACCTCTCTTCCTCTAAACCTCACCTTCTCCTCACCGAAAATCAGGTGTCTGAGACAACTGACAGCAACCCATAATAAATGCAAAAAACTTCACTTTTTTCTACGTGAAGGTCAAAATATGAAAATAAAAACCCACTCTAATAGACAGAGTTTATTTTCAGTGGGCATCGAAACTGTTGTGGAAATAAACTCTGTCTATTAGAGTGGGTTTTTATTTTCATATTATGACAGCAACCCCTTTTCTGTACGGTACCCTTCTACTTTCTCTATACTCACTTTCATTCCAAAGTTGTATGTAGCGTATACAGACAACTCGTGAATGGTCGCACATCCGCCTCTTCGCATTAACCCCCTGTATAGTACATGGGCGTCGATTGCGGCGGGGACGCAGGGGGACATGTCCACCCCACTTTTGTGGATGAATTGCCATAAATGCTAACTACTAATGGCACCTAATAAGACGTTATATGTCGTATGCTATGAATATGCAAATGTAATAGCAATATTATAAATTATTGTCATGAACACCAGTGTATATTTATCATGGAATTTAGCAGTCACTTATTTGTTTTATATTTTACGAACATATCAGTTTATGTACATTGACCTCTGTTGTCTACAGGTAATAAAAGATTTATTTCGGTTAACATATGTGTGATATTATGTTACATGAAAGGTTAAATATTATAAGTAGTTTGTATTGCGTTTCTTATTTCTGCAAAAAAAATGTTTAAATGAAGAAAGACATAAAATGATTAAATACAATTGAGTTTTTTACAACATGCTGAGAAAAATACAAAAAACGGGTAAATGGTAAATTACGACATTGATATATTACACGCAGCAGCTACTCAGAGTATGTATTGTTTGATTTCGTTGTTTGAAGGCGAAGTGTCCCCCACACTATTTTAGAGCAATCGACGCTCCTGCCTGTATATATATATATATATATATATATATATATATATATATATATATATATTATATATACACACACACAGGGTGCGGCATAAGTCGATTTACCGAGAATAATGGAATCACCTTGTGAAGAATAATAGTTATCATTTACTACAGAAATTATTCAAAGTGTCCTCCATCTGTTCAATACATACGTTGCATCTTTGAACCACTGAACAACAAATAGGGTAGCACAGTTCTTTGTTATTATTCAACGTCTCGAACTCTTGGCGTATCAAAGTCATTGTATGATCGAAGTCCCGAGGTTTCTGGCCGTTGACTCCATCTTTGATTATACCCCCACATTGAATAATCACTGTGATGTGATTATTCAATGTGGGGTATAATCAAAGATAGAGTTTAGGACCAGAAACATCGGGACTTCGATCACACGAAGACTTTGATACGCCAAGAGTTCGAGACGTTGAATAATAACAAAGAACTGTGCTGCCCTATTTGTTGTTCAGTGGTTCAAGGATGCAACGTATGTATCAACAGATGAAGGACACTTTGAATAATTTCTGTAGTAAATGATAACTATTATTCTTCACAAGGTAATTCCATTATTCTCGATAAACTGACTTATGCCGCACCCTGTAATAAAAATTTTTTTTTATATATATATATACACACACACACAAACTCAGAATGGTCCCCTGAGAAACTTATATGTTAAACACAGACCGTGCATGGAACAAGGAACTCTTCTGCGAAATTACATCCACTATAGTTCGAATAAGTAATGATAAATGACAAATACTATAGTTTTTTCTTTTTCACGATGGAAAGCCCAACGGGGGCACCGGGTTACTCGCAAAGAGGCCCCAAAATATAGCTTCCCTCACCAGCTATCTGCAAAGCAGATAAGATCCAGCGTTGGGACAGGATCTAGGATTTACAGCTTACACCTATCCTCCTACATTCAGAACCTCAATATACGCAAGAAACTCGTTGCATTCACGTCGGATTGAATACATCAAAGAAAATGGGGTAACTATTGTATTTTTAGCCAAAAAAACAAAACTTAAACCTCAACCGGGACATTGAGCGTCCACTTTTCAAGGCACATAACACGAGTAACCCGGTGCCCACGTTGGGCTTTCCATCATGAAAAAGAAAAAACTGTAGTATTTGTCATTTATCATTACTTATTCGAACTATAGTGGATATAATTTCCCAGAAAAGTTGCTTGTTCCATGCACGGTCTGTGTTTAACATATAAGTTTCTCAGGCGACCATTCTGAGTTTGTGTATATTAAACGGACGTGTTATGTGCCTTGAAAAGGGGACGCTCAATGTCCCGGTTGAGGTTTAAGTTTTGTTTTTTTTTGGCTAAAACTACAATAGTTACCCCTTTTTCTTTGATGTATTCAATCCGATGTGAATGCAACGAGTTTCTTGCGTATATTGAGGTTCTGAATGTAGGAGGATAGGTGTAAGCTGTAAACCCTAGCTCCTGTCCCAAAGCTGGATCTTATCTGCTTTGCAGATAGCTGGTGAGGGAAGCTATATTTTGGAGCCTCTTTGCGAGTAACCTGGTGCCGACGTTGGGCTTTCCATCATGAAAAAGAAAAAACTATAGTATTTGTCATTTATCATTACTTATTCGAACTATAGTGGATGTACATACTCTTTCGTTAAATGTTGATACAATTATAGAATTTGAATTATTTGATATTTTTGTCTGTAAACTTGTTTGTATATAGATAAATACATATGTTTTATTGTGTAAAAGTTTTATTAAAATTAAATGACAAATGTTGATTTTATAGCCTTTTTAAAATGTACCCCCCCTTTTTTTATGGCACACCCGTTATATATATAACGCGCCTCGGTGGTGGTGTGGTTAACGTCGCTGACTACGAATCCATCGGCCCCGGGATCAAGACCCGGCGCGCAGCAAAACCCAGTTGTTCATCCTTCCACACAAAGAAAGTGGGTGATAGATAAATGGGTACCCTGGGTGGCCTAGTGGTTAAGACGTTGGACTGCTGGTGGGGCGTGGTTTGGATTCCACGTTAAACTGTAGGTCTAAGGGGGAGTGAAAAGCTCGACCTTTGTCAGAATGAACAATTTGGGCGGAAGCAAACCAAAGGTTATATATTATATATATATATATTATATATATATATATATATATATATATGTTATTTTGTTATTTTATTGGGTTCAGAATCCCAGCTGAGCCGTGAACGGCCAAGCTCTGAAGGGCCAGTTTAACCTACAGCCCAAGTTAAGCTAGACTAAAAACTCACGGACTTGGAGGTCCTATTAGGTCCTACCTCAGGGTTGCTGACTCGATGTGGGCCTACCTTAGGCCTCAGTTGCATGAAATTAAGATAAAAAACAAAGGGGCACTATTTATGGTCTTCTTTCTAAACCTTGCAACAACAACACAACCTGCACGATGCAACAATCTTGTATCTAAACAACCAAACTGAATTGCAAGAGAGCTCTCTATAAGACCACACCCTGTAAGTGCCGCATTCCACAAACGAGTAGGAAGGACATGCAGCGCCCCCAAAAAATGATGCCACAAGAGATGCCACCAAAGATTAAAGGTATATATATATATATAACTAGGCTGACCATATTTCCTTGAGACAAAAACGGGACATTGGGATGGCAAAAAAGGGACGGGGGTTATGTAATATTCTGTATTCATGAAAAAGTAAGTACATAAACATATTGAGCTTACAATTATTCTTCAGTGACAGAACCCATACAGAACCCATAAAAAAACGGTACTGTCCCGTTCAAAACGGTACGTATGGTCAGCCTATATATAACCTCCGAATCATCATACATCACCTCCGCATCATCGCGCACCCATTTTTCTGCCTTTTCGAGATTTTGGATGTCCATCGTGCGTCTGGAGTACGATAACGGCTTGGCATCCCGTGCGATGCCTGACTCGCCTTCTTCCGCCTTTCTCTGAGCCCCAGATGTTAGTCCTTTGTCAGCTGTTGACTGTGTTGTGCGTGACTATTCGCCATGCATCATTAAACACTGTTTTTCATCCTTTTTCAGTTATTAATTCTGGACTCGATACTCATCATCTCTATTGTTGGTATGGCCGATGATGTGCTAATTTCTAAGAAAGGCGGTCATGAGAAAGGTGCAAAATTGAATTATGCCACCGTTGCGAAAAAGAAGGAAGTTGTGGACAAGATCAAAAAAAGTACCTCCATCGCATTGCATAATAATTAGGGTAGGTTGATTTTGGAACTGTGATCTTGGACTAGTCTAGATAGAAAGGTATTAATGTATAAAAAACGTTGCACCAACTCATATTTGTGAAAATGATTGTATTTTTTGAGGATTGTTAATTATTTTTAAGTTGTAAAATTACCGAATTTTACGCGTAAAATCGCGGACGCGGCATTCGCGCAATGTAAACAAACAAAATATCGGACCTTATTTCATCAAAATAATCAATTAAAATTCGGCTTTTTTAACAAAACGATGCTTGAAACTTATTGTAAATGCATTATAGATGTTTATTAGTGTATTATTTTGTATTTTTAATGATATTTACCTATAAAATGTGTATTAAATTAAGTTATTTTATGATGCGTTCATTTAATTGTTTATTTTCAGATATTTCATAAAAATGGGTAAAAAACGGAAGTCTGCAGTGTTAACTCGAAGTGATAGTGCCAAAAAATTCAGTGGCCAGCCTTCCCCTTTGGATAAAACAGAGCCTCCTACCCTCCGCCAAGTTATTCAGTACAGTTATTTCCTCCAAAACAGCCACCCGGACTTGAAAGACTATGATATTGCTAAAATGATAGCAAAGGATGTGATTGAGATCTGGCAGGCAGTGAACCCGCGGCTGCCCCTGTATGAGGAATATTATGTAGTGAAATTGGTGGATAAAGTGTGCTTCAAGAAAGCAAGAGATAAACAGGAAATCTCTCTCTACAGTCCAGGAGCAGAATCTGGAGGAAAAGCTGGATAAACTTTTTGACATTTCTGCTTGCACCTGTAAGCTACCTGTTCGTCCCTGTGATGACAATGCTGTGAAGTGCAAGAAAGAAAATTGTCAAACACAGCACATAATCTGCACTTGTCCTCCCAGTAAGAAGGAAATGCTGTTATTTTTTAACTTTTAACTGGCCTAACTTAGTGCGATTAGGTGCCTTTTAAATGGAAGGAAATTCAATGCTTGTAATTGAAAAATATCCGCATTTTCCTCCTGTAATCTTCCTTCCCCCCTCCCTTGATAATAGAAATTAATAATCAAATTTTTTTCAGGATTTTATCTCTTATTTTAGATCCGCTATTTAATATACTTTAATATTTCAGGTTCCAGTAGAGGAGAGGGAATACTTGAGAGATCAGAGGGCCAAAATAGGACCCAAGGGCTCTTTCCAGCTGGGATCTGTGGATAAAGCTGCTGTGAAGAGAGACCAGAGGGCTGCAGCTGAAGCAGAAAGATTACAGAGCCAGATTCAACAGCAGCAGGAAGTGGATTTGGCCACTTTTGCCTCCACACCTTCACAAGGTATTTCTTTTGAATCCAGCTCAGGAGAATCAGGAGAGGTAATATATTTTTTTTCTTATATCTTATCCCATTTTTACCCAAATTTATCCCTATTTTTTGTCCCTATTTCCCCCCTTTTTTCCCCCATTTTCGCTTTAGTAATTTATTTTTTATTTTCATTTCAGCCATCTGGTGGTGAAGCTGAAGAGTTCAAGCCAAGGAGACACCCAAGTGTAGGTTACAGCTTTTTGAAAAACCCCAGATATGCCATGGAACTGATCAGGGGTGATGTTTCTTCCAATCTTGGGGCAAGTCTTGCTAATGCCGTCCTCCTGGACTTACAAGCTATGGACCTGCTTAAGCCTGGCCTTGATGTGAAACAGATAATAGTTGATAAATCGAAAATAGACAGGGAAAAAGCTAGAATGAAAGTGAAAAATGATGAAAAGCACAATGAGGGTTTGGAAAAGTTAGTCTGTATTGGGGTTGATGGGAAGGTTGACAAGGACACTTTGCTGTACAGAGAAGTTAAGGATGAAAATGGGGAGACTAAGCTGAAGAAAGGAAAGGGACAAGAGCACCATTTGACTTTCACAAAGGAGCCGGGAACTGAAAGTGGAACATATCTTACTCACAGAGTCATCCCAATTAAAGGTGCGACTGGAGTTATTCTTGGTGAAGAAGTTGCTAGTGTCTTGGAGGAGTTTAACAGTGTTCATACCCTGAAAGCTGTCCTCCTTGATAACACAAATACAAACACTGGCTGGGAGGGAGGCCTTGTAACAGCTCTGGAAAATAAAATTGAGCGGAAATTGCACACCATTGGCTGTTCACTCCATCAGAATGAGCTTCCTTTCAGAGCTGTTTTCAAACATCTTAATGGCAGTACCAAAAGTCCCACTGCTTTCACTGGTCCGCTGGGAAAACTCTGTGAAATTGACTACCAAGATCTGCCACAAGTAGAATTCACCAAACTCAGTGGCCCCCTGGATGACATGGAATTTGCAGAGGAGACACTGAATGATCTCAGTAGCGACCAGAGGCTTCTTTTGGAGTATGTGCTTGGAATTTCCAGGGGCAAAGTCAACCCAAGATTTGCTGCCTGGAAAATTGGACCATTAAACCATGCAAGATGGTTGACTTTGGCAATTAGATTGATGTGTCTGTGGACCAGAGGTACTTACCCTCCAGAACTACAGGATAAGCTTTACCAGGCCATCAAGTTCATTGTGGAAGTGTATGCAGTCAGTTGGTTTGAGATCAAAAGGGACAGCAAGTTCCACAATCAGCAGCTGTACATCTTCAACATGATCCAGAGGATCAAGCAGCAGTCTGAAGAAATCCAGGGTGTTGCTTTCAAGAACCTGAAGTACAATGCTTTTGCCTTGCTGCCCGAGAATGTGCTGTACTCCATGATGAAGTCTGATGACTTGGAAGTGAGAGAAGCTGCTCTCAAGAAAATTCTGTCCATCAGGTAAGCATTTATTAATTTAAAAAATGTGAAAAAAAAATTTGATTATGGGGATTTATTTAATAAAAAAAAGGCCCAAGTTCTATAAATCCCCATAATCGAATTTTTTTTCACATTTTCTTATCCCAATTCCCCCCTTCCCCTCTGATAATGGAAATAATCTTACCTTCTTTCTGAAAAATAATTCGATTATGGGGATTTATAGAACTCGGGTTTTTTATTTTTTTATTTAAGTTTAATTTAAATCAGCAATTCTGAGACTAATAGGGATTAAATCTTAAACTGGAATAAAAAATAAATTTATTATTATTCTTTCAGAAGTGGGAAGCCAGCCAAGAAGAGGCTGAAGAAGATCACAGCCATCAACATTGAAGCTACCCACTGGTCAGAACTAATCAACCTTCCTCAAAGTGGCATCTGTGAACCTGCTCTCACAGAAGACTTTTCTGACCAGGAGCTTTAAGAAGCATTGCTGAATGGCACCAAGCTGGAGCTGCCTGATCTGCCTTCACATTCTCAGTGTTAAAAGGGCCGTGAAGCTGACATCTGAAGCTTCCCATACGGTTTATGGACTCGAATCAAGGCACAAACACATTCTGACCAAAGCCCTAAGCCGCCAGATGAGGCCTTCCTTTGCTTCTAAGGGCTCTTACAGTGAAAATTATGATGATCTTGGGATCTAAATGTGTCTATTTGACTCTGTACATGTTTGTTTTACTTTTTTTCAATAAAATTGTAACTTTTTTCAGGATTTTTTTATGAAAATAGCATGTTTTTTTCGGCCGAAAATTGCGAAAATGCGAGGCATTTTTCGGTACGATATTTTGACGATTTTTGAAACGGTCTCCTCAAAAAACGGTTAAAGCTAGGGATCTGAAATCTTTTGTCAGTTATTATCATATTAAGCCCTGACTATCTCGACTAGTCCAAAGTCGATATCTAAAAAAATGCGGAAAATCAACCTACCTTATTGCATATACATGTCAAGTCTTAAGATAAGTATACTGTACTAGGGTTGCCAGATGTCCCGATTTTCGGCCTCTTGTCCCGGCGTCCCGAAAAGACCTTTCGGGACGATCGAATGTCCCGGTTTCACAAAAAAAAAATCACTTAAAAAAAGAATATTGTTAAGAACGGATTTTACGATGTCGAGCACGAGCAGTTACACGATTGCTTATTTTTGAATATAGGCAAGGTAATATATACATTTGATCAACTGCCTCAATGATCAACTCGTTTTGAAACCAAGCAGAAAACGATGCTTACCATTTAGTCAACTAAAAACACACATTGTCCAAACAGTCGACGTAATTATCAAAGGCGCAATCAGCAAATATATATCCTAAATATTCACTGCCTAAACAAATGCTTCTATTTTACATTCACGAACTATATTTTTATTATAACTATAATGTATATTTTTGCATGTCCGACAATTATATATATATATATATATATATATATATATATATATATATAATTATGCGGGTTGCTTCTACAGAGCTTCAATTTAATATTTAGTAGAAATCCAATGACAAGGAGAAATGTAAATGCCATGAAAAGTCTTCTTTATTGCGCAACGTTTCGAGCAATACGCTCATCTTCAGGCTGTTTAATAACAATGTGAAATTAAAATCAATATTGAATGAAAAACAAACAGAAATTTCTATAACCTATTCGTAAAGACAAATTTTAAAAGACTGAGAGAAAAGGGTTAAGTTCTAAGTTATACAGATTTACATATCAAAATTAAGAAGTTATTTTAAATACATGTAGTAAATGTGAAATTAATACACTGGAAAAATTACCAATAGTACACTGGAACAATGGAGCTATCTACCTTATACAGCAGTATCCGAGGCCGACTAATTTGAGCAGAGGAGACGGGAATGAAAGATGGCGAGGAGATAGGGGAAGGAGGGATTATAAGGAATTGGGGAAGAGGAGGGATCATAGCAGATTGAGAGGGACGGACGATGAGTCAACATTCAGACTAGGGGACAATGCTTTAATGAAAAGGGATTCTAAAATTCTTAGTGAGTTGGGACAAGTATTACAACCAAGAATTTTAAAATTGTCTAAAGTGACATCAATTTTGCATTTGATGCTATGTTCACGTATGCTGGAGGCTTCCTTAGTTTTTAAAATTTTACCTGTTCGGCCACTTATTCCCATATGCGAATAAAATCTAGCCCTGAGAGAGCGAACAGTGCTGCCGATGTAATTCCCAAGGAGACACCTAGGGCAGGTAAATAAATATACAACACCGCTACGCAACGAGTCAGGGGTTCGATCCTTCGCTGAGAAAAAGCTACCTAAAGACGTTTTATTAATAAATATGATGCGGAAATCAGTATGATAAAAACTCGTTTGAATTCCAAAAAGAACTCCTGGGTAAAAACTTCGATTCAAAAAAGTTTTTTGTCAGTTTTGATGTAAAGTCACTTTTCACAAATGTACCTGTATCTGAAACTATTGCCATTATTTTAGATAGGGTTTTTAGCTCAGTGGATAATTTTCATGGTTTTTCATTGTCTCATTTGAAGGAACTTTTAGAATTGGTCTTCAAACAATGCTATTTCACTTTCAACAATAAGGTTTACCAACAAATTGATGGGGTAGGGATGGGATCACCAGTCGGACCGCTAGCAGCTGACTTTTTTATGACTCATTTAGAAAGTGTAATTTTTAGACAATCTCCCACTCATCTCAAGCCAATTTTCTATCGACGCTTCGTTGATGATTCGATAGCAGTCTTTGATAATGCGGTACAAGCGCAACAATTCTTTAACTTCCTAAATTCTTTGCACCCCAATATAACGTATACAATGGAAACTGAGCAAAATGGCTCCCTCCCCTTCTTAGATCTTTTAATTTCGAAAAACGGTGATTCTATTACTACATCAGTTTATAGGAAACCCACTTTCACTGGTTTGGGCATGAATTTTTTTAGTTTTACTGATTTCAACTATAAGATGTCTTGTATTAAAACTCTCCTGTTCAGAGGATATAATTTGACCTCTAATTTTACCTTACTTAATGATGAATTTAATAATCTAAGATCATACTTTACTAATAATAGTTTTCCTGTTCAATATGTAGACAAACTAATTAGATCCTTCTTAAATAATGTTTATAGCCCTCAACTTCCATGTATTACAGTGCCGAAGGATATAAAATATTTCTTGGTACCTGAAATGGGTCCCTTGAATAAGGAATTTAAGCTTAAATTTACAAAATTGTTAAGGAAATTTTTTTATCATACTGATTTCCGCATCATATTTATTAATAAAACGTCTTTAGGTAGCTTTTCTCAGCGAAGGATCGAACCCCTGACTCGTTGCGTAGCGGTGTTGTATATTTATTTACCTGCCCTAGGTGTCTCCTTGGGAATTACATCGGCAGCACTGTTCGCTCTCTCAGGGCTAGATTTTATTCGCATATGGGAATAAGTGGCCGAACAGGTAAAATTTTAAAAACTAAGGAAGCCTCCAGCATACGTGAACATAGCATCAAATGCAAAATTGATGTCACTTTAGACAATTTTAAAATTCTTGGTTGTAATACTTGTCCCAACTCACTAAGAATTTTAGAATCCCTTTTCATTAAAGCATTGTCCCCTAGTCTGAATGTGACTCATCGTCCGTCCCTCTCAATCTGCTATGATCCCTCCTCCTTCCCCAATTCCTTATAATCCCTCCTTCCCCTATCTCCCTCGCCATCTTTCATTCCCGTCTCCTCTGCTCAAATTAGTCGGCCTCGGATACTGCTGTATAAGGTAGATAGCTCCATTGTTCCAGTGTACTATTGGTAATTTTTCCAGTGTATTAATTTCACATTTACTACATGTATTTAAAAATAACTTCTTAATTTTGATATGTAAATCTGTATAACTTAGAACTTAACCCTCTTTTCTCAGTCTTTTAAAATTTGTCTTTACGAATAGGTTATAGAAATTTCTGTTTGTTTTTCATTCAATATTGATTTTAATTTCACATTGTTATTAAACAGCCTGAAGATGAGCGTATTGCTCGAAACGTTGCGCAATAAAGAAGACTTTTCATGGCATTTACATTTCTCCTTGTCATTGGATTTCTACTAAATATATATATATATATATATATATATATATATATATATACTATATATATATATATATATTTTTTTTTTTGAATATATATATTATATATATATATATATATATATCTATCTCATGAGCCCAAAAATTGGGTTTTCCCGGTCTATCCGCCAAAAAATCTGGCAACCCTATGTAACTGTACACTATTTTACGTTCGCGAGTTGTCCGTATGTATAGAGTGACCTAACTTGCTCTCGTATTCCCGAACTTTAATCTTTCGAATTCTACACCCTCTGGCTATGACTTGCATGCCAATCTCAAACTAAATACATCTGCGCTGTAGACCTTTCTCCTAATTCTACTAACTATCCAAACCCCTCTGATCAGGGGTGTGCTGCCAACTTCTTAACAACCGGTTCTGATACAGATAGGGGTGGAAATCGGCGAGCGCCAATGGCATGAGTCATTAAGCTAGGGGGTCTGTGGTGAGCGGTAGCTCCCCCAGCGGGGTCCGGGCTCTGCCCCGGAAACCAACACATTTTAGCTTTTCCAAAAAGCATTTTGTAACATTTTGGCAGAAATTATTTAACATATTCTTTATACTCACTAATGATATAATTATCTAAAAATAAACTAATTTTTCATCAAAAAATAAATAAATATGGAAACCACTACTGCTTGTGATACTACCTATATTTTTCTATAAAATCCTGAAAAAATTAAAAGTTTATCTGCTTTCTGAAATGTTGTAGAACGTGCTTGGAAAGCATTAGATAACAAGGCAATTTCCTCCAGAATATCAATGATCAAAGCTAAGTCATGCAAAAACTTTGGGTTACTAATTTTTTTTACCATTCCAACCAGGTTTGAATTTCTATAAAAATGGGAATATAAAGCTGGATACGCTCTCCAGACTGCTTTAGCTGCTCTCACACTACAGGCTGCCCAGCGAGGACTCGGGACACGCCCCATTTTGATAATTTCTATCCCTAAATCTTCTGAAATTTCATTTAGCTCCGCTTGATTTTTGTTTGACTGATGATAGATGGAATAAATTTTATCCAAGAATATTTTGTAATGATTCACTTGATTTATGGACTGATGACTTAAATATTTGTTAAAAACAAACAAACGGTTCGGTGATCCAATCAAAATTTAACAACCGGTTCGGGCGAACCGGACCGAACCGGTCCCAGCACACCCCTGCCTATGACTACCTCGCTTTCAAAGTAGACCAGATTCTATCACACTTTCCTTTCGCTGAAATCTCCATTTTAGTGATTTCAATGTTTACCACCACCTTTGACTTTCCTCCCAACTCTTTGACATCCCTGTGAACTAGCTTACAATTTTTATATACTGAATGACCTAGAGCAGATTGTACAGCACCCTGCTCGTATCACCGATCACCTTGGAGATAGGCCCAATATTCTAGATTTCTTTCTAATCGCTCAGCCTTCTTCTTACTCTGTCAAACTTTTTTCTCCGTTGGGCTCCTCTGACCACAATCTTACATCAGTTCTCTGTCCTATAGCTCCAGTTCGGTCTTTGGCACTTTTGTGCCGCCGATTGGGAGGCCCTCAGGGAGTAGTTTGATTTCTCATGAAATGATTACTGCTTCTGTGGCTGGGGGCCCCTCTGAGTGAGCTGAGCGCATCACGGAGATGATTCTCTCTGGTATGGAGACGTATATTCCATATTCTTTTCCTACTACTAATGAGGGGAAAAAAAAAGGCTTTCAGAAGGTACCGTCGCCAGTCGCCATCCAACTCCTGACTTTCACTGTTTATATTTCTGCCCGGAATCATGCAAATTCTGTTTTTCGACTGGCCAAAAATTCCTTCATCAGACAAAAAATGTGAAAACCTATCCAATTCTAATTCTTCTCGCTCTTTCTGGCACCGAGCCAAAAACCTCTCCAACAACTTTAATTCTTCTTTCCCTCCTTTTTTTTCATTCTGACGGCTCAGTTGCCGTCTTTTCTCCAAATGAAACTGAACTCTTCGCTCAAACGTTCGCCTCCAGCTGAACCCTGCACGATTCCGGTGCTGCTCCTCCGACTTAATTGTCTGAAATTAAAATCTCTTTCAAAGATGTTTTTTCTGCCTTATCTGGGCTCAGCTCTAGGAAGGCGTACGGTCCTGATGGTGTCCCTCCTGTTGTTTTCAAGAACTGTGCTACTGTGTTCACACCCTGCCTTGGCAAACTCTTTCGTCTGTCTTTTTTCTCTGATACTTTTCCTTCCTACTGGGGGTTCTCTCTCATTCTGCCTGTCCCAAAGAAGAATGACCGCTCTCAATCCTCCAAATATCATCTAATTGCCTTGATATTTTGCCTTTCTAAACATTAATCTATACTTAATAGAAAGATTCTTCAACACCTCTCTGCTCACACGCTCCTTTCAGATCGTCCGTATGAGTTCCACAAGGGAGGCTCTACTGGCGATCTTCTTACATATCTCTGAAAACTTGGTCATCCTCCTTTCAGAATTTTGGTGAAACCTTTTACAAAGACCTTTTGATAGAATCCAGCACAAATCCTTAATTTCCAAACTGCCCTCTTTCGGTTTCTATTCTTCGATCTGTGCCTTCATCTCTGGTTTCCTTTCTGGCCGATCTATAACTGCGGTTGTAGAATGTAAATGGCCAGTTCTTCTTCTAAAGCTACGAATAGTGTTGCTCAGGGCTCTGTTCCTTCACCCACTTTTTCCTTTCATTTAACAATAATCTATTCAGTCGCACTTCCTGCCCTATCCACTTCTATACCGATGACTTCACCATTCACTTCTCCACTCGCTTCACAAAGCTTTCCTCTCAAACGTTCCTCCATGATTCGCATGAGACGGCTAAGTCGCACCTAACTTCTTATCTTTTTGCTATCTCTGATTGGGGCATTGAAAACCTTGTGGTTTTCAATGCCTCAAAACCCAGTTCCTTCGTTTGTCCACTCGTCACAATATTCCACACGACTATCCCCTATCTTCAACAATACACAATTCAATCCTCCTTCTTTTAACTTTCTTGGCATTTGCTTCTCTCGCGATATTTCCTGGAAAAGTCACATATACTCTTTCTAAAACGACTTCTAAAAGGTTAGGTGTGCTGTACCGGCTCCGCAGTTTCTTCACACCCACTCAATTGCTGTCTCTGTATGGGGGTCTTGTCCGGCCCTGTATGGAGTATGCTTCTCGTGTGTAGGGTGGCTCAACCCACACAGCTCTGGTTGACAGGGTTGAATCAAAGGTTTTTCGTCTCATCAATTTCCTGCCTCTTACTGACTGTCTTCACTCTCTCTTCGCCGCAATGTTGCCTCTCTTTTATTACTATCGTTATTATAACGGACATTGCTCTTCTGAACATTCTAACCGCGTGCCTCCTTTAAGGAGAGCGCGTAGTTCGAGACTTTCGACACATTCTCATCCCTTTTTTATCCACCTCTCTAACGTATGGGTTAATCGGTATTCTTAACCTTTCATTTATTCAACCGGTCAACTCTGGAACAACCTTCCTCAATCCATCTTTCCCCATCTGCGACCTCCAATCTTTGGACACAAGCGGTGTGTCCAGACATCTCGAAAACCTTGAACCTTGATTTCGCCTCTACTCCTATGGGAGGGGCGTTTTCTGCTAGCGTTCACCCTTGGCCCATCGTTCCTGCATAAAAAAATTATACCTTTGAGGTTGGTATTTTATTAGATTTTTAATTAAATCACATTTGAATATAATTTCAGAGGTCCTGATAACGAATATTAAAAAATTACTCTCGGTATTCAATGGTAAGAATTAATATGATCCAAAGATATAGCAAAAGGAGGATTTTTGCATTGTTTGATCACTTCCAAGTTTATATTTTAAATAAAACGTCTTTTGAGCAACATTAGAAAAGTTATATATTTAGATGGAATTACTAACTGAAGGCCATAATTTGTTATTGAATACCAGTTATGTTACGAGTATTGACTTCCACGATTGCAACGGTATTTGGTAATAGTATTTTCATAGCATTAACTGGCACATGGTATTTTACCTAGTGGTGTACCGATTAATCGGCATCGGCCAAATTTAACCGATTATCTTACCGATTCTTTAAAAATTTTACATTTTCATTAGAAAACAAATCTATCCTTTCTTTATTTTTACCGCCGATCCGTACCTAGTGTGGTACATATCTCAGCGAGGCAGTGGGTGAGTGGTTACTGAGTTGGGGATGATAGACCAGGGGGGGGTATAATGTTCAGTTACTGGGTAGTGGGTATGAGGGGCCTGGTCTCAGACCCGTTGAAGCAGGTGGGAATAAGTGAGGAAACGGGAAATCGCTTTCCCCGAAAAATGGGGGCCCTCAGCGAGCATGAATTGTAGACGCTCGGGTATGGAATTTCGGCCAAGTGAGGGAAACACATAAAACGAAGCGCGGACAAATTTGGGCATTCGACCAGGAGATGCACGACAGTGATGGGAGTATGGCAGGTAGGGCAGAGCGGGGGTGGCGATTTAGCTATAAGGTGACCATGAGTAATGCGTGTGTGTCCTATACGGAGATGGGCTATAATCACTTCTTTATTCCGGGACCGGTGGAAGGAGGAGGCCCAGTATCCTACTTGCGGTTTGATCTTGTGAAGTTTGTTTTGTGTGGCCTGGTCCCATTCCCGTTGCCAGATGGAACGGAAATGGGAGCGGAGAGTCGGGAAGAAGTCGGTGAAAGGGAGGGGCCGGCAGTAAGCAGGCTGACTTTGCCGTGCGGTCCGCCTCCTCGTTACCTTGGATGGCGACATGTGCCGGGACCCAGCAGAAGGCGATTGTCTTGTGTCGGAAGGCTGTTAAAAAATGGAAGATTTGCTGGATGGTACAGACGAGCGGATGAGGGGGGTTAAATCTCTCTAGGGAGAGAAGTGCGCTTTGGGATCTGAATAAATGACGAAAGAGCTGGCGGAGTGAGTGCGCACTATGTCGGGGGCCTCCTTAATCGCGAAGAGTTTTGCCGAGAAAACGGAGGTCTCGCGTCGAAAAAGTGGCTGGGTCAGTATCACCGCTGAGGCGGCCGCACCAGTCTCCGAACGGGAACCATCTGTATAAATGGAGACTGTGTCCGGATGTTGGGTTGCATGTTCACGGAAGGTGACCTGTATACCGTTGCACTCGTGGTATTCTTCGGTAGGGCACACAGGTCCCTGCAAAACTTGATAGGGGTGAGGAGCCAGAGGGAGGTAGATGTCGTACGAAATGGGGATAATTGAGGGGACGGGCATGTTAGAAAGGTCAAGGAAAGAGCGGACCTCTTTAGTGAAGTGCCAGCTCCGTCCTGAGGTAGGAGTTCAGAAATCGCCGCGCATACAAGTGAAGAGGGTAGTCTCTGTGCACGGAGGTATGTCCTCATGAGGAGCAGACCCCGTCGGAGGGCGAAAGGGAGGTAATTGCAATCCACTCGAAGGCTGGGGAAGAGCGGAAAGCACCTGTGGCGAGGCGACGGCCCCTATTAAGGACCGGGTCCAAGATACGGAGGCAGGTGTTGGAGGCTGAACCGTACACTACACTGCCATAGTCCAGCTTCGACTGGACCATGGAAGTGTAAAGACGAAGGAGCGCGCGTCGGTTTGCGCCCCATGTGGTGTGGGAGAGGTGATCTAGTAGAGCGAGGAGACGCTGGAGGGACTGCTTCAGTTATTTGATATGAGGAACCCAGTTGAGCCGTCGGTCTAGAATCACGCCCAAAAATCGCGTGGAGGGTACCACCTCAAGAGGATTACAATTTCACTTTGAAATGAGTATAAATTATTATAAAGTATTTTACATTCACGAAAAATGCAAAGCCTAAGTTGTTACCCACAAATTTACATTTTCTGTAAGTAGCTAACCTCTAAATATTATAAACTACTCTAAATATTATAATCTCTTACTTTACAATAATAATAATAATTCTGTATTAAATTGTACTTTATAATTTCTATATTAAACCATCTTATGTTGACTATTTTAATAATTATGAATCCAAATTGAATATCCATTTTTTTCATTCAAATTAGTCACCAGGGTCTTGAAATTTTAATGAAAAATTGGGTGTTCTTCCAATACGTGCTCTACCGTAAAATTTACATTCCAATATGTGCTAACTAACGAAAATATCACGACCTAACCTAACCAATCGTCAAGGGCGTACAATTGACCTAACGATTGGTTAGGTTAGGTCGTGATATTTTCGTTAGTTAGCACATATTGGAATGTAAATTTTACGGTAGAGCACGTATTGGAAGAGCACCAAAAATTGTTGTTGACATTGTTGAAGAAAAAAAATATATATTCAACATTAGGGAAAACCAATTACTTTAAATATTGGTATTCAATTTATGAAACTAAAATTTTAATGGGTAATAAAACTATTTAAATCATCAGCTATTGTAAACGAGTAACAAATTCTGGTACTGTATATTGTGGAGCCAGCTAAGGAAAAGCATTTAAAGAAATCTGAAACGTGAAAGTTTTTTACATTAGATTAGTAAAATTTATGAAGGGAATTGATTTTTTAAATCTATGCAAAGAATCGGCATCGGTATCGGCTAAACTTTGGAATCGGTACATCACTAATTTTACCTAATACGATTTATTAAATATTCTTTAAATATTATTATTATTATTATTATAACCCAAATTTTAGATACTAATAAATGGCGTCAATAAGAAAATTTTTAAAGAAAATTAAATGAGAAAACGTAGAAAGAAAGAATCCTCGTAGGTAACACTACCTCACTACCTTTAACGTACGTATGATAATCCAGAATTTCAAACTCTGGTAAATAACATCTGCCGTTGTTGTACGTATATTACATCCGAAGGATAAACTCCAAAAAAAAACCCCACAAAAATGATCGTACCTTATAGGAATTTATTAATATGAAATAATTTATATAAAAATATCAATTTAGGGAGGCCTAAACGCTTACAAATATTTGCATGTAATAGATGTATGGAAATGCGGACTAAGGCGAGAAATACGAACATCGTTAGCCCAAGCCAATTCTAACCATGAATTTTATTAATAATATTAGGAATTACAAATAATATAAAAAAAATATTATTACCCACTGTTAACACAATACATTACTGTTATTTTCCTAAGTTGAACAAATACTTGTTTTTGTGAAGAGTTATTTATAAAGGAAGCTACAAATGAATATATTTTGACTAGTCTCATAAGATAAGAAAAATGAATGTGACGCAAATAAAACACCTTAAATAAGGGGGGGGGGGGGGGGAGGTTCGAATATCCCGAATTAAATCAATTTATTTAACTTAGAAAATATCGTAAGCTAGTCGTAGGTACCTTTTACTCTTTTTATAAGGCATTTATTTCTGTAATATTTAATCAAAAATTTTTTTTTTTTTTAAATTACGACAAATAATAATATTACAAAAAAAAAATGTTCTTAATAAAAAGACACTTAAGATTAGCTGAGTGCATGTCATTTAACATTATACAAAATAAGTTAAAGGTTTATTGGTTTTTTACTAGTCGTATGTAGAAAATATTTACAAAGTCAATGTACTATACCTAAAATTATAGATTTGTATCCCCTTCTAAGTAAGTTTTATATTTAAATATGTTCCCATAACAAAAATAAATAAATAAATAAACTGAAAAACAGTGGATTTATTCTAAAACTAACGATGAAATAGTATTTACTTCAGTTAACCTTATAAAACAATAATTAGAAATCCCGTTTATTTCAAAACTCTAAATTAATAATATAAGTTCGAAGGCATTATCAATAAATTAAAAGACTTAAGCTACATACGTTCTCTGAGGCTAATCCATACATCTTGTTTTTAATATATATTACATATATATATTAAATATAGGTACATACTTTAATATACATATTAATATATATTAAAATTATATAACAACATTAATAATAATAATAATAAGAAGTACGAACTTACGAACACACTTCATAAAAACTATACATCATATATATATATATATATATATACATACGCCGGGGGAAGTGATACTTTTTCCTCGTATTGAACCATATTAAAATTTATCATTTACTCGTTCATTTATCTTTTCACCTGAAATTACTCAAGTGTAAAAATAAACATTACAATTCCTATTTCATAGAAATTCTAATGAATGATCGCTATTCGCTTGTTTTTTTTCGTCCAGTGTGTGTGTGTGTGTGTGTGTGTGTGTGTGTGTGTGTGTGTGTGTGTGTCCTGAAGTCCAAATATTTTTACTGGGATTCCAGTTTTTAAATTATTTTTCTATTCATTTTCGTTAAAAAAAAAAAAAAAAAGTTAAAAACGAATCATTCGGGTTCAAGTATGATTTCAATTCCTTAACATCTTACCTGTATTTTAAATAAATGATATAACAATAATTAGAGTAGAAAAAATACAGTGTAATACGATCTAAAAAACTCATTAAAAATTAAAGATTATTTTTCTATAAAAAAATACTTTTTTTTTAAACAAAAACTTTAATTTTAAAAGGCTTTATATGAAACGATATATATATATATATATATATATATATATATATATATATATATATATATATATATATATATATATATTTTATAACATTACGTAAAATATTTACATATACGCATGTAGGTATTTTCTTTACTATCTCACTTCGAAGTAACTATAAAAACTTGTATGTATTATGTAATAATGAAGACTCAAGAACCACTGATAGTTTCTTAAACTCTTTATTTAATTCGGGAACCACTTAAAAAAAAATAAAATAACACGTCTTTTTTACATTATCACCGAGTGCTATTTCAGATAAGTTCTATACAGCAAATGAGACATATTAAGGTCCTTTTCCTGCTCCATGAGAAACAGCATGTCCCGCAGGTTAACCCGCTTGATACGCTGTCTGAGCGGCATCTGCAAGGTGGGGGGAGAGAGAGAGAAAAAAACAAAGAATTAAACTTTGACTTTTAATTACGAAAAAGCGGTTACGAAAACTTGTAATTGAATCAAACAACGCTCAAAACTATTACACTAAAATTTTGGTGCTTAATGAAATAATGGAAAAATCAGATTTTATTCTAGAGCAGTGGTTCTTAACCTTTTTACTACCATGCCCCCTCTAGGAATTGGTCCTTCCCTCCACGCCCCCCTTGCATCAAAATAACATTCTCAATATTAGCCCATGCTCTCGTTAAGAGAATAACAAATACAATTAGAGAAATTCCTGTTTCTAGGGGGGCGCGCCCCCCAGGTTAAGAACCACTGTTCTAGAGCAATTTCAGAAACGAACCATACGACAGGGAAAAACACAGGGTAAAAAGTAGTGGGTTAGAAGCATATCCAACATAGAAATCTCAAAAAGAGTAATCAACTCGCCACCACAAATTATCTAATCCAAAAGCTATTTTTAGAAAACAAATCAAAAGATAGAGCTTTCCTAGTTACTCTTTTTTAATTCTAGGCACGCGCGCGCAAGCATACACAAGATCCTGTTACCCGAAGTTTTTAACTTTTTAAAATTTTTTTTTAGTCTCGCTATCCCTTAAGATCATGCAGTGTTGGTTAGTGAAGAAACTGTAAAGACTAGACTACTAGAGAAAGGTTCTCCAAAAACTACCACAGTGATACTACGTATCGGTTTGCTTCGCATATATATTTATTGAACACGCACCAAATAGCTAATGCTTCTCCATTGCAATGCAATACTACTGTTTGAGTAACTGTATTCGCGTAGAGACTTTATTTCGATTTTGTGACTTAAATTCCAGTCTTAAAATTTATTTTCAGTTTATTTTCTGATAAGTTCACCTAAGAAAAATCTACATTTTTGTGATTATTCTTTATCCGATACTTTTCCTTAAGAATTAAGACAAATCAAAGTATTTCGCCAATTTTTACCTTCACTCGTTCATTTTTAACATTAGATTTTTACTTAAACAAAATAGTAATTCTTGCTTGAAATAATACTTCTTTCAAGCTGCCTATGTACCATATACGGTGAAACTACAATCACCAAGGTCTTTTAAATTCTAATATTGGGAAATTAAAATTTTTGCGGCTTTTCTCTAAAATTGTTCATCAACTTATCCTATACAAATATATTTACTACAAAAAAATGCTACAATACGTTTTTTTATGTAGATTTAACGCTTATTTATACTGTATCGCACTAATAAAATAATTTTTTTTAAATCTCCCAAATTCTAGTGTTGGATTTAATAAAAAAAATATTGCCAACCGTTTTCGGTGTCTCGATATTACGCATTCCACGTTTAACAAAATAATCATAATGGCACGTATATATCATATCGACCCTTTTAATTAAAAAAGTCTCAAAATTTTGTTTGAAGCCCCAATTAATAGTTCTATTTCAAACTTCTTTTCAGCGGATTTTTTTCCGGCTATTACTTCAGTCTTCATTCTACAAAACTTTCCGTAATTTGGGATTGGTTAACAAATTTATAGGACTACATTGAAGTTTGAATTCCAATCTCCACTAAAATCTTTCAGGTTCGCCTTTTTAACGTTAATTTTTTTTTTTCGCTTGTCCCTTAAAAATAGTAATAATAGACGCCGCCAGCATCAGCAAGCAAAATGGCAACATTATTAAACAATGATAAATTCCCAATTTTTATATAACTGTCTTACTCGTACACGCAATTCCTTTAAATTTCTTTTCAAATGCATAAACTATGCTTTAAAGCATTCCTTCTCATACTTTTTAGCAAAAATACTAAACGCTACTGTATCTTATAGAGTTAACTAGAAGAGAAAAGACATTGAAAAATCAGAGATGCCCATGACACCATTACATCAAAGCTGAAATTAACATTTACCTGTTTTTGGGTAAAAGTTCCACTGAACGTTGATCCCTGCAAAAATGAAAAAACACTTTATTCAGCCATCCACCCATTAGTTTAGACCTCTTTTTCCCACGCGTATCGGAGTGAAACGGTGATTATGACCACAACGTGAAGCTTCACTAGGAAGTGCCACTGATGACCAACACCAGCAACAAAAAATACCTAATATACGACCAGAATCAAGCGAAAATTCTCGCAAAATGAGATTAAACTACTAAAAAGATCAAATAATGTAACTACATCCACTGCCAGCCAATCCCTTCATACCAACTACTGCTTCAGATTCATCCCCACAGTGGATACCCTCTGGTGAGGTTTTCCTACGCGGAGCCAAATGATGCCTAGTTCCTGATAAAAATACATGACATACGATTTACGAACATACAGAAGTGAATTATGACCCCAATTTAATACCGATTAAGGGCAGGATTCCACTTCCAAACAGTAAAACTTTCGTTCTTCACTTTGTGAGAACCGTTTTCTCCTTTGCAAAGAAATTCTACACAGGAGGCAACGTCTGTCCTACTCAAAAAAAAAAACACACACCAGACCAACCTTGGTTTAGGACAGCAATGTGACAAAAACCATTTCGTACCTCTCGTAGAACACAACCCACAACTAAACTAGTGTTTTAATTTTGCGACACAAACCTTCAATGAAATTCAAGAACAAATTTTGGTAATGGTTCAGAATACGGGCGCCACTTAATTAAGCAAAATTTCGAAAAATACCATAGAGACAAAGTTGTTTCTCTCATTAAAATACGTCGATTGCATGTGTCGCATAGTCAAAGTCAAAAAAACGAAGTTAGAAAATTATGAAACATATTTTTGGGTATGAATCTAGGAAATTTTGAGTTGGCAACCCTACTATCGTATCGTTCATTCACTTCATTTGAAAATGGCTTCGGTCTGTGATGGATGTGTGGTAACGCTAGTATATAATTTAGGTCTCGGGGGTACGGGGGCGGAGCCCCCGTAAAGATCACATACCACAAATTGATCGGTATACGGTTTTATATTTTTTAGGTTAGTTAAGTTAGGTTTTCCTCTTGGTTTTTGATGTGTTTCATGAGTCATGACACGTGATTTTTTTCTCCAAAACATGCTAAAACCATTGGTTTCCTGTTGTTTAGGATAAATCTGACCATCGCTATTACAGTAAATTATTGCTTGTGCTGTGTTCCCCCACCCAAAACCCCCGGTTCCCACGGTGGTCCCCCCAGATTGTAGGAGGGGTTGGGGGGGTGAAATCACTTCAAGCAATAATTTACTGTAATGGCGATGGTCACATTCATCCTAAACAACAGGAAAACAATGGTTTTAGCATGTTTTGGTGAAAAAAAAACAAAAATTGAGGTGGCGCCCCTATTCTGAACCGTTACCCAAATTTTACCTCACTCAGAGATTTAATTCCTAACTAAAGTATGAACATTCGTAAAAAAACTTAATTCTTAGCTAAAGGATGAACGAACATTGTAAAAGCTGTGAGATTATTACAGCCTAAATTACAAACATTGTAATAATCAGTATAAACTCTGACAACTCCATGTGAGCATAACTGAAAATTTTGAAGACAAAAATTACCAATAATAAATTTTAAAGCGATTTTAAAACTTAAGCAAGAGCCAATTTTTAATAATAATAAGTAATCGCAATAACTCTATATGTTGTATAAAAAAATGCTTCATTTCTTCCACGGAAACTGCCTCAGATACTAGAACTGTTCTCTTTTAAGTTCGTAAAATGAAGATAATTTAAAAATGCAAATAACTTAAATTAAAATTAACAGTGACTCGTTTTGAGATTGATAATGATGTTGCTGCTGCTTGAACGTGATACCAAACCTTAGGTTATCCAGTATCAATCTTGCAACGTTGCAAGCACGCTTCTTCAAGAATTTGAAAACTGATGCATTAACCTTTCATAATAATCATCCAAGAATAACTCGCGAAAAGTTTTATCAATTATGCTCCTTGGAATTACCTAATTAATAACGACTTGAATACGAGAGAGGCATGATGCCAGACACCACCTATGTTCCTCCTACCACAAATGGTTCTCTTTTCACTCACCTCATCTCCCGCCATGTCTAACTTCGGTTTCTTCCTTGGTCCTTGCAACGCCTTCAGAGCCGTTAAATTTGCGTCCCTTTGTCGCATCTCCTCCATTTCAACCCGTTGCATCTGAAAGCATTTCACTTGCTGAGAATTTTATATATATATATATACATTTCAACTGCAAACAACACACAGTATAATTAACGTAAAGAACGACGCTTGTATAGAAGAACGTTCCGCGCAAGATTCATTTGTTCGTTCTCCCTCCTCATCTTGCGCGGAACGTTCTTCTATACAAGCATCATTCTTTACGTTATATATATATATATATATATATATATATATATATATATATATATATATATATATATATATATATATCCCCGCAAGGGGGTTCTAAGCTCGTGCTCTTGAGTGCTCGTTGTTTGTACGTGCTTGTTCCTGGAGGTTTCACGTGCGCCCTCCCGGCCCTAGCACCCAAGGATGATGGGGCTCGACCCTGCAGTCCTCGTCATCCTTGGTCTTTTTCCACTTCGACTGTCCCCTCCACCCTTTCTTTTTCCTCTGTCTTTCCTCTCACTTTTTCTTTGTTTTTCCGCTGAGATATGCCCTTTAAATAGAGGCGAATCGGTTCTTCCTGAAATTAAAAAAAATATATATATATATATCCCCCTCCCCGCGGGCGGTCTTTCTGGGGTAGATCGCCCGCGGGCTCCTGCCTCCATGTGGCGAGGGGGGTCAGCCGCGGCTGGGGGCCCTGCCGGGTCCCCCGCCCGGTTGCGAAGTAGACTTTTAACATACCCTGCTATCCTACAGCCCCCTCTTTCCTGTCTTCCCCTCTTTCCCCTCTTCCTTGCCCCCTCTGTTTTTTTTCTGCTTTCTCTTTTCACTTCGCGCGCCCCGTGGGCTGCCGGGGCTGATCGCTGGGGTCTCGCTCCCATGGTCGGGGCCGGACTAAGTTGGCTGGTAGGGTGCCCGGGCCTGGGACCCTGGGGGGCCTTGGTCTTTGCTGCCGGCGGGGGAGAACTCTCGATGCTGCAAGGGCCCCTTTTGAAACGGGGGTACCCGCATGGGACGAGGCACCCATCCCCGCCGGCGTGCGCTTGGTCCCCTTGGGCCCCGGGTAATCGGTTCCCGCGGCCCCGGGCGCGAAACAACAATAAAATTTTTTGTATGGAAACATTTACAAATCTAAAGGACCTCGTTGACAACCCGGCTTGTGCATATGACCTCCCTCTGACTACCTCTTTGGACCGTGGGTCTGGTAAGGGCAGTCGGCAGCCCTCGCCCATCCCGTCTGCTCTTCTTGCCGACACCTCCTCTCCCTCTCTTCCCCAGGCTCGTGGCGCCGCTGCCCGACCCCCGCCAGTAGCGGATGGACCTGCAGTGGACCCCCCGACCCCTGGATCCCCCCATATTCCACGTCCCGATAGGGACCCACCTGCTTTTTCGCCCTCAGGTGGGAGGCCCGCGGCCCCGGTCGCCTCCCACTCCGGTCGGGCCTCATCGCCCCCGGCCCCCTCGGCCCTGGGGGACGTGGGACCCGACGTCGCCGTCCGCCTTTCTCGTCTTCTCGCCCCCTCGAAGTTCCGGTGGTGTTTGGCCAGACGGCTTCACTCGGCCTTAGGACGATGGACAAGTTCCTCGTCCTCCGCCCCTCCTCCTCCAAGCCCCCCCCACTAACCACGAACGCCTCTTTCGAGCGATCCATGGGAAGACGGGGACGGCGCGTTTTGACCTTCGGCCTCAGAGGGATGGCTCCATTTTGATAAGGTCGCGTTCCTCTGCCGAAACCTCCTCTCTGCTCGCTATCCCCGATGTCCTGGGCTGCGGGATCACGGAGACTCCCCACCCCTGCCTCAATCAGTGCCAGGGCACGATCTACGCTGCTCGTCTTCTACCCATCCCGGTGGAGGACCTCCAGACTGACCTCGCCTCCCAGGGTGTGGTGAGAATATACCGTTTTCCCGACAGATCGCGATCCCCAGCCGTCCCTTCTCCTCGCCTTCTCCTTACTTTTGACTCACTGGTGCCCCCCGTTTCGGTATTCTGGGGCTTTGGTGAGAGACGAGCATGCGAATTCTCGGTTCGGCCATACGTGCCAGATCCTACGCGCTGTTTTCAGTGCAATAGGTTTGGCCACGTGAGCAGTTCCTGCCGTCAGCCGGCCCCGTTGTGTGTCCGCTGCGGCGGCCCTCCCACCCCTTGCCCTGTACTGCTCCGCCTTCCTGCACCAACTGTCATGGACCGCACCCTGCTTCATCCCGCTCTTGCCCGTCCTTCCTCTTTGAGAGGGAGGTTCGGGCCCTCTGTTCATCAGAATTTCTCAGCGCTCGGGAGCGCGGGACCGGTTGCGTGGCCGCGAGGCCCGGCGTGGTACCTCGTACGCCGAGGCTCTCCGTCCCCGGCCGCCGCCGGCCCAGACCCCGTCCTCACCGGCGGTTCCCGACGCGCCTCCACTCACCGTGTCCGCTACTCCTGTCTATCCTCTGCCGCCCAGCGGACTCCCGCCGCGGCTCCCTGTACTACCAGCGCGTCCCCACGTGCTCCCTCCGCGAACGCCGATGCTTCGTCGGCAACCCCCCCTGCCCCTTCTACGCCCTCTCCACCGGCGCTTTCGGCCACCCCATTCCGGACCGTGACCCGCCGTCGCCCATGCGGGCCGCACGACGGAGGGGAACGGGCCGCAAGCGCCGCGCCAATAGTAACCCCGAAAGGTTCGAGGCCATAGGCCTCGCATCACCTTCCTCTCCCAGACACAAGCGCCCCCTTCGCCCTACCATCCCGGTGTCCTCACCGTCCCCGCTGCGCAACCGTTATGGACGCTCCCCCCTGGGGTCCCCGACGACCCTCGTGGTGGGGGCGGAGATACATCCCTCACCGGTTCGGTCGATGGACCCACTGGAGGGGGAACTCGCCCGCCTGGTCGGCGTGGGTGGGATGAGCACGCCCCCGCGCGTGACCTACCCCACCTCTCTCCTTGACCTGCCTATGCATCCGGGTGAGGTATCCTTTTCCACTCCCCCTTGTAGTCCAGCCTCCCCTGCACCTCCGGTGAAGGGAGGGGCCTTCTGGATACCCCTCACATCCCCTTCTCTGCATCGCTCTCTCCCGGGCGTCCGGGTGACTCCTCTTCAGGAGGATTTGCCGGCGTCAGTTTCCACATCGCCCCCCCGTCGGGGTGACCCTCGCCTTCGCCCACGTTCGGCGTCCCCCGTTGGGCCCCGGGGCTTTCCAATCCCCTTGTAATCTCGGGCCGCCCGATCGGCCCACCCACCCCATAACGATCCGTTTCGCAGACTTTCCTACCCCTCCATATACTTCGCTCCTGCAGTGGAACATCCGCGGGCTCCTGGTAGGCCTCGAGTCTCTCTCTTCTCTCCTGGCCTCCAGGTGTCCGGCGTGTTTCTGCCTTCAGGAGACGATACTGGGCTCCCGTTCCCTCCCTCGAGTGTCCGGCTACTGCGGGCTCCCTTCCCCGCCTCTCGATGGGGCGGGTAGGGGGGGCTCCGCGGTCTTCGTGCACCGCTCCGTCCCTTTCCGCCCCCTCCCGCTCCGTACTGTCTTGCAAGCTGTGGCCGTGCGCCTTTCTTTGTGGCGTCAGCTCACGGTCTGCTCTCTTTACCTCTCCCCTAACGTACGCCCTCCACCCGATTCTCTCCGTGACCTAATTCTGCAGCTTCCCCGCCCTTTCCTGCTTCTCGGGGACTTCAACAGTCGGGACCCGGCCTGGGGGGACGTTTGCTCCACCTTTCTCTCCGGGACCCTTCTTTCCCTTATGGACGAGCTAGAGTTCACCTTTCTGAACGATGGCTCCCCAACCTGCCTCCACTCGGCCCATGACAGTTTCACCTGTATTGATCTTTCCCTGGTTTCCCTCGATATCGTGACGGAGTTCACCTGGGAGGTCCTGCCGGATTCTTCCGGCAGTGACCATTTCCCTGTGTGTCTTACCCCAACCCGTCTCCTCCCCCCCACCTCTGTCCGCCCGCGCTGGCTGTTCGCCCGAGCGAAATGGGCCTCATACACGAGGTGCACGGCGATCTCGCCGTCCATTCCTGCCTTTCCCTCCGTTAGTGAGGCCCTCGCCTTTCTCGAAAGCAAGATCCTCTCGGCTGCCACCAGTTGCATCCCCCGTACCTCAGGCTCCCCCAGGCCGCGCAGCGTCCCATGGTGGACCCCAGAGTGCTCCCGTGCCGTTCAGGAGCGGCGCCGTGCTGGCCGTCGCTTCTACCGGACTCGCCAGCCGGAGCATAAGATGGCGTTTCAGCGCCTGATGGCAGTGGCCCGTCGGGTCTTGAAACTAGTCCGGCGTACCTCCTGGCGGAGTTACGTGTCCGGGATCTCCTCCTCGACCGCCCCCTCGACTGTTTGGCGCAAGGTGCGTAGCTTTGAGGGGACACGTGTCCCCCCTCGACCCCCGGTGCTTCGGGTCGGGGACGACGAGTTCGTGTCCGATCCGGAGGCTGTCGCGAACGCACTCGCGGCGCACTTCGCAGCCATCTCCAGTTCCGATTCCCCCCACTCCCGCCGCGACCCACCGGAATTTCCACCTCATAGGGATGACCCCTATAATCACCTCTTCCACATGACAGAGCTTCGGAGGCCCTCCGCCCCGACGCTCCTCCGCCCCCGGCCCCGATAATATCCCCTATGACTTGTTACGGCACCTCCACCCCTCTGCTCTCAGCTTTCTACTGGACCTCTATAACCGGATTTGGTTGGAGGTTCATTTCAGGACCGATGGCGTGAGTCCATCGTCGTCCCCATCCCGAAGCCCGATAAAGACCCCTCACTCCCGTCGAACTATCGCCCCATTTCCCTAACATGCTGTGCCTGCAAGGTGATGGAGGCGATGGTCGCCTCGCGGCTGTCCTTTACTTGGAGGCGAGTGACCAGTACCCTGCTACCCAGGCTGGTTTCCGGCGCTTCCGGTCTACCACCGACCCCCTCCTTCTCCTTAGCCATGACGTGCAGGAGGCTTTCTCCCGGCGTCAATTTGTACTCGCCGTCTTTTTCGACCTCCAGAAGGCCTACGATACTACCCGGCGGAGCGCGGTCTTCGACTGCTTACGCTCCCTGGGTTTCGTAGGCTTTCTCCCTTCCTTTATTTATAACTTCTTGTCCGCCCGTTCTTTCCGCGTCCGCATCGGTTCTGCCCTCTCTGACCGCTTTCCGTTGGAGGAGGGTGTCCCTCAGGGTAGTGTCCTTAGCGTCTTGTGTTTCTCACTCGTGATGAACACAGTCGCTACGGCCCTGCCTACATCCGTTCGTAGCTCCCTCTATGCCGATGACCTGGCTATCTATTGCTCTGGCCGCCTCCCGTCTTTGGCTGAACGTCGGCTCCAGCTAGCCATCAACGCGGGTGGTTCGCTGGGCGTCCTCGGTTGGCTATGCTTTCTCACCCTCTAAGTCTTCCAGTATGCTTTTCCGTCCTCGGCGCCTCCGTCTGTCGCATACCTTCGCCCTTACCCTTGCCGGCACTCCTCTTCCCCTCGTCCCATCCGTTAGATTCCTGGGTATGACCCTCGACGGATTTTTCGGTTGGGTTCCACACCTTAGGCGGTTGCGGCAAACATCTCGCCGCACCCTCTCCCTTTTGGGTCATCTGTCCCACACGACCTGGGGGGCGGACAGGCGTACTCTGCTGCGCCTGTACACCTCCCTGGTGCAATCCCGTGTCGACTACGGCTGTGTGGTCTACAGCTCCGCCTCCTCTCCGGCACTCCGTATGCTGGATCCTCTTCTCCACCGTGGCCTTCGCCTGGCGTCGGGTGCCTTCCGCTCGTCCCCTGTCGCTAGTCTTCAGGTGGACTGTGGACACCCCCCCCTGCCCCTTCGCCGGGGCCTTCTCATGGCGAAGTGTTACCTTCGCATCTGCCGCCTTCCGATGTCCCTACTCTTCTCCGCGATCTCCCAGGCGCTACCCCGGCCTGACACGTGGCATTTCGCTGCCTCTCTGGCCGAGATTTTCTCGTCCCTGGGGATCCCCCACCCTCTATTCTGCCGTTCTCCTTCGATCTGTCGCCCCCCTGGCGGACCACCCCTATCTGCCGTTGCCAGGCGCTCCGTGGCCTGCGTAAGGAGTCTCTTCCTGCCGTCCTCCGGTCTTCTTTTCTGGCCCATCTTCCCGTCCATTCGGACGACGTTCCCGTCTACACCGACGGCTCGCGCTCCCCTGCAGGTGTCGCGGCCGCCGTCTTCTCTCCGTCATTGTCACCTACCTCCCGGGGTATCCCCCTGCCGGTTCAGGCCTCCATCTTTTCCGCGGAGCTCTTTGCCCTTCTGGAAGCCCTCCGTCTGGTATCGGGTTGTTCGCGGTCCTCCTGTACCATTTTTTCGGACTCGCTGAGCGCCCTTCAGGCGCTCGAGCGCTATGATTCCCCGGACCCCCTCGTACGCCTTATTCAACAGGAGTACCATGTCCTGCACACCGTTCACCGGGTCACCTTCTGCTGGGTTCCCGCCCATGTTGGTGTTTCCGGTAATGAGGCGGCGGACCGCATAGCCCGGTCCGCCGCCTCGCTGCCTCCCCTCCCCCGCCCGCTCCCCTTCTCAGACTATGTGCAGGTCTTTCGTTCCTTTTACGACCGCATGTGGCAACAGTCCTGGGACGATGCCACCGGAAATAAACTCTGGTCCATCCGCCCCCGTCTGTCATATTGGGTTCCTCTTTCCACCGCTCCAGACACAAAGAGGTCGTCCTTGCGCGGCTTCGCATCGGCCATACGCGCCTCACGCACGGCTATCTTATGTTCCGGCAGGAGGCTCCTCGTTGCGCCTCCTGCCAGGCGCCCCTCACCGTCTCTCACATCCTTGTGGAATGCCCCACCCTGTCGTCAGTACGTCGTCGCGCCTTCCCGTTCCTTTCTGATTTCCCCCTCCCCGAACGTTTACGCCTTATGCTCGCTGAGAGCCCTCTCTTCTCGCTTGACCGTCTTTTCCTCTTCCTCTCCCAATCTCGCATCCTATCCGAGCTTTAGGTGACTTCTCACCTGTAGTCCGCTGTTCTCCCTTTTCTAGTGCCTTTTCTCCGTCTCCGTTTCTCTTTCTCGTATTCCGCCTCGCCATGATATCCGCTACCATATAGCGGGAAGTGGCGGTAAACGCCACAATACAAAAAAAATATATATATATATATATATATATCCCCGCAAGGGGGTTCTAAGCTCGTGCTCTTGAGTGCTCTTTGTGCTCGTTTGTACGTGCTGTTCCTGGAGGTTTCACGTGCGCCCTCCCGGCCCTAGCACCCAAGGATGATGGGGCTCGACCCTGCAGTCCTTGGTCTTTTTCCACTTCGACTGTCCCCTCCACCCTTTCTTTTTCCTCTGTCTTTCCTCTCACTTTTTCTTTGTTTTTCCGCTGAGATATGCCCTTTAAATAGAGGCGAATCGGTTCTTCCTGAACTAAAAAAAAATATATACATATATATATATATATATATATATATATATATATGATACACACAGACCGTGCATGGAACAAGGAACTCTTCTAGGATAATTAAATCCACTATAGTCCGAGTAAGTAATGGTAAATGACAAATACCATAGTTTTTCTTTTTCATGATGCTAGCCCGACGTGGGTAACGGGTCACTCGCAAAGAGGTCCCAAAAATATAGCTTCCCTCACCAGCTATCTGCAAAGCAGATAGGATCCAGCTTTGGGACAGGATCTAGGGTTTAAAGCAGCCTAGCCCAGCTACATTTAGAACCTCAATATAAGCAAAAGACTCGCTGCCTTCACGTCAGATTGAATACATCAAAGAAAAAGGGGGAACTATTATATTATATCCTGTCCCAAAGTTGGATCCTATCTGCAAAGCAGATAGCTGGTGAGGGAAGCTATATTTTTGGGACCTCTTTGCGCGTGACCCGTTGCCCACGTCGGGCTAGCATCATGAAAAAGAAAAACTATGGTATTTGTCATTTACCATTACTTATTCGGACTATAGTGGATTTAATTATCCTAGAAGAGTTCCTTGTTCCATGCATGGTCTGGTGTGTATCATAAAAAACCTCAGGGAACCATTCCGAGTTCATTCCCATATATATATATATGCAAAAAAAAAAAATCACTTTCATTGAGTTTATTGCTCGCAGTGAAAGGTAGAGAGGATTTCATGAAATTAACTTGACAAGGCTCGAGTCAAGTCTACTTTGTTTTGATGAAAAGAACGTGGCAACCCGACTTGAGTCACCTTCAAGTCAGTTGGACGAAAAGGAAACGGATGTAATATGAATGATTTACCTCAAATAAATAACCCACCAGACATACCTCTTTGGCTTTGGCTTTCAACTTCGCTTGCTCTGGGTCTTCCGATTTGCTTCTAGATTTTGCTGCTCTCAGAAGCATCTCCCTCTCTTGTTCATCCTTCCTCTTCTTCTCTAATTTATCTAACTCTTCTACAAATCTAAGTTGACCTTTTACATCTTGTACTACTTCGTATCTAGGTTCAGCCTAAAAGAAACACATAAACTTAACTTTTCTACGTGAAGGTCAAAATATGATAATAAAAACCCACTCTAATAGACAGAGTTTATTTCCACAACAGTTTCGATGCCCACTGGCATCCTCTTCGGGTGGATACAGAAAAACGAATGAATAACCAACCTAAAAGAAACGATTTAAAAGTGGGATCTGTGTTGCAAGTGAATCATTTAAATGTTTGTACCCGAGGCTTTAACTGCACCTACTCAATGATAGTCCATACTATCATTTTTAAAATTATACATGTTCCCTATATGTCTTAAGTTAATAGAAAATAGAGCTCATATTTTGAAAAAGTTTTTAATTTGATAAATTTTAATTAGTAACATTTTCATTTATATTAAAAATGTCATTGGTGGCTTTCCTACATTGTATTTGATTTACAAAAATTTTGTCTGGTCTAAATTTACGAGTAGATACAATAGTGTCGTTCATTCATTAACAACTTCACCTAACTATACAGGGTGTACATAAAGTCAGGATCTATTTCTGTGAAGCACTTGGAAATTATATGGAATTCAATCATAAAATGATAGTGGTAACATTTATTAAATAATTAAGAGTAGGATTCGACGTGACGCCCATCAGTATCCCTGCACAGCTCAAATCGTTCCGCAGCATTTCTAAACACATTCTGGAGCATTTGCGGGGTTATGTTATCTGCAGCAGTTCGTATACGTAAGTTTTCAAGACTCGTAATCTTCGTCTGATAGACGTGCGATTTGATAAAGCCCCATGCAAAGAAATCTAAAGGGGTTAAAACTGGTGATCTCGCTGGCCAAGGTCTGTTGCTTCCGCGTCCGATCCAGCGATTTGGAAAACGTCCATTTAGATAATCCTGAACAATTTTGGCATAGCATAGTGACAAGGAGCACCATCATGTTGATAGACGACGGGGATAGGATTGTTAGTACCGTCGTCTATCAACATGATGGTGCTCCTTGTCACTATGCCAAAATTGTTCAGGATTATCTAAATGGACGTTTTCCAAATCGCTGGATCGGACGCGGAAGCAACAGACCTTGGTCGCGAGATGACCAGATTTAACCCCTTTAGATTTCTTTGCATGGGGCTTTATCGATCGCACGTCTATCAGACGAAGATTACGAGTCTTGAAAACTTACGTACACGTATACGAACTGCTGCAGAAACATAACCCCGCAAATGCTCCAGAATGTGTTTAGAAATGCTGCGGAACGATTTGAGCTGTGCAGGGATACTGATGGGCATCACGTCGAATCCTACTCTTAATTATTTAATAAATTACCACTATCATTTTATGATTGAATTCCATATAATTTCCAAGTGCTTCACAAAAATAGATCCTGACTTTATGTACACCCTGTATTTTAGTTTCAAATAGTAGTCAGCAAAAGTAAAAGGGTGGAGCACCCTTTTCTTATATCCTTAAGTTTATAACTTAGTGTACAGATAACCAACTGCTCAATCCTATGTAAGATTCTAGAATGTCAGTTCATACATTTAAGATATGTAATGAGTAAAGAAGTGATATAATAATGTAAATATAATACTGATATATGTACTTCACCAAACGGTTTAGGTTATTTATTATTATGAAGGTTTATCCTTTGAAACTATTAAATAGGATTAATAATGACAAACTCACTTCAACACTTCCCATTTCTACTAAAGAGAAATATACCTCATCCTTCCGTAATCGTCAATTATCTTATTCCCTTTTTCTAGTCAAAAACCTTAACCGCATACCTACTCCAAATCATGGTTCTGTGTCAAAATAGTTAAAAGCGTAAATATGCGAGTGACTCACCCTAATAATGTCTAATCTATGCTCTGCTATAACACCTAATTTCTCCACCAGTGTCTTCAATCTCTCCTGCACAGCGTGAGATATTAGGGAGACTACATCTTTAGAAGGCTCTTCCAAACTGTTTTCGGAAGCTGAAAGTAAAATATTCCTCTGATAAAGCAACTATTAATATTAAATTCACGCAAGACTATTACAACTTGGTCCTCAAGCTTTTAACTGTACTGCCTTACACCCTTTTCACAATGACTAACGTGTCCCAGAACTACCAGTATTACCACCACCACCACCACCACCACCATTATTATTATTATTATAACTATTAATAATAATAAAACTCTTTTTACACGATAAATGTCGGAAAAGATTTTTCTTAAACCAGTGCAATTTACCAAGGGGAAGACCAAATGCTGAACTTGTCCTTTTATCATAATACCTAGCTGTTGTTCGAAATCCGATAAACCAGATAAACACTTCTTATTCCGCGTGTAAGAAGTGGGTACAAGAGTCCTCGTACTTCAAGCTCGTTCATACGACGCTTTTTACAGAAATTGTATGATTAGGGATGGAAGTTCTAGTCAATCAGTTAGTGTGAAAAGGGTATTGCAGATTACTATATAACGTAACACATCTAAAATATGTAGCTAAATAATGATCATTACTACTGGTACTACCTTCGTCATCATATTAGGAAATCAAATACTTCTAATATTATCAGACTATATGATAAAAAAAGTCAACGGGAAATTATGTCACATACGCTCCACAGATAAGAGTTATTTCGAGTAATAAGAGATGGCGGTAGGTGCAAAAGAAAAAGGTCAGGTGTCATCATGTAAATACTTTTCACCATTACATATTTTTGAAGGAAGTTTATCAGCAAGATATATATTGGGATTATTTACTCGGTGTCGTATAAATATGAAACTTATTTCTATCTGTGTATTACCGCTGCTCACACGTTTTCTTAAAAATCTCTCTTCTAGTGTGTATAATGATTGGTAAAGTACTCGTATTTAGTAATCTTAGTTATGCTGAATAATTTCTACATTGTATGGGTAATTTTAGGAATTTTACGTTGTAGTAATATTTCGAATAATTACTATATTTAATGATGTAGTTGAAACACAGGAATGTGTACAGGTGATTGTAACGAGTGGTCTGAATGGGAAAGTAGGTGTTAGCCCTGAGCCTAGAGTGACTGACTGTATGCCCAAAATGAATGATAGTGGCGAAAGAATAATAGAATTGTGTGGAAGGAAGTATGTGTTACATACTTCCAACAAAAGGACATCCATAAGTATAAATGCTATAGAGAGATGAGAGTGGAGAAATGATAGACTGTGTTAGTTAAGTAAAAACATGCTGAGGGAGTGTGATACCAAAGTTGTTTGTCAGACCAAGTGTAAAGTCTGGTTAGTTTGTGTTTGGTATAAAAGGAAGAGAGAAAGGGGAGAGACAGAGAATAAAAGTTGCGAGAGTGAATTCGAATGAGATGGCAATACAGTTATACAGGAATAAAATAAGACCTTCCTGGAGAGAGATGATAAATAAATGGAGGTAGAGAATATACAGAATGTGTATAAGTGAAGACAGCATCTAACATACGTGGGTGTGTACAAAATGGGATGAAGAGAAAGGCGACTGCATGGTGGAACAATAAGGTGAGGAATGCAGTAAAAGAAAGAGTTTGGAAAGGAATGTTACAAACTAAGCCAGGCAGTGATTAAAGATGGAGTGAGCTGTACAAAAAATACAAGACTGTTAAGCTAAATGAAGATTTAGGAAGAATGAATGAGCAGTATGTGGAGAAAAGAAAGATATTCCTTACAGAAGTGAGAAACTGTAAAGGTCAGTCTGGTGGAATGACTGGTAATATGAAAGAGAAGCATGGAAATGTGTTGGTGCAAGGTGAAGAAATACGAGAAAAATATTAACATTTTAATAAGCTCGTAAGTAGGATTGATGAAGAGGAAGCAAATGTGAATGCAGTTGGTTTTGATGGCGTACATGGAAGGAAGTGTATACCAAGGAGTGGAAGACATCCAATTAGAGGAGGCTGAATGAGCAGTGTGCAAACTGAAGAAAAGCAAGTCGCCAAGAATTATTAAACTTGGGAGTAGAATAGTGACTGAATGGCTATGGTAGATACGTCATAAGATGCACTATTTTTACTATCTCTGATTGGGTCAGAGAAAAGCGCGCGTTTTCCAATGCCTCCAAAACCAAATTCCTTCATCTGTCTACTCGCCACAATCTTCCACACTACAATCCATCTCTCTATCTTCAACAACACACACCTCAATCCTTCCTCTTCTCTTAACATTTTTGGTGTTTCCTTTTCTCGTGATCTGTCCTAGAAAAAATCACATATACTCTCTTTCCAAAACAGCTTCTAAGAAGTAAGAGGTTAGGTGTGCCATACCGGCTCCGCAGTTTCTTCACTCCAACTCAGTTGTTGTCTCTGTACAGGGGTCTTGTCCGCCCCTGTATAGAGTACGCTTCTCATACGTTGGGCAGCTCAACCCACAGCTCTACTTGACTGGGTGGAATCAAAGGCTTTTCGTCTCATCAATTCCCCGCCTCTTACTGACTATCTTCAATCCCTCTCTTTTCGCGGCAATGTTGTCTCTCACGTTCTTTACTATCGCTATGAGAGATTTCAACCTGCTTCATATTGACTAACTTCTTAAGAGGAGATAATAGGGAAGACAACTTCTTCATGAATGATGTAATGCAGCTATCTAATGCAGTTTGTAGATAAACCATCTAGGGATCAAGCAATTTTAGATTTGGTTTGTCTAATGATTAAGAAGTTATTAGTAAATCTACAGTAGGAGAGTTATTTGGGAATAGTGACCATTCTATTATATGTTTTAAGATAGAATTAAATAGGGATCTAGTCAACATTGATCATTCAGTGCTTTGCTTCTCGAAGAGCGAGTTCTTAGGGTCAATAAAGTGGAATAATAACTTTACCAATAAAAACGCTATTGAAATGTGGTTCAGATTTAAAGAAATTTTTTGAGGATATACAATAAGAAACTATAAGGAATAACAAGATAGATTAGGAAACCATTGTGGTGGATTAAGGAAATAGCTAAAATTATTAAAAAAAAAAGAAAAGAAAAGGGCATTCACGCAGTTTAAAAAGTAATAATAACCGTGTCATAAATTAAAAGTTTATGGACTATCAGGGTCAGTCACCAACTGGGTAAAAGAATGGTTAGAAGACAGAGAACAGAGTAATTTTAAATGGTCATGAATCCGGATGTCAGAAAGTAAAAAGTGGTACTACAAGGATCAGTGTTAGGTCAATTACTCTTCATTGTGCATCTAAATGAGTTAGAGAAAGGGAGTAAGCAGTAAAATATCTAAATTTGCAGACGATTCAAAAGTACTTGCCCCCGTATAAATATAGAAAATTCTTATGAATCATAAAAAGGTCTTCATAGATTGGTTGCCTGGGCTAGTAAATGGCAGATAGAATTCAGCATTAAAAAATGTGAAATCCTCCATTTTGGCGGAAATAATAAAAACTTTAGTTATGAGATGCAAGGAAACTAGTTACAGGATTTCAGTCAGGAAAATGATCTTGGCATTATAGTGATCTAAGGTTTTCTAAGTAGTGCTCAGAGGTGAGGAATGTGGCAAATAAAATGTTAGGCATTATTAAGAGGAATGTTAGTTATATAAGTAACGAAGTCGTGGGTAGATTATATAATTCACGTGTTAAGCCTCACTTAGAATACTACATTCAAGCTTGGTCACCTCATCATAAGTAGGATAGAGATATACTTCTTGAAGGTGTGCAATGGAGGGCAACCAAATTTAGCCATAGCGTAAAAAGGTTGGCATACATTCAAAGATTAAAGGATTTGGACATGTTTAGTTTTAAGAGATTGTCTGAGGGGAGATATGATACAGATGTTGAAAATGCTTTCGGGTTTGGGCAACTTAAATGTAAAGTTTTCTTATTGGAGTCTGACAGAAAAACTCGAGAATATAATAAGAAAATTTATAACATTTTGCATACGTAGAATCACAACTGATAATGGCCATGGTTAGAACCTGGATATCACAAAGGTAATACCGTTTATATATTGCTCATTGCATTCAGTGATCACCAAAGATAGAAACAAGGCTTGGTGATACGAAAAGCAAGATAGTCTGTTTCAATTATTTATTTAAAAAATCATCGGATGTCAGTGGAAGAACCACTGCATTTTGCAAACGGAAATTACTTGAACAATGAACACTGTACTATGGTTGTAAATATCAATGAATACGCTTCTATTTTACCAGAAGGAAAACCTTACCTATCTGTTTGATCCTTTGTGACAAAGTGGATGCAGCTAAAAACACTTCATCCTTGCAGGATCGTATCTGGGTGCCCACGAACCCTGTCGAGTCCAAAATCCGCTGAGACTCCTCCCCCAAATTGACGCCCCCCATCGCTGCCACGTCATTAATGTCGTCATCACCGACGCTCGACGTATAAGAACTGCCACAGTGAAATAATTATTAAATAATTTTTAATACAACAAACACCCTTGAAACTTATTCCTCAATTTTAATTCCCTTTTCCCACCCATTAAACAATGTAGACAATCTTATAATTTAATACTCTTCCCGTATGACCAGACAAGCCTCCATTTAATTCTCAAACTTCAATTTTACTTTTAATTATATTTATTACAATAAACCTACTATTCATCTAATCAACTTTGTGATGGCGGATTCTAACAATGAAATATTCTTTAAAACTTCGCCAAAATGAAGATATTAAATTTGTTAAAAAAAAAAAATAATAATAAGTAAAGAAGACAAATTAAAGATGCATTCTACCCGAAAGAGGTTAAGCAACTGTATTCTAATATTTGTCAACCTAAAGCTGCCTCATTTGTTTCATTTTTAAAATGGAGATTTCAAAACTTGGCAAAAGATCTGCTTCGATTAAGAATACAAACACAAATGATCAAATGAAAACAACACAAACTTCATACGAGGACTTAATACACTAACGTAATGCCGAGTGTTATACAGGTGATGGTAGTAATACTATGTATCCAAGGGAAGTGGTGCAAAGAAATTTTTAAAAAATTCGAAAGAAGATTTCACAAACCAGGACCTACAGATAAAGCAATTCGCGAGCTGGTGAATAAATTTAAAAGAATAGGATCTGTTCATGAATAAGCAAGATCTGGACGTTCAGGTACCTCTCAAGAAAATGTCGAATTGGTAAGAGATGCCTTTGAAACAAATCCTAGAATGTCAACGCACAGCATTACGTAGAATAAGCATACCAAAAAAGACTGTTCTTACGATTTCAAAATCAACATTAAAAAAGGAAAGTTGCCATATTCAAGTGCTACACAAGTTACACGAAGAGGATTATCCAAGACGAGCCGCCATATGCACAGAATTGATTAAAAAAGTTCATACCAAAAACTTATTAAACCATATTCTCTTCAGCGATGAGGAAACATTTCACACATGCGGAAAGGTTAATCGACATAATTGCCGTATCTTGGCTAGTGAAAAACCAACCGAGTTCTACGAATGGGAGAGAGAGATTCTCCTAAGGTCACTGTCTGGTTGGGTATGACAACATCGAAGATTTACGGACCTTTTTTCTTTGCAGAAGCTACGGTAACGGCCAATTTATTTTGACATGCTTCAGCAGTTTCTTGAACCCTAGCTTCGTTCAGATGGCATTCTCGGTACTGTTGTCTTTCAACAAGATGGAGGCCCCATGTCACTATGCAAACCTCGTTCGGGGAGTACTTTGATGAGCTCTTACCAAATCGCTGGGTTGGACGTGGTGGAAACAGGCCCTGGGCAGACGATCTCCAGATTTAACACTATTAGACTTCTTTGCGGGGGGCTTTATAAAGTCTGAAGTTTACCAAACAAGATTTACAGACTTGCAGGATCTACGAACCCACATTGTCGCGGCAGTCGCTAAAATAATCCGAGATGCTTGAGAATGTGTTCCACAATGCAGTGGACAGATTTAATATTTGCAAAGACACTGATGGTGCTCACGTCCAATCTTAGATTTAAGCTTGATAAATAAATATACATCTAATTATGTTACTACATTTTTATTCTAAAATACCATTATTTCAGCAAAATAGATAAGGACTTTTGGACCACCCTGTATATTAATTTAAAATGGACTGAAATCCTTTAAACGAATTTAAATACTTCGCAATATTCACAATTTGGTTGTTTAAAAAACAATATCAAAGGAATGTACGGTAAATTCTTCAATTTTAAAATGAAACTGGCCCAAATGTTAGTGTAGGTAGGTAACCTACAATGAAGCCGACTTCACTTCCTTTCCAAATAGGACAGTGTAATTAACTTTTGCTCGCACTTTATTGAATTAAAAAGCAGGAAAAAGAGAGAAAAAAATGAATGTAAATTCAGGTAATGTCCCAATAGGTAAATGTATTTAGACTAATTTTCATTATGTATCAGATAGATCGATGCCTTTATCTATTCGAAAAACTCGAGCAGGAAAAATACACTAATTTCCCCTCGAGAAAAGTTAACTTTATTTGAACAGCTACGGTATATTACTTTGCTTTAATGCAAATTCAGAGAAACTACGGAAAAATTAACATTTCAGTTGGGCTTTAGACCTACGGTACATAAAACGAATAAATTGAAGTGTCAGGGAAGGACCCCGATTTAATTTTAGTGTGACCGAAAAATAACGATAACGGTTGAGGGTTCAAAACTTTTGTCACTTTTAAATAAAACTATTAGGCGTGGTGCAAAGGCAACATCTAGGAAGCTCACTTTCCCGCTACGTTGGAGGAGTGCGCCCCGAGGGTTACCTGAGCCAGAGCAGAAACGGGGTAAGCGGCCGGCTCAATCCCACCCAAAGCTAGTGGCTGGAAGCAAACCAGAGCCTCACTACTCGGAGTCCGTCGCCGTAACCACTGAGCTACCAGAGCGCTCCAGTGTGGTATATATGTACAGGGCTATTCAAAATGATTCACCTGATTTCAAATGAGAATATTTTTTAATGTTACAAATACAGAGTGATTTGTGATACATCAACCAAAAGAAAAACTGTCCAAATTTTGTCTCTCACCACATAAATGCTCTATGTGACTTCCCCTAGTTACACGAGCAACGTCGACACGATAGTCGAATTCCTCCCATACTCGCTCCAGCATGTCCGTTGTCACTGACTCTACGGCAGTAACAATGCGAGTTCGGAGCTCATCCAAAGATGTGGGCAACGGTGGCACGTACACAGTATCCTTAATGTACCCCAAAAGGAAGAAGTCGCACGGTGTAAGATCCAGCGAACTAGGGGGCCAGCTGTGGAGCACCAAGTCATGGGGCCCACTGCGACCAATCCAATGGCGAGTGAGCACTTCGTTGAGAAAACGGCGAACATCCAAATGCCAATGAGGCGGCGCCCCATCTTGCTGGAAAATGTATCGCGGTGATCTTGTAAAACTCGGAGATTTCCTCTTTCATGTGGTGTATGCCCAGTTGATGCCCAGTTGATAGGTACGGAAGTATTCTCAGTTGAAATCGGATGAATCATTTTGAATAGCCCTGTATTTTATTTCAAATCTTACTCTTTCGGTCAAAGTACTTGGGAGAATAAGTACTTAAAAATACAATACATACAAACTGCCCCACTTTGCTCCTTACATCATGTAATTATGATCATGCTCCAACATCATTCTATGCAGCTTGACAAATTATGTACAGAGCCATAAATTCAGATAAAAATTAAGATTATTACAGTCGTTTGGAAACGCAAAAAATTACAACTCAAACTTGTCAACACAAATGCGGCCCGAATAGGAATTAAGCAAATATTAATCTGAAGCCCGATAACGAAAGCTCAAAGCCAAAAGATGTTTCTACTCACTTAAAAGCAATGCTGCTTTTCTCTTTGGAAGACTTTTTCTCTTCCTTGGAGCTTGTTTTAGTACTGGATGGTTTCGCACTGCTCGCAACGGACGTCGAACTATTATTATTTACACTCGACGTCGTCGATGTTGTTGCAGAAGTGCTGTTTGTGATGGTGGTGGCTTGGGTGCTTGGGCTGTTGTTGGAAGGAGTAGACGGTCTGACAGCTGGGATAACAGTTTTATTAGCAACTCTCATCTGCTGTACTTGCTGCTTAAAAAGAAAAATTAGTTTGGTTAGTGACCACGAGAAAACGTTTAGTGTACATTAATGAATCTCGCTAAAATTTCATATTTCATACTCACTGTAACAACTCTGGCAGTTGTTGGAGTGACTGCCTGGGGACCTATATTAGTAGTAGTTACTGGTCTATGTACAAAAGTAGGTCCCCCGGGGCTTGGGGTGACCACTCGAAGGCCCCCTGAGGATGTGGGAGTTGTAGGCCTTACAATGCCAACCATCTGCAAATTAAATTAACCAGTCAAATGATAGAATTCCTGAACTAAAACAGAAACACAATTCTCTTCAGCCAAAAGTTGTCAAGGAATTTAAGATATACCATTTCTTAAAACTTTTTGAAGTGTCTATACTTTGGAGACACTGTAAATGATACGTATAAACAAGGCAAATCATTTTCTTAGGTTTTACTTCAGACTTAAAACTCGATTAATCCTATGATTGAAACTTAAAATTTTATTGGTACTTGTGGGTTATCTGTCGCCACTTTTTAATATACCTATTGGTTATCTGTTTCCACTTTTTACTTGTGGGTCATTTATTTTTTAGTTAGGTTAGGTTAGGTTAGGTTAGTGTGTGGTTAGGTTAGTGTGTGGTTAGGTTAGTGTGTGGTTAGGTTAGTGTGTGGTTAGGTTAGTGTGTGGTTAGGTTAGGTGTGGTTAGCCTAGAGCAAACCAAGATCGGCGGCGAAGGAATAGTGGTTGAGATCGATGAGAGCCTGTTCACGAGGCGTAAAAACAATGCCGGACGCATTTTACCACAACAATGGATGTTCGGAGGAATTTGCCGTGAAACAAACGACTGCTTCATCGTTCAAGTTCCCAACCGCTCTGCTGCAACTTTCTTGGCTGCCATTGTGGAAAACATCGCCGAAGGTTCCATTATCTACTCCGACAGCTGGCGAGGATATAAGACCACCGACCTCCAGGAGGCTAGCTTCCAACATTTCAAGGTTAATCATCGATACAATTTCGTTGATGCAGATACCGGAGTCCACACTCAAAATATCGAACGCTTGTGGGGATCAGCAAAGTGGAGGAACAAGCGTCACCGAGGAACGGCCCGACACCATCTTAAGACCTACCTGGCCGAGTTCATGTGGAGGAGCAAGCTACCCGCTAGTGTCGACCCATTCGACGGCATCCTGGAGGCCATCGCCGCGTTCATGCCACCCGAATAATATGATTAATGTTTGTTATTTTGAGAAATAAAAATAATTTAAGAAAAAAATAGTATATTTTTGTAAAAATGGCAACATGATAACACACATCTGTATTTGTGAAAAAGTTGGAAAATTAAATTAAAAAGTGGCGACAGATAACCCACAAGTACCATTTTATTTTCCAACCAACAAAATTCTTATTAAATTCGCACGTAAACGCTGAATCTTTCTTATTTAATAAATCAAACGAAATTATTAAAATCAGTGCAGACGAGAAGAAAATGACTTACAGATGGTATGACAGTGGTCATTCCAGTGACGGGGGCTACTGCGGAGAGTGGAGGCGGTCTCACCCCCTCGATGTTTAGTTCTCCCCTCGCTAAAGAGGCTCGAAGGTACGGCAACGTTTTCTGACAATTTATATTCAGTTAAAATTTGTAAAACTTCCTGATTATTAGCATTAACATTAGAAAAAGGTTTAGAACTAAGGGGTGGGGGAGACTTCATATAAAGAATAACTACAAATATACTTTTTTTTATTCTAAAAACTCTTAAAATATCCTCCCACTGAGGTTATTTGATGGTTTTGTTGGTTTTCGTCGTCGTCGTCGTTGGACCTAGGCAAGCTACGGCTTGGGACCGTAGCGCATCTATCCGGTATAGGTTAACCTGGATGATGTAGCCATAAGCACTGCCGCTGGTTAAGTGCCAACCAGTGATTATCTCACTAGCCGTATTGAGTCCGTTAGGCGAAACTGCGACAGTACCAAGGATGGAAAATATAACCCTTGGATTTCTATTATTCATTTGCAAAATGGACATGGTATTAGATTAAAATAATTATTTGAATATAAATAATTAACTGACAATTGTGATATAGAATTAATTATGTTTACATACAATAAAATAATACAGTATACATAAAATTAGTATTAATGTGGTTTACAATTGAATTATGATGGGTAACTAATTTAAAATGAATTTATAGCTATTCCGAAATTCAAGACGGTAAAATTAACATTTATCTTGAAACTAAAATAAGAGTATTCACTACAGTTTGTTTATTTTGAATGACTACCAACTGCTCTCTCCACTTAGAATGCACTATTCCTTCACCATCAAGTGTGGCTTTTAACTTTATAGCCTACTCATTTCTGTGTCCTGTTTATTGAAAACCGATACACACCTGTCACTCACACCTTTGCAACATCTCTCCTAAAATTTAGGGACAAACTCATTCTCTAGTTAACTCGATTTTAACTTAACGGATGAACAATATTCAAACCCTCATCACTGCTTCACCTAAATCGTCGTCATACTGCAGCTCTGCCTCACCTTAAGAAAGGGAACTAAACAAGGCTGCGGAGACGAATTGAGATCCTTCTGAAGTTCCTCCGTGAACGCTTCTGGCTCCACTTTGCCATCGATTAACCCTTGGATAAGATTACGAACATTTTGAGCCACTCTCGCCCGTTGCTCACTCGCTAATCGTAGCAAGGTTGCCAAGAAATTCTTACATTTGGTCTTGGCTGATTCAGCTGATATTGTTTGCTATGAAAAGAAAGGGAAAAGTAGGTAATAATTATGGAAAAACTTTGCAAACAAATTTACATCCAATTAAGCCCTCGAACTTTAACAAATGTGAAAACTAACGACTGCGACGTTCAGTGATCAGAAACAAATTCAAGAGCAGGCTCTAAAGCAGGCTACTGAAGGTTCCAGCCAGGTAGTGTATGTAGTATACAACAAGGGTGTCCGACAAATAATGGTACAAAATAATTTAGCATTTTTCTTATAAATCAATATATTTATGATATACATGGTGGCTACATTTCCAATGAATGTCGTCACACGAAGGTCACTGACGACGAATAAACTGCGTCGAGTATCGAATACGCAATGTAGCAACGAATGAAGGTTATCATGTGGAAGTATTCTAAACTTGGACAGTTTGGGAAGGTAAACAACCATTTATGTATTGCGTTTCGATATATTTTTGCACCATTATATCTTGGACGCCCTGTATATTAAAAATCACATTTTAAAAATTTTAATGGTCTGAGGTGACTAATTTTATGAGAAATGACTGACTAATCATTAGCTTATATACAGTACACTGGAGCCCACATTGATGTATGAGTATGGCCTCATATTTTCTCTGTGCCTGTATAACTACAACTAATTAATTATTAAGTAAATAATTATACACTCGCTTCAGCATTTACCATACTTCCAATGTACTCAAGTAATGGTCTAGTATCACAACTGGAGGCCTATTATAAATAACTCAAAAAGAAAAAATTCTGAAGGTATGGTACAATAGTACGTATTGTATACAAAATAATTTTTATTTTTTTATTTTATTTATTTGGAAAAATTTGACTGTTCAAAGTTCCCTAAGAGTAAAAACACATTCTACAATAAAAGTCTCCAACTGTACAAAAAATTCCTAAGAACCTAAAAAGTATGATGACATTTCTTTACTCCATTTTCATGGTTTTCAAAGTTCCCTGGAAAATAAATGTAAATTCTGTACTCCGGCTGTCTTAAGAACACCCAATTGGAGACTTCTTTAATAAAATGCTAAAGAGAAGGATATAAGAAGCACCCTTACAGTTCCTACCGCTGGAGTAGTCTGAACTGCTTGCACATTATTAGCAGTAACAACTGCAGCTGAAGTAGTAGCTGCAGAACCAACAACTGTTGAGGAAGTAGCAGGAACAGTTACAGCTGAAGCTGGAACTACAACTGTTTGTCCCCCAGCTGTTACAACCTGGGAGGTAACTGAGGTGCTGTTTGGCAAAGACCCAATGGTACCCGATGGCTGTAAAGAGTAATACTGTATTGTACATAAATTATGTTCAAAAGTAAACTGGAAAAGGATTGAATTTATCAATGGAAATCAGACGTCAATGTTTCTACATTTTATTTGTAAAACCTTTCTAGTGAATTTATTACCTTAAGTGGTGCCAAAAAGTATTTTTTCTTTTGAATAATGCATCAATTTAAATCTCCAAAATTAATAAGCCAGACACCCAATTTTGGTGGTTACTGAGGTTACAATGTAGCATTCAGAGCTACTTACAATTTATTTAGAAATATATATTTCAAATTCACCCACACACATGTATATATATATATATGTGTGTGTGTGTGGGGGGGGGGGGGGGGGGGAGCATTGTTGACTATGAATCCACCAGCCCTGCATTCAATTCCCAGTGACAGCAGACAGTGCACAGCAAACCTAGCTGTTCATCCTTTCCTACAATAAAATTGGTTGGTACATAAATGGGTACCTGGGAGCCTTGTGGTTAAGACACTGATCAGGAATTCATGAGACACCACATTAAGCTGTAGGTTTAAGGTGGAGCAACAAGCTTGACTTTCATCAGCATGAACAATTCAGGCAGAAGCAAAACCAAGGTTAACCAAGGTGTATATACAGGGTGGCGCAAAAGTCGCGCATCATAGGAATTTTCAGTGTTGACTATAATATATATTTTTTTCTTTTAGGTAGGGGATGGCTGCGAAATTAACAATAGACAAGAGGGTGAGCTTGGTTTTAATGTATGGAATACCAGTTACAACAAATTAATGAATCGGTACAGAATTTAAATTCTTATATATATATTATATATATTATATATATATATATATAAATATATATATATATATATATATATGTCAGTGGTGTGCGGTGGGTATGTTCACAGGGTAAGAGATAACTGCAAATATATATACACTATATATTATACAAGCATCAACTTTATATTAGTTTTTGATTACTGTAGTAATATATTGACTTTTGTAATTTGACCTTTAACTGGGTAGGCAGCGTATGCCCTGCTTACCCTGACTGCAAGCCACTGATATATATATATATATTGCTCTTCACAGTATTTGTATCGAGGGGTAAATATATTATTGCCTACCCAAATGAAACTTACTGCAACAAAACCTGGGCTATTTATATTACCAATAATAATAATAACTGAAAGGTTGAGACTGATGTGAAGTTGGCCCTATATCTAAAAATTTATGAAGGGGGATGAAATGAATTATTTAAATTTGTTTCACAAACTGGCAAACCTTTCTGATCTACCTACCAAATAATTTTATTTTATTTTATTCAATTTTTAAAAATGAGATATTATTAATAGTTGCATCATAATTATTTTCTGACAAATATGGAAAAAAAAATTTAAAAATAACTTGATTAAATCATTCCCAACCATGGTTCTAAATGTGTAACACTAAAATTATTTAGACATACCGGTAGACCTACACAAATGTCAATAAGCCTAAAACTATTTAAACTTTAATACTTAGCTGACAACTTTTTTATAATAATAATAATAGTAGTGATTCTGAGGTTATGCAATCTCCTTCACAACAGCAAAAGCCACATGAGAGAGAGGATTAAACCATGGGTCATTGCATCATCTGACTGCAAAGGAGTCACCCATTCAACTACTGAGCTGATTACAACAGCAGAACTCAAAAATCTAAAATTAGCTAAAATGTATTCATTTAAAGATCAAAACATTGAGATAATTATTAAAATGAAAGTAAAACAAAAAGAAATTTTGACAGTTCCAATGCTAGATAATTAAATGAATTAGTCAAGTGGTTAATCAGGCCCTAGTTACAAAAAGTATGTAAGATTTCATAAAAATTCATCATCATCATAATATATGTGGTTAACCTTTAGGTATTTAGTAGTACTATACTCAGGAATGAATATACATAAATCTACAGAGGAAGCCTCCATCATTCAGATCTTAGAAAATATTACATAATACTGCTGAGTAAATCATTTTGTAGCTAAACTTTCATGCAAATCTAAACTATTTTCTACTCTAAAAAATCATATACAACTACAAACCTGGGGCTGTTGAAACCTGTATGTATTATTTGTAGCTTGGTGAACCACCATGGCACTAGTTGTTGGAGTGCCATTAGGAGGAATCTGACCAGGAGTGGCTGGGGCTGCATTAACTCGAACCAACTGAAGTTGCCCATTGTCAGTTTTGACAATGAGATGTCCTTGTGTTCCAGGAGGAAGTCCAGGTAATGTTTGGAGGGTCAACTGTTGCTGCAATAAAGTAACATACATAAACACGCAAGATTTATGTAGCTAAATATTATGACAAATTACAGATCCTCTTCTTCCTATAAAATACATTATATTTTCTTCTTCATTCATGGGATAAATTTGTTAATAAAATTTCACCCCACCTATTACCCAGAATTAAACAGAAATAGAAGAGAACATCAATATCAAGTGTGTCATACCATACTGCACGAGTTACGCAAACTACCACCATCTTGCTAAGCTATAAGACAGGACAATGCAAAAAGCCTGGAATGAAGCAGCATATAAACTAACCAAAACACCATTATTAATTAGGCCTAGATTTAGCCTAGCCTAGCATAATTATTACATATATACTTTAATAAGCCAACACTAAAATTTCAATATAGCTAATTTTTATTATAAATGTGAAGTATTTTTGTTAGAAAATAATATGAAGAACTCCATAGGCCCTATATTCCAATCAAAGTTTACAATGCATTTAAGCTCCAGTTCACAAATAAAAAATCTCAGATTGATGGGGTTGCTACATCCAGCAGAAACATAAAACCCAATCAAGAACAATAAGCCTCGTTAAAAAAAAAGTCACTAATAATCAGTAGAGTGACCAATTAGCTACAAAAAGAGTAGCTAACAGATTAATCAGAAGGCAACTGTACCCTACTTCTCTAAGAACCTTTTGTTAATTTAAGAACTGAACTTCATACTACAAAATTAACATGCCAAACTTAGTTCACCATACCGTAGAACCAAAATCTACCTATATCTAGTCTGTTAAAACCATTCAAATTCTCTCATACACTAAGCAAGTTTTAATGACCAACTCAGATATCCAGTAGCTATATATATATATATATATATATATATGATGGCACAAAAGTCGCGCATCATAAGAATTTTCAGTGTTGAGTATAATGTATTATTTTTTTCTTTTAGGTAGGGGATGGCTTCAAAATTAACAGTAGACAAGAGGGTGAGCTTGGTTTGAGTGTATGGAATACCAGGTAGCTACAACAAATCTATGAATTGGTACAGAATTTAAATTCTGTACTGATTCATTGATTTGTAGTAGCTACCTGGTATTCCATGCATTAAAACCAAGCTCACCCCCTCAACTATTGTTAATTTCGCAGCCATCCCCTTCCTAAAAGAAAAAGTAATATATTATAATCAACACTGAAAATTCCTATGATGCATGACTTTTGCGCCACCCTGTATATATATATAAAACCTAGTAACCGTAGGCTAACTTAGTCAATTACTATTACCATACCTAAATTAGAAGTTTCAGGAAATAGGTTTAGACCTATATCAGGTAGCTAGCTAGTGTCCATTTTTAATTTTAAACATAATGAATTACTACTGTAGTACATGTACTGTTTATTCAAAAATGAATGCTACATAACTGATAACTTTTGTGAAGCTGATCAGTTGATTTATATAAACAATCTGTCCTTCTACATTTAATTAATCGCAAATGGCAATGAGTTTTGTCACATGGAAAGTAATGAAATTTAATAATGTCCTTGTGGTTGAGAATGAATAGAATTAGGCCTAAATCCATAATTTGTTAAGTAGCTAAATGAAAGGCCTTAGAATTGCTTTTTATTTTTATTTATGGGTTTGCATCATTTTATATAATATATATAATAAATATGATGCATCCACACAAGGAAGTACCGTACACCTCATCAGGTGTACTGTTGAATGCATGAAAGGCCTTGGAATTTCTTTTAATTTTTCCTTGTGGAAGTGCAGCATTTATTTATTTTGTGTGTTTGGTGTTTGTAAAGTTCACCCTCATAGCATGCATATATATATAATATATATATATATATATATATATATATATATATATATATATGAATGATAATCATTTATCCTAGTTGTAGTGACACAAGTGGTTATTATTAATACAAAATATGGTATTAGGATCAAAATATAAAAGATACACAAATTTACATATTTTCAGAAAAGGTCTAATTATAAAGTCACATATATACGCCTATAGCATAGACCAGGGATGGGGTTCAAATACTCTTGTATTTGTATTTGAAGGTATTTTAAATACCTTTGGGAAGTATTTGTATTTTGAGATTTCCAATCAAAAGTATTTGTATTTGAAATATTTTGAAAAGTATTTAAAATTTCCAAATACTTTTGAAATACTTTAAAAATACTTTTGCAAAGTTATACAAATTCCTATAACATTTTGTCCTAGCTTTCATTGTTGAACATTTAAAAATAAAATGTTGATAGGTATTATAGCTTTGTAGGTTATCTACAAGACCCTTACCCTTGGCAATATATTATACAGTACCGTACATAATTGTGTGTTGGACTGTTGGTTACCCTGGAACAGAGTTTACATTTAGGTTGCTTTGTGAAATTTAGTCAGTTCTTTCTTGAACAGTGACTGGTACTTGTATTTGTATTTCGCAAAATTTAAAGTATTTGTATTCACATTTGTACTGGTAAAAGTATTTGTATTTCACAAAATTTAAAGTATTTGTATTTAAATACTTTTAAATGTATTTGACCCCATGCCTGACATATACAGTACAGTAGTTATATCTATATATACTTAGACTAACAGGCCCTGTTGTCATTAGATTTGTCTTAGTTGGTTATTAGACCAAAATAATCAAAGTAACCAGTGACAATATCTTATGATAACTAGGCTGTTAGGGGCCTAATGAAATTAGGTCTAACTAATTCCTCCAACTGATACAGGCCTAGGCCTATCCTTATTTTCAGTTTATTCTTTAATGGCTGTTTTAAGTGTTTAATGTGCAGTCCATTCTACCTAGCCTAGACTTAGTGTTGGCAAATCTACAGAACTCCACCCAATATCCCAACCCTTACCTAGGTCTAACTAAAATTTGTAAGAAAAAGCCACACTCTAATACGTACAGTACATTAAACTAGATTCTAATAGCATGCTAGAATCTAGAATAAAGTACGGTAATGCAATACCATAAGCCAGAAGAATATAAGATGCATAAAGATAACTCAAAATCACCAGGACCTCTCTAGGTTATCCTTGCCCAAAATAAGAACCAAACCACCACAAATATATATAGCTAGTAACGTTTTACTCTATCATAGCTATTACAGACAACTCACGAATGGTCACGCATCCACTTCTTCACATTAACCCCCTCTATATATAACCTCTGAATCATCATACATTACCTCCACATCATTAGGGTATATCATTACAAAACTCACATTTTCCTGCCTTTGAGATTTTGGGTGCTCATTGCATGTCTAGAGTATGATAATTGTTTGGCATTACTTTATAAGGCAATATACTTTATTGTTAAGATGAGCCAAACCATGTTTTAGGCCTACTAAGCTTGCATTACACACACTTTAATTAATGTACATGTTGTCTTAAGGTAAGTAAACTGCACAGAATTTTATATTATAATGGACTGCTACATCATCACACTTTAACTGCCCCATTAGTGTGATGATTTGCGAGTTGTCTGTATAGCTATACAAAGAATCTCTGCTATTTCTAAATCCATGCAAGAACCCCCCCCCCCCCCCCCCCCACTTATTTACCATAAAAGATTCCCCTTTTTCCCTAATCTGGGACTGATAGACATGATCTTAATTATATCTCCATCGAGCGAATTGTGTCATTAGGGTGCCAACTGAATTTCACTTTTCTACTATTTACAAGATTTCTCAGATTCAAAAATTCATCATTAAAAATTTTGTGGGCCTATCTTTTTTTAGTTACAAAAGTAAGAAAGTCATCTGTAGATTGTATAATTCTTATGTTAGGCCTCACTTAGAATACTGCATTCAAGCTTTGTCACCTCATCACATGCAGGGCATAGATATGCTTGAAGTTGTGTAACATAAAGCAAGTTTATTCATAGCTTAAGAAGGTTGGAATAGTGAAAAATTAAAGGAATTGGACATATTTAGTTTTAAGAGACATTGTTTGAGGAAAAACTAATACAGATGTTGAAAATGCTTTCAGGTTTAGGCAATTTATAAAACTTTTATTTTTTAACTGATCAGCCCACCCTGATCGAGCAAGCTGGTGGCAGGCAGGTTGTGTTCTATGTTGTGCTAGAGTGGTACAGTCTTCATAATGTGTTCAATTGTTTGTGGTGTCCTGGCACAGGTGGCAGGTGTCATCTATGGAGTTGTCTAGTCTGTGTTTATATGTCTGTAAGTTGGGGTGATGTCTATATTGGAATCATGCTAAGTTAATTCAATCCAATCTGTTCAGGCTGGTCTCTGACTTGTGAATGGGTGGCAGCTTCGCACCTAGGACCACATTTGGACTGAGTCATGTCAGTTCTTTGCAAGTTAGTGTGTGTGTGTGTGTGTGTGTGTGTGTGTTATGGAGTATTTGGTTATAATGTCTCTCTGTGTGTGTGTGTGTGTGTGTGTGTGTGTGTGTGTGTGTGTGTGGTATGGAGTATTTGGTTATAATGTCTCTCTGGTGTTACCTTAATGGTGCGACGTGTTGGTGCATGATTGTACATGTAGTGGCAAGGGTGTTGTGGGTTAGTTGTTGCTGCTGCCATGAATTGTGTTCCCCTCATGTCTAAATGTTCCCTAATTTTCAGTGTTTTTGTTTCTGTGTGCAGGTGTTCTATTGGTGTTGTTTGAGTACAGTACATCCTGTAATGATTTTGAGTACATCCTGTAATGATACAAAGTGCATTGTTTTGTATTGTCTTTAAGGTGTTTATGTGTGTGTTTGAGATAATGGGTGCCCAGCATGGGCTAGCATAGTCCATAACTGAGTGAATATATTGTTTGTATATGAATGATGTTGTTTCCTGCTGGTGTCCAAAGTTTGTTCCTGTTAGTACCCTAAGCATGTTAAGTCTTGATGTAGTTACATTTGTTTTAATATCTTGAATGTGGTTTGCAAAAGATAATGATGTGTTGTATGTGACAACAAATATTTTGGTCCTGTGAGTGTGTGGAATGTTAGTGTTATTTAGTTTAAACCGTGGAGTTATCTGGTGTTCTTTTGTGTTGCTTGTTAGCAAGTTGATGGTTGATTTTGTGGGCACTACTTTAAGTCTATTGTGCGTGAGTCAGTCTTGTATACTGTTTATGTACAGTATGTTTGTAGGTTATTTGAGCAGTGTCGATGTTGTTGTGGGTGGATGTTAGTGATGTCATCTGCATATGATGATAAGGTAAGCTTGTTATCTATGGGTGTTGGAATGTCATGCATGTATAAGTTGAACAGTGTTGATGAGAAAACAGAGCCTTGAGGGACCCCATTCAGAAAAAGCTTGTTTTTGGATGACTTGCCATTAAAATATGACATGCAAGTATCTTCCTTTGGTGTTATCCACCTTTTGGTGTTATTGTGCATGTTTGTGTTGAGTATTTTGTTTATGAGAAGGAAGTGTGGGATAGCATCAAATGCTTTACTAATGTCTATTGTTGCTACTAGTGTACATTGAACTAGTCATCTGGAGTTGATGCCATCCATGATGTACTGCGTGAGGTTAGTGAGTAATGTTGTGGTTGAGTAGTGAGGTCTGAATCCATGTTGAGTAGGCAATAGTGGTATGTGTGGGTTGGTGATTTTGTAAGATAAAAAGTTGGAAACCCTACCACTCATACTGATTCTTTTGCCCAAGTTAGGCATATACTAGATTAGATTGGAGGTCCGGTGCCAGTGTCTCTGAGCAACTGATACAATAAGAAAACAGACATGGGTAGAGTAGTCATTCTAGGTTGTTTAGTAATTTCCTACTTCACAAACTTTGGGTCAGTCAGAGATCATGGGCATTGCCAAAAATACTATATGGGTCTAGGTGTAAACTGGATCTACAAAAATATGTAGTCATAGAGTAGTAGATTTTTTGAATGACCATATGACGTGGTAAATAGTAGCTCCTTAGTTACTTTTAAGGAATAAATTGGACACTCTCATGAATGAAACAATTTGTAAATTGTGTAAATAAACTATATTTAAACTCAACTAATGTAAGCTACATCAGCAGCTTTGTGAATAGATTAATGATGATTAGACATGAAATTAGTGATCAACAAAATTTTATAAAATATAGCTTTAGATCATTTATCCATTTTGATGTCAACAGGCCCAAGTCACTGTATGTTGTCCAAATGTAATCTAATGCCTAAGCAATATATAGCTACAATAAAGGTTCATAATTAAAAATTAGTATGTACGTATAACATTCATAATTTAAGAAAAGTGACTCGGCTGATTAAAAAACTTCAGTCATAATACAGTAATTATTAAAGTAGTGACTTTTATTAAATCTTGTCAAAACTTCAGAATCAAGACAAAGTTCAGAGACAGAATCCATAATTACTAACCTAACAACTTATTACTAAGCTATTATGAACTCTGTTTCTAAATTGCATCTGGATTCTAGAGTTTTGCCCAAATCTTACTTAAATTCAATCAACATAGGCCCACCCATTAGAAAATTATGGTCATTCAAGTTAAAAATAAATTTAGTTATAGGTTATATACTATGATACCCTAAGTCAAATGGTTGGTTATAGCTACATAAGTTAGGTGACTCAATAAAAACTTAAGTTTGCAACATTCAAAGCATACTGAGAACCCTATCATCATCATGCCATTAAATAGGTTATAGCTATTTATCTAATCTATTTTGAAATACAGAATAAAGAGCATAGCAATTAGCATTTTATGTTTTTACATAACTCGTGAATATTACATAATTTGTCTTAACTATCTGGTTTACAATACAAGTCTAGTTTACAATATAAGGACTTCTTCAGTTTTAAAGTTGATACTAGCAAATATGAAATTCTGGTTCATAGATTATCAAATTCAATTTGACTTTCAATAAATACACTTTAATTTGGCCCTCTACAGTACATACAGGACTATAGCTCAAAGAAAAATACTTTCCAATGGGAATATGATTAAGTTTAGATTACTCTTCCATGATTGAAGTCTTCTAACTTCTTCTTAACATAAAATGTAAAGTGGTTCAGAAAAAAAGATGAAACTAGGTAGTAGGGCCTACCCCAGTTTGTCCAGGGCGTACATTTGGTAATTGGTTGACAATCATTCTGGGAGGAAGACCCCTTCCTGCTGTCATTTGAATGCCTGGAGTGTGTCTCATATTTACAATCTGCACCCCGGGTTGTAAGGGGACAGACACAGGTGTTCCATTTGGGGTTGCAGTTGCAACAGTTCCTGGCCTTGACATTATGTTTATTATTGCTCCTTGTTGTTGACATAGAGTAACGCTGCCACTTGGCCCAGAACTCGTAGGTGGTGATATAACTCCCGCCTTGTTTATAACTTTAGTTGCAACAATTGGGGGGCCGACTTGGGTCGCGGCAGGAGGCGCAGTACTGCCGTTGACCACCTGCGTGCCTCGCGCGCCCGTCATGGAAGTCTCTTCAACCCCATGCATAAAGTCTTTTTTTGAGGAAAACGGTAGGCCCTAATAAAATATACACCAATAGGCACGAGCCTATCTGAAGTAGTATCTATAAGTACACAAATTAATAATGAAGAAAATCCTCATATTAAGTACATTATGAGGAGATGAACAACTGCTGAAAGTTCCTTAACCTTAAAATGTTTTCATTTTTAAGTCTTAAACGCCACAGCAGAAAACAACCCCAGAGAAGATTTTATTTTAAAATTGGGTCATAATATGATTTAATAAATAATAAATAAATGAACGCTTTGCGTCCATATAAAATTACTAAAACTTAACTCTACTCTTTGAAAAGTTTCTCGAAATCATAATTATCACACAAAAATTTACGAAAAATGCTATCACAATCACTGGCTCACATCCGCAGACGAAAGAGTACTGGGCGCCATCTTAATGGTTTCAGCTCTTACAGCACACTGAACTGCGCATGCGCTAAAATATCTACGTCATAATTCCCATAATTCCTTGCACCAATTCAAAAGGTGTAAACAAATGAAATAAAGTTATAAGAGTTAAAAGTGATTAAATAGCTGGTTTTATCAAAGTAAATGTATAAATATTCTGTCTCAGTAGTGTATAATATAATGAATATTACAACTTACTTGTGTGTAATTACAAAAATATTTATAAGTTTCCACAGCAACCTACATACAGTATATATATATATATATATATATATATATATATATATATAGGTACTTTCCTGTTAACGGGAATACCCTAAAATAAGTTTTGTTTGTTTGTTATGTATTTTTGCTCTCGTCATTTTCGTTTAAACTAACGAAAATATCACAACTTATCCTAACCAATCATCAAGGGCGTACAGTTGACCTACCGGGCATAGAGCAAAAATACAAACTTTTTTTTAGGGTATTCCCGTTAACAGGAAAGCACCTATATATATATATATATATATATATGATGGAAACCACAAGGAAAAGAAAAATGATTCCAAGGCCTTTCGTAATATATATATATATATATATATATATATACAAAGGTGGGCACCCGGGCCTCAAAAAGGACCGACGGTCCCGGTCCCGGTCCTTGCCTCAAACTGGACCGACGGTCCCGGTCACGGTCCTTTCTGACCTAGGAACGACTCGGTCCTCGGTCCTTATATATAATATAAGTGAAAAATTTGATTAAAATGAAAAATTGCCGGGATTGCCGGTTTCAGTTCTTCCGCTAGGAGCTCCAGTTGCTTGACTTGAAGTTGAAGCACTAACTAACATCAGTAGATTCTTCGTCTCCTCCAGGTGTTGAAACAAGTTTCAGTTCAGTCTCAGTCTCTTTCTGAGTCTTCTGGAGGAAACGATCCATCTTCTTTAGAACTTCAAATAATCACTAAACACACTAAAATCACTAAAAAAGACCGTCCGGACCGGACCGTCCGGAATTGCTTAAAAATGGACCGTCGCTCCTCATTTCGGTCCTCACTGAGAAAAGGACCGACTTTCCTGCTCACGGTCCTTAAAAGGGACCGAGTTCCTGGATTCGGTCCTTTTGGAACTCGGTCCTGCCCACCTTTGTATATATATATATATATGCACTAAAATCACAAAATAACACGTGACCTTATTAATAAGCAAACAACCACAAGGAAAAGGAAACACAAAGTCCGAGCGCTTTCGTGATATATTCACATTATCAAGGAGGAACAGAAAATTTTCTGTTCCTCCTTGATAATGTGAATATATCACGAAAGCGCTCGGACTTTGTGTTTCCTTTTCCTTGTGGTTGTTTGCTTATATATATATATATATATATATATATATATATATATATATATATATATATATGATGATGATGATAATGATTAGCTTTATTGACAGGATATAAGTCCCATAACATAGTACAATATTCTTGAAGGTAATAAGCGGTAAGATAAATCAACCAATTTAAAAACAAACCAACTAAAAATGATGACTGAAGGAGATAAGAAATAACGCACGAACTGAAACAAGTTACTTGTTACTGTTGTTACTTCTGTTCAGTTTGAACGACGGTTCAGGATCGACCTGCGGTCGACCCCTCTGCAGCATCCCGCCTCATTTGCGGGACTTGGTGAAGGAGGGAATTGCTCTCTGATCTCCTCCTGCCCTCGTAGCCAGCCACGCATGGCTGGTCAGGGACTTTGCACAAGAATCTGTCCAGCTGGTTCTTGAAGTAATAATAATAATAATAATAATAATAAAATACCCACTGCTAAGACTACAAAAATGATGATAATGATAATGACAATAATCCTGTTGATTGGCAGAAGACAGATCCCCCAACCTAAAAAAAAGGTAAAGTATTCATCAAGGTAATCAACGAATACAAAAACAAATAGGACTACTGTAATAAAGAAATAACAATGATACACGTAAAGAGACGAGAAACAAAAAACAGTAAGAGCATATATATATATATATATATATATGTGTGTGTGTGTGTGTGTGTGTGCAATAAACATCAGACCATACCATATAATTTGTTTAACCCCTCATCTACGGGGAGATAGTTAATAACATCTTTAATATACTCATATTATGGTGAGCTGGAGGTCTCCACGGGCCTACTTTTTCAGGCCCCTCCCGGTTCGTATCCGTGAGTTTTGGGTCCGACTCGATCCGGCCAGTTGTGTTCTTTTTATTTTGAAGTACGTAAGAATTTTATAAAACATGTAACCGGCTCGACCCGGCCCACATTTTATACTTTGTCACCGATCTGTGATATAACACTATGCCATTACAGTATTAAAGTATTACAGGTGTCTGACTATCGGAATCGTGTATTATGACAAACAGCAACTATGAAATTAAGGTTAGCAGAATTTTTTAAAAATTTACAAATATTTAAAATTGTTATTATTATTTTTTTATAATTCACTACGCATTTGATCAAAGTAAAAGTACGTCCAGGCACATAAACAGACACTATATTTTCAGCCCATACCCGGCCCGTGTCCGTCATGCTTTCAACAAGCCTGCACATAACCGGCCCATGGATCGGTCCGGGCATGAGCTTACGGGCCTACCGGTGCCCGTGCAGACCTCTTTGGTGAGCCACATACATATCTAAATATTATACAACTTATAGTTCACACCATGTTCACATATGGAATTTTCTTGTTAATATATTTCTATGAGCACATAATTCTCTCATGATTCCATAGTCATATCTGACAGATGTTTAGTTATTATGTGAAACTACGTTGTAGCCAATGTTGTAACACCACTTCCCATTGATCAGCGAAGCTAAATGACACTGGGTCGGATTGTTGTTGGATAGAAGACCAATACGTCCAGACTATGCAGCGACCCGTGGTTCGGATCCCACGTAAAGCTGTAGTAGGGCTCCACCGTCATTACATTTTAGTTATTATTTGACCTAAATCCAAATTAGTGCTTGAAACCAAAAATTTACCCATTAAGTAGATTTTGTTAAAACTATTTAATTTAATATCTTTAAAATCCTTCTTCGTTATCATAACATTATCCTTTTCAGAATTATATTTTATCATGTTCTTTGCCCATCTAAGAACCATAGATTGATGTTCATACCAATAAGTTAAAATACTCACTAAATAGCTCGGTACATTACGCTTTATAAGTTTAATGTAAATAATTAGTCATGGTGTTTTGCAAAAAAAAAAAAAAAGGCAATTATCCGTTAATAAAAAAGGAAAAATTTAACATTTACCAAATTCCACTGCAAAGCATCTTTTGATTCCTTCCTGACAGAATTTGCATCTAATCGGAGTTGGGTAAACTTTGATACCAATAGGACCTATAATAATTTCCTACAGTCGTGTAGCAAGGCACCTGCTGGATTTACATCTGCTTTAAATGGTCAAATCTTCACATATTTAAGCTCAGATTCGGATGGCTTTGATGGTTTTTCCAAGTCTGCTCTTATCATCAGTGGTTCCAGTTTCAATGTATTTCTCGATTAGTTTTCGAACACCTGTTTCAGAAATCGTTGTGTTTTCGCTAATTTCCCTTTGGCACTAATCTTCTTTGAATAACGTTATTAGAATATGCTTTGCTTTATAAGCCATAATTGCTTCCTATTTGAAAAGATGTTCTTTCAATGACAAACGTAATTTGGGTTTTATTCAACAAAGAATACTTAACATAATCGGCAAAATTACTTCACTGAAACCATTCTGCTATCTGCATATACAAATAAACAAACAAACTTTATTTCAGACTCAACAGGTACAAACAGTATACAAGTGGTCCATAGAAGGTTAAGAAATAGGTGTCTGGAGTAGTTACTATGAGGCCAATGGAACACTATAAATAATGAACATCTCTCTCTCTCTCTCTCTCTCTCTCTCTCTCTCTCTCTCTCTCTCTCCTTGGATACTTTTCCAGGGTCAAAATATTTTCTTCAACCTTTTTCCGTACCCGCCTTTGGCGGGGAGGGAGCGGAGGGTGGGGAGAGGGCCATATACTTTACTATCCAGTTTTCTACTATTGCTAGAATAATTAAAAATGCACTAGTTTAATAACAGGAACCTCCCAGAGTGGACCAAAATGTTTTTGAGGCTTCCTCTTGTCCTTGTAACTCTTTATTAATAATAAAAGATAGAATAACCTTTATTAATAATAATAATAAAATAAATAAATTTTTTCAATTTACAATGACATGAATAATTGTGAAGCTCGGTTATTTATTTTATTTAATTTGGCCCTTAAGCGTTAGGCTTTACTGGGCTCTTATTAAAAATAAGCAGCTAGTTGTTATTAATTAATAATAATAAATAAATAAGTAAATAAGTATTATTAATAGTTAAAACATGTATTACAATATTAAACAATATTAATGGACAATATTAAACAATATTAGTGGACATTAATCCTAGCGTTTTGTTAGTATGTCATTATTAATCGGGATTTCAACTTGGTTTTAAACAAATTTACATTCACAATATTTTTTATATCGGCATGTAAGCATTTCATAATTTCAATGCAATGAAAATGGGTAGTTTTTGAGATGAAGACAATCTAAATTGAGGTATAACAAGCTTTGATCTATTTCTGGTCTGATACGGGTGGATTTCTTGATGAATTACAAAATATCTATTTACCCATTGTAAATTAATGATTTTGTTCTTACACAAAATGTGCCAGTTTGGTTGTATCATTGAGCTTTAGTAGGTTTAGCTCTTTAAATAATGCACTAGAGTGATCAAGGAAATCAGCATCAGATAATAACCTTATTGCTCGTTTTTGGATGACAAAGATACCATTTAATGAGTTGTTAGCTGAGTTTCCCCAAACAAGGGTGCAGTATGTTATATAAGGTTTACCTTTCTTGTTTCCATTTCTGCCAATAAAACCACAGAGAAGAGAGATGTTTCAAATACATTATGTATAAGTAGACGCGTGAAACACAACGACAACAGATGCGGTATTCTTGTCACTACCCTATTTCAGATGCTCTACAGCAACACTACCATCTATACCATATCATTTATTGGAAACTAAATCCTTTGAGGCCTAATTTCGTTTACATTAATTATCATATCTGAAATCAATACACAACCATACTTAATACTGCTACTCTCTCTCTCTCTCTCTCTCTCTCTCTCTCTCTCTCTCTCCTCTCTCTCTCTCTCTCTCTCTCTCTCTCATAAAAAACTAGAGCGTTTTTTCTAACCCTTTCTTCCCAGTTTGCCATCCTGAATACCAAAAAATTATTGCAGTTAACAATATTTACGAAACAAAAAATCTTAGCGTCTTATCTCCTGTCTCTGTTGAACTAAAGACACTAGTAAATGTTAAATTTTATTTCGATTCCTCAAAACATCTCGTCAGACTAAGTAAAATAGACTTGGTTTATAAGATTATTAAATAATATAATGTTATAATGTTATAATGTTTCAGACCAACAAAGACCCTAGGATCCACTCATGGCTGGTCTACCTAACGGTGTTCGTAATTGTGTATGTCCTACGTGGTGGCAGAGGGGACCTACAATTTTACGTAAGTTCCGAACCACAAGAACATAAGAAATTTATGTAACAACTGCCTGTACATTGGCAACGACCAATTTTTGCAAAACTAAATAATTATCAATTTAAAACTAATTAATTATCGATTTAAAACTAATTAATTATCGATTTAAAACTAAAGATAGAATCTCTGGATCCAGAGGATCAAGTCATAATAGACTACTATCCACAAATATGTTGCACTCTATATCTATTTATAACCAACATGCAAATATATCAGCTCCAAAGAATCTTATATAATCATACCATTCTTTTCCTTACCTTTTCATCAGCCATTTTTTTAGGACTTAATATGTTTTCACAATGAAATGGTAGAATTCCCACAAATGACGACAATATTGCCAATAACAACTTTATATTTGATACATTGTTTATATAATAATGACAATGTACCTTTAAGTGGTGTTTACTGACATTTCTTATTGCGTCAGTCAAAGGGTTTGTAACAGTAAATTTTAAGCTATTTTGTGATATTTTCTTTTTTCTTGTTTTTATCAGACTATATATATATATATATATATATATATATATATATATATATATGGGATGAATTTCACAATTAAACGTGAAATAAATAAATTATTTGCACTCACAAGGAAAAGGAAAAGCGATTCCAAGGCTTTTTGTATATTCAACAGTACACCTATTCATTTTCTGAAAAAGTGAACTGTTGAATACACGAAAGAACTTGGAATCGCTTTTCCGTTTCCTTGTTGATGAATATTGTCATATATATATATATATATATATATATATAGTGTGTGTGTGTGTGTGTGTGTGTGAAATGAAAATGAAAAGGTTTGTTGGCAGACTATAGTCCATATGACAAATATTATTAATACAATGACAGTTCATATACTAAGGATAGAAATATATACAATTGATTAGAAATAATACTGTAATGTCGAAGTTAAGTGGAGCTACAGACAGACGTTTTGTACCAAGAAGTCCATAGCTTAGAGGATAAATGGCAGGACTCATGGATAGCTTGGATGATCGGGTTGGTTGATTTTTTAATTCTTTGCATTAGACTGTGTTGAGCACGTCTTGTTACCTCCGGGAAGCTCAGGACATTGCGGGTAGCAAACATTTGCGAAGCTGAGCATCTCGGGGTAATTTATGTAAGAATCTAAAAGACCCGTTGTACAGCAAATTTAGAGTTCTGCCAAAACCTTTTTTTATAATTCACCCACAGTTGCTGTCGTATATATTACTGCAGAAAGTACGAAAGAGAGTGTCTTTAGCTTAACTTGTACAGAATCGAAAGTTCCTTATGGTCATATTCGCTTTAGCACACAGGCTTCGAGATTGTTTTCTTATATCCGAGTCATCACTCAAGGAGCTGGTAATAGTTTGACCCAAATACTTAAACTCTTGTACTTCCTCAATTACTTCACCATTCATTTTAAACCTTATATCAGCTGGCTGATTACAGCTTTTAGGATGAAATTGCATAACCTTAGTTTTAGTAACATTAAAAAGAATATCATGTTTCTGCGAATACACTTCGCAGACTTTTAGTAGCCGATCCAGACCTTTAACAGAGGGACTTATTAACACCATATCATCGGCATAAACTAAGTTATTTATCCTTGTATTATCTATACAACATCCCACTGTTGCCTCATTAAGTGAAACAATTAATCCGTCGATATACACATTAAACAGCATAGGGGAGAGCAAGGAGCCTTGTCTCACCCCGCAAGAGGAGCCAAAACACTCGGATAGTACATTGCCCCACCTAACAGTGAAAGATTAGTGGGAATACCAAAATTTCAATAAATTTAATATGTACATGGGAACCTTCCTGTCTTCTAGTTTTGCAAATAAAATATTGTGGTTCACCCTATCATATGCCTTACTTATATCTAGGAAACAGCTATAAATAGTTGAATTACTGTTAGTGTATTTAGATATTGTTTCTTTAAGTACATAGATACACAGGTCAGTTGAGTGGGACCTTTTAAAGCCAAACTGATTAGGAGATGTCCATAGGAAATCATTTAATCGGCGTAACAAGAGTTTTTCTAGTAGTTTCGAGAAGCAGGAAGCGACAGCAATAGGCCTGTAATTATTGCTGGACAAGAATGTCTCCGTACTTATTTTTGACCAGGGGCAAGATATATACCCTCATGAACTCTGCAGGCATGTAGCTATGAGTCAGCATGGCTGATAGGAGCAATGATATATGCAGACATACTACGTCATTTGCATATTTTAAGTGCTTATTCGATAAGTCATCTACCCCTGACGCAGAACCAGTCTTTAACTCTTTAATTAACCTCTTTACTTCAAAAATGATATCAAAGTATTTTCCATTGTCCCTCCCACAATCGTTTCGCTGCAATCTATCTTAAGATTATCGCTACTCACACTGTTAAGAATGTTAGAATAGTGGTTTTTCCACAGCTTTGCAATTTCATCCTCCCCCGACACCCCATCGATTGTCGGATGGAGGACATTTTTGATACCTGTTTGATTCTTAACAAATTTCCAAAATTTGTTATTATCGTTATTTATGGGAGCTTCACAGGCTTTTGATGCTCGAATAGACTCTTCTTCCTGTTTACATCGCCTTATGGCCGCCTTATACTGATCCCGACTTCTATACACACACACACACACACACACACATATATATATATATATATATATATATATATATGTGTGTGTGTGTTTCTTGCATGTATATACTGTATGTATGTGTATTTCTTGCATGTATGTATTGCATGTATGTGTATTTCGGATCACCTGAAGATCAGGGCCCCAGCCTTCGTTAGGTAGCCTTATAAGGTTAACTAACGAAAATATCACGACTTAACCTAACCAATCGTCAAGGGCGTACAGTTGACCTAACGACTGGTTAGGTTAAATCGTGATATTTTCGTTAGTTAGCCTTATAAGGCTAACTAAAGAAGGCTGGGGGCCCTGATCTTCAAATGATCCTGCATTTCTTTTAATTTAACCACGGTACACACGAGCGTTATTCAAAAGTTCTGTTACTGATACTGTTATTGCTCGAATTGAAAATACAGTGTAGAAGAGTGTCTAAGAAGACAAGCAAAATAGATTTTTTTGAAAAGAAATTTCACACTTTCTACAAAATTAAACATAAATTTCCTAAATCCATATGAAACTTAGAGAAATTAATTTCCACGAAGGGGTCAGACTTAGTGTTGAATTTAATATCCTTGCGTAAATTCAGTTAAACCAGTGGTCCCAACCTTTCCTCGACCGTGAGGCACTTTAAAAGTTCAAAATTGTGGCGACACACATCGTATTTTGAAATATCGATGCCTATTGAATACCTGAACCCGTAAATAGGCCTATCTCTCATGGGGGAAACCGAGCACTGCATATAATCTGCCAACTTCTGAAAGTTCAGAGTGAAGTGAGTCACCGCAGTTCTAATGCAAATCGTTGAGACGATTTTGGCACAAAATTACAATTTCATTCAAGTATTTTGTACTTATTTTTTTTTATTACTATTATAGAGCTCTCGTGAGTCACATGAAACAGCTCAGTGAGGAACATGTCGCCCGGGAGCCACGGGTTGGAAACCCCTGCGTTTAACTATATAAAAAGTCATGTTCCGCTTACAGCTAAAGTGGATAACAGAAGTGCTAGTGATCAAAAATTCATTCACACAAAAATTTTTACATACTTCGGTTACTACTAATAGAAATGATTGAATAACTTAATATTATTATTATTATTATTATTATTATTACGAGAAGTTTTAATGGGAGAATATACTTTTAAATAGATTTTACAAAAAATTTATTTTTATGTAAACGAATGTTTATAACCAGAATTGGCCTATAGGAATTCATTCCCTTTGGAATGGAATCAAAGGTGCCTATTTGATACTGTTTACAAGCAAAACAAAACAACGAATATCACAAAGTATGTAAATGTTATAAAGAAAATTGGAAATAGCTTTATTTATTGCAAGAACTCACCGGTACTTAGCCTTCTAAATACTAATACGTATTGTTTGTTCATGATTTTCGTTTAGTTCAGTGCTTCTGTTGACATTTTAAAATGAATCATATTCGTAGACGAGTTGGAAAACCCTCTTAATAAATAATTTATTCAGTTCAAAAGTGTTCAAAGGTTATTTCGTTTTCAAAGCAAAAATTGACAAATACAATATGGTGAAATGCTTAAATTTAATTGAATTTAACTTCGCGTACTTTCTCCCCCAAAAGAAAACTACCAAAATATTCACACAACAACAGCCAGTGACGGACAAATATAAAATACAAAAAGACTTGTTAGTTTACATACAAAAGCGAAAACATTTAAGTTAAAACAACACCTAAATACAATATGCGAGAATGAGATAAGGAAAATGCCATAAACATTCCTATGTTATAAAAACATTGTTTAAAACCAATTTTGGAACCTTCACCGTATATACTTTATGAACTTAAATAAAGATTTAATTGGATGTGAACGTAGCTTCTTTTGAGGTCGTTTTGTTTTGTATTAAAATAAGGCCAAAATTATCTGACTTCAATCACAAAAGTATTTTCATATACTCTATATACTGTACTACCAAAAAATACTGGTACAAACTTCTCTCTGCCAGTACCCGAATGTTCCAGATATACATTTCTCTGTAGAGAGTAGTATCATGCACTGTATTCCAAAGGCTAGCGTGTTATTTGTTGCGGTCAGTATTCATACAGACGGCACGTTGATCGGAACCGACAATTTGAACGTGGCAAGATACTGTAGTTGTCTTACCGCAGGTATGACTGTGTGCAAGATTGCGGAGACTAAAATTTTCCAAGTCTACTGTGGAAAATATTATATGAAAGTGGAAGACTGCGGAACATGCTAGTGTGTAGCTCAGATCAAGCAGGCTAAAAATTATGGCAAACCGTGCGTGGGGAACGTTGAAATGTGTGGTGAAGAAAAACCGGGTGTGTAGGCTAAAATCGATCACCCAGGAGGTCAATGAACGAGGACAGGTCTTTCTGCAGGAGAGGCTGCTACCCACTGTTTACATCCCTACTGTTAAGTATGGAGGTAGTAATGTGATAGTGTCTGCATTTTTATTATGATATAAACTAGGGCAATTAGTGTTTGTTAAGGATACAATGACTGCCAGGGCGTATTATGATATTTCGGATAACAATGCAATGGCAGCATTAATAGAATTTTTATAGTAAGCGCATATACATTTACCAATACGACAAAGTCGAATCGTAATCCATTGATTCGAGCGGAATAACGTTGACAACAGGTCACTGCTCGCTCAGAACCTTGATCTTAATTTGATAGAACACCTGTGGAATGAACTAGAGCGTCGCATCAGAAAAAGATCGCAACGACCAACTTCTCACGCCAAACTGGAAACTGCATTTTGGGAGGAACGGTACAATATCTCTCCTGAAACCTTTCAAAAGGTGATGGAATGTATTCCAGAATAGGATTGAGGCAATTATCAAGATCAAAGCGGGACTTACTACACCCTACTAAATATTTTATGAACTATGAAGACTTAAATTATGTTTTCTTCATGTTGTTTCAATAGTTTGAAAGTATATAATATATATATATATATATATATATATATATATATATATAAGGAGTCTCGTTTAGACGTTGACCCTCCATGTACTTGGCAATGGTGCTGCGAGCTGTTCGTCCCCTGAATGAGTGTATGGATTGAGCAGTGATCTGTGTAAATCAGTGAATTTTTTTTCCTGTTTACTCTTAAAGTAATAACAAGTGTGTCTGAAGCATGTGTATAATTATAATATAGTATATATATATTATTTTATTTTGTGTGTGTATGTGTGTGTGTGTGTGTGTGTGTGTTTGTGTGTAAATTTCTCTTTCCTGTAAAGCAATATGAAATGAGCCTTAATTAAAGGATTTTAGGTAACCATGGAAGTACACACGTACAAAATCCTTAAAAAATATCCATAAGATTTGATCAGTTAGTTGAACTTTCCTTTCCTTTTGGACTGAATTCACGCCTCTATGCATATACTCGTATCGGGGGAATTCCATTAATATTCAATATTTATTTATTTATTCATGACGAAGAAAGCGAACGAGTAATTAGAGATGTATTTCTATACGATCCATAATTTAAGTGCTTTGTTTTACGTGCGACGTATTTTAAAGACGCGAAACTTATATAGAAGGCGCACTACTTGCTGGAAGAAGGTTCATTTGTCATAAAAGATGCATTTCCGATGATAAAGAGCCTTCCCAGGTGGCACTTCTTTGTCTCACTTCCTTGCAAAGAGTGAAGTGTATAAATGGACATTACACTACATCAGTAAAATCATCACATTCGCTTTACAGAAGTAAATATGAAAACAATATTTTGCAATTGCAGAAAAAGTCTTGAAGTATATATATATATATATATATATATAGTAATAATTGCAAAGTCTGAAGATACATTGGCAAACGGTTATTGGTCTTTAGGATTTGATCTTAAAACGCTTTATAATAATTAGTCCCCACTTGTACAATTATATTCATGTGATAATTAACACGCCTTAAATATTGTCTATAATGATGAATTTTCGTAAATTTCCAATTTACAAATTTATTTCCTTGCGCTTCGTCAATATATTTCTAGCGGCGCTCGTAAGTATTCGTACAGAGAAATATTTCAATTATGTTCGTCGTTATCTTATGCAAATGATTGTTATGAAAAGTTTATCGTTCATTTGGAAAAATTAGCAAATAAAAAAGTTAATTCTACTCTAGTATATAATGTAAAATAGCAACGAATTTGAGGAAAATAAAAAAAAGAAGTTAAAATGCAAAAGTTTTTGTACATTTATTTACAAAGTTATTTAATACTTTGTGTGGACACCTTTTGCTTAAACGACTTCAGCTACAATGTTTCGATATTTCAGTAGAAATTTTAGTCCATTCTTCTAAAGAAAATTTTTGCAATTCATTCAGATTCGAAGAGTTTCTCGGACAGTTTTTTTTTTTTTTTTAAATCAAACCATAAATTCTCGATTAAATTGAGATCTGGACTTTGATTCCACTCAAGAAGGTTGAAATTGTTTTCTTGAATCCATTTCATGGTGCTCTTTTGTTTTGGATCATTATCAGGGGAGCATCCAGGGGAGAGCCGAAGGAGCACGTGCTCCCCCAGCAGTGCCGACCTCAAAAAGATGCTACTTCCTAACATTTTGTTTGAGACAAAATCTTAATATTCCTTGATGCACAGTTTAAACTGCTAACAGACCAATTGTGTTAAATCCTCGTTGCTACAATTAAGTGTAGTGTTAATCAGGGACAGATCCAGAGCAAAAACAACATAATATATAAACCTTTTGTTATATTAATAATATAACAAAGAGTTTATATAGGTTGTTTTTTATTTATATAAATATACTCATACACTAGCTCAAGAAGAATGTTCAGTCGTGAAAATTATTTATGCAGTTGCAATGACTGATTTTGTTTAAATGTCATGTAATATTTTTCTTATAATGTTCTATTCCTTGTGAATATGAGCTTGATAATTTAACGTAAAACTCTTTAGACAAAATATATTGCAAGAGTTACTACAATTTATTGCATTGTGTTTAATGAGAGATAATTTAAAAATACTGATTTATATTCTTCATATATATATAACGGAGGAACGATTTAGCGGAAGGATTTTTCTCCGTTATTGAGTGATCAATTTAGTGAACTAGTTCGTTAAATCAGAACAGTGCTCCGTAAAAAGGAGGGACGGACGCGCACGTGTTTTCGTGTGTTCGTGTTTTGTTTACATGTAGCCAGTCTGTACCCTGTCGCCTCGCCTCTGTGTTGCATTGCTGCTCACTGTGTTTGTGCCTGTGTTTGTGCTTAACTGTGCTTTTATTATCATGCCGAAAGTATCTCAGAAAACAAGTGGTGGTAAGAAGGTGAAAAGAGTGCGTTTAACTATTGCGCAGAAGTTAGAGATAACCGAAAAGCTTGAGAAAGGAGCGTCAGTGGCTGCCGTGATGGCAGAGTATAACATTAGAAAAAACAAGTTTACCAAGTGAAAGGTGATAAGCAGCACCTTAAGAGCTATAGGCTGCAGCATGAGACGAGTGCTAGTGCTAGTAACAAAAATAAGGCTCTCGAAAAAAAGTCATTAAAGAAGCCATCACATCAAGACCTGGACGACGCCGTGTACAACTAGTACAAACAGCAAAGGGCTCAAGGGCTGCCGGTCCGAGGTCCAGAGCTCCAGTCAGCTGGATTAAGATTTTCAGAAAAATTAAATATTGAAAATTTTCATGCTAACACTGGCTGGGTGACTAGGTTTTGTGCCCGGCACAATATCACGGACCGTAAGTTTGTCGGCGAAAGATGCAGTGCTGATACCGCCAGTGTTGCTCCCTTCGTGGAAGAGATGAAGGTGCTGAGGATAGAAACGAATCTGCAGGACTTCCAAATCTACAATGGTGATGAGACGGGCCTCTTTTGGAAAGTATTGCCGAGCAACACGAGGGCAGTGAGAGCAGAGGCAAGCATGAAGACCTGCAGCCCTTCTATGACCATCTGAGGGAGATGAGAACCAGGGTCGTCAAGAAACAACAAACCATGTGTGCCCCGATCCAGACTAAGATTGATGATTTCTTCAAGCTTCCTGCCCCTCAAAGACGAAGATCTGACAGCCATTCTTCTCTTGATATTCAACTACCCTCAACATCAGGATTGTCATCAACCCCTTCATCTTCACCAGCTCCAACCCTCAGCTTTTCTCGCAGTGCTTCCACTACCCAAGAGCCAGTCACCCCAGAGGTACCTGCCGTGCTTCTGGAGGGTGATGTTGAGACAGAGTAATTCACCCCCTCAAGCCTGGCACAGGTTTGGGGGTCATACCTGTGTCAGGCCACCTACAACAAACATCATAACCCCCAAATTTTAAGGTAAGCCATGTCTACTTTTTTTGTCTAGGGAATTCTTCCTAAGTACTATGCATAATTGTTTTCAATGCCTGAAATTTTGTACAATTTAAGGGAATTTTCGATTTAAGGGAATGGGGTGGCTGGAATTAGTTCGTTAAATCGAGGATTTACTGTATATACCTTCCAAATGTTCTGTGTGATGATTCCTCATTTCACGAAGGTCAAGCTTATATATATATAATATATATATATATATATAATATATATATATATCAAATTATTTGTGAATTGTATTCACACTAAGTAATATTTTTCTTATAATGTACAAATATTATGTACATCTAATTTTACAAAGACCTTGCCGTACCTACCCGAAGCTCGGCGCTTTGCGCCTCGGATGTTACCTCAGCAACGTCGTATTGTCACAGTATTTCCCCAACCCCCTCGGAAAGATGCCTTTTGGATCCGCCCCTGATTATCTTGTACCAGTACCCAATTGCGACCCATTCGTAACTCCCAAATTTTCTTCTAGAATTTCCTGATAGTTCTTCGAATTCAAGATTCCATTGATGACAAGTTTTCCTGGACCAAAAGCACTAAAGCGTCACCAAAGAAGCAAACTATCACCACCATATTTAACCACAGTAAAGGTGTCTTTTTCCTCGAGTGTCGTATTTGATTTTCGCCAAATGTATCGTTGCTCGTTGTTCCCAAATAATTCAATTTTGGTCTCGTCTGTCCAGAGAACAACTTTCTTCCAGAATGCAAATCCAACCTTTTGATGATCCTTGGCGTACTTTAAACGAGGTTCTTTGCGTGCTTTTCGTAGCAGAGGTTTCCTTCGTGCAACTTTTTCATGCAGACCACTTTTTCTCAATGTACGGCGTACAGTAGAGGGATGGACACCCATCATACATTCTTAATGTTTGGCAAATATTACCTGCAGTCACTCGTGGATTCGCAGCAACCATTCTTTCAATCCGTCTAGCGGTACGTTTTGAAATCTTGTAAGGTCGTCCACACCTTGGTAGTTTTGATTGTTTCAAAAACTTTCCACTCATAATTGCAGCAACCTTCGTAAATGGAATTCGAATTTATTCTCCTATCTTTCTAGACCAGTGGTTCTTAACCTTTTTACTACCATGCCCCCTCTAGGAATTGGTCCTTCCCTCCACGCCCCCCTTCAATCAAAATAACATTCTCAATAACTTCTCAATATTAGCCCATGCTCTCGTTAAGAGAACAACAAATACAATTAGAGAAATTCCTGTTTCTAGGGGGGCGCGCCCACCCGGTTAAGAACCACTGTTCTAGACTCATGTGCAGCAATAACAGCCCTCTTAAGATCTGTAGCCAGCAACTTACCACGAACTTTAAATTCTTCAAGCCTTAGGTAGACACCCAAAGCATTAAATAATTTTGTAAGTAAATGTACGAGGCATTTAACTTATTTTCCTCAAATTCTTTTACATTATATACTTCAAAAAATTAATTTTTTGTTACATTTGTAATTCTTTAATACCAATTTTGTGTTACATTTTTGTTACATTTCTTCCAAACGAATGGTATATTTTTCATAATTATCCTCCGCATGGTACAAAAGATAAGGACGAATATAACCGAAATATTTCTCTGTACGAATACTTATGAGTGCCATTACATACTTTCCTGTTTAGAACGAGAGATTTATTTTGTTACTTGTTCGGAACAATTTTGTTCATTTAAGCAAACTAATTAAAATTCGGTTTCTGCAAATGTGTTAAAAAAAAAATAGCAAAGAAACAATTGAGCGAGTGAACTATAAAGATTTTAAAATATCAAGAACTTTTGAGGAAAGTACGAGAAAAAGACCAACACTTACGTCATTAAGTAACAAATTCCAAGGTTTCGATAACATTTTTAAACAAAAAAATCCAAACAAATGTTCAGCGAGGTTTTAATGTCAGAGAGGTTATCGAAACCTTGGAATTTGTTACTTAATGACTAAGTATATATATATTAGTGTTCTTGATTATCCTATGGGACCACCAACAATTTTTTATACACACACAACACATTGCGACATTAGCAGTTTCGTCGTTGTAAGACTAAAAAAAGCGATAATGATTGATAGGATAGGTTAATTGTTACGATCCACAATTGAAAATGTGAAAGTGTGATTTTGTAAGGTATCCAAATGCGTCGTCCATGCTCACTCGCTTGCTCGTGTAACAAATTCCTGCCTTCTACTTTAACCTGGCAGGAAGGAAGGGAAACGCATCCTTCTATGCCCAATACCCAAACCTGTTTTAAAGGACCAAAACGGTCTTCAGTCATACTGGATGAGAGAGAGAGTCGAAGAAAAATGGAAAATGCTCTTTAGTAATCCACTAATGAAGGCAACCTACTTTTGTTTTACAACGGACGACAATATTTTCCTTCTTTCGTTGCAAAGATGTGATTTGAATATATGAAGATGGTTTCTTTAGTTACGCAAAATTCTTCCCGAAATACACTTGTGTACTGCACTCAAATCTTTTAAATTTTAATGCACAGATTCCTACAACACGAAAGAGTTCACTCTTCACAAAGTCTATGAACATCATTGTACGAATAGAGTTATTTACTTCAGAACCTCATAATAACCGCAACAAGTGTTACTCGCACCTGCCAACCATTTGTCGCAAATGTATTTCAAAAACAGCACTTTTGTTCCCAGTTCAGCGAGCAATGATGATTGTTAGTGGTGATAGTGGAATGTTCAAGGAGAGAAAAAAAAAAAGCTTTTTCATAAATTTTATATTAGGAAAATATTCATTTCCATATAGGACAAAAAAAAAATTACGTAAAAGGACATCTCGGTCAATGTTTCAGTAAGAGAAGTGGGAGGGGGGCAGTTTTACTCTCTTCCATTAAGATACTTCAGTTTGATGAACTTCCTTCACAATCTTCCACAACCCATCGCTGAAGTTTGGATGGAGTTGTTTCATAAGTAGTAGTTACACAGACGAAATAAATTAATGCTAAATTAACATCTTTGGTGTTTCAACTAAGATTCAGTACTGACCGAACGAACGCTACAAATTACAGTTTAAACCAGTCGCTAAACCGCCTGATTGTACAATGTATAAATAGCAATAACTTCATACAAACAGCCACACAGCAAAAAACAAAATATACAGGTAAGCGGACTAAGTGTGCAAATTATGGTACGTTAAATATTCATCCAAGGTGAAAATTCAAGAGCGACTTTATGATGTTTTAACTTTGACATCATAAGTATGAACTCTTCCTCATTGTAAGGTACCTTAAATTATGATATTGTGCATCACTGAATACTAACGCATATTTAATAAAATACATTTAAAACTGGCAAGTACAACTATATATTTCATTTCGTATCTTTTAGCTAATTTCGAATTTAATTTTTTAACAAATTCTAATTAATACACATGAATTGAACAATTAAAAAACAAAATATTTCTTGCTGAATACTTATGTCTTCACGTAATTAGCAATAAAAATAAAACTTCGAACCCAAATCAACTCTTGAAGTTAATTAATTCAAGAAACATTTCGCCACCACGCGACCGATCACATAAACCACTTCTAAAATATGCGTTTATGTTGCAAATGAATCCTAACCTGGAATACTGAGTACTTAGAATTAAGTTTATTATTATTATAATTAGCTACAAAGAATCTTTCTTTCTTATTCAAAGGGTGAGCGCGACGCTTGAAAGTCAGGTCCATGAATAACACTTTGAAAAATAAAAATGAGAGATCTTATTTTTAAATAATTTTATTTATTTTGAAAAAAATATAGTCCACCTACGTGAAGCTATTTAATTTTTTCGAATTATTCTCAATGGGTTTTAAAAAGTTGTTTTCCATTATCGCGATACGACTGGTGAACGAAGAAAAAGCGAAGAAAAAAACTAGGCCTAACCAACAAACGAAAATCCTTTTCTTTTATTATAAGAGGGCATTACAAAATAAAGTTATACCAGAAATAGTCAAAATTAAATTAAGCAAAAGTTCATTGATATAAAAAATTATACAATAAATAGACAACTCTTAGAACAAATAAATATCAGTTAATTTTATAAACTACTCGCGACTTATTAAAATGTACATTTCCAACTAGTATATAGTTAGTGCGTCATGCCCACCCAATGGGAATTGAGAAAGTGGTTTTGGAAAGCTATGATGGAAAAATTTAAAACATCAAATAAATATACAGGATACCAAAATTTAAAGTACGATACTAACGCCCTCTAAATAAATATGCTGAACTTTTGTATACAACTTTGATAATTAAACGGCCAATATCTAAGCACTCTTAATAATAATAATAAATAATATTAAATCAAAGTAGTTTTTCAGTGAAAAAAATATATTAAATGCAATTACTTTCACTAAAAGGAATTACTTTACAATTCCTCCTTCTCGATGTAAGGTCCATCCTGGAACTCCTCAGGTACTTCTTCATTCACACTAGCTTTCTTATAAAAGCCCTTCTTCAGTAGTAGTTCATTGCATTCCTTGCGACTCAATTTATCAAGGCGAATACGCTCTACTTCCTACGAAATAAGGAAAGGATGAAATGGTTAAATCTTTCGATGCAAACGAAAAATGTTTTGGCAGAGTTTTTTATTTTCTTCTGGAGAAATGCATAAATAAACACCAAAGGTACCAACATTAAAAATTATTTACTTCACTACTTCGCCATTTAAGACTTATTCGAGAATATTTTTAGGATAAGCTTCCCTAACGCAAATTCTTGCAACGAAGGTCTTTACACCCGCATTTTAATTTTCAGAATGACTACCAAGATATTACAAGCCCAATGCAAAGGCAACTATTACCATCTTAAACGCACCTGATCAAAGCTGTTGAGTAAAACTAATTCTGGAGGTGCTCCTGGAACGGTTTTGAAGACTACATTGTGACTACAATAAAAGTGTTAAGGAAACATTCGGCATTGAAGAGCTGAAAAACTAATTATACTACAGTGAGAGAGCAATTAAGTAATATTTAAAGCTTAAAGCCCTAATTATTTTTTATGAGGAAACACCATTCAAGAGAAATAAATTTCAGAAAATCAGTTATCACAACCAAACTTTCTTGCGTAATCTTGTGTAATAATTGGTACAGATTTCGAATTGGCTGATTTCCCCCAACTCTCAAACTCACTCTTGTGAACAGTTAAATCTGGGGACCAGAAACATTTCCAAGTGCTTATTTGTCGCTGCAAAAGGAATCGCACTGAAATAGGTCTTAATAATGATTAATATCATGATTAATCTTTTCCAAGTTTATCTATTTACTCCAAGCGTTTACAGTTATTTAACAATATATTAACATTTATTACAGTATAATCTAACTACCATCACAATTCTAAAGAACTCTTCTAAAAAAAAACATTTGCAGTATCTATTATTATTCCAAACTGTTTAGGCCAAAACTGAGGCCGTGAAAGGCCTACAATTATCAAGCACAATACGACCTAAGCCTTGCACTGACAGCTGACACACCGTAATTAAATAGTCTTTCAAAACATACTTAACTTATGTTTGCAAATGATACAACTCTCTTTTTCTTGCAACGATGTTAATACAGCTAAGAATATATTTCATTCAGAATTCATAAGTGTAATGAAATGGTTGACCACCAATAAACTTCCTAAATACCAGTAAAACAAATTTAATGATTTTTACTAATAAAAGAAATGTATATCTTGATGAACTTAATGTTAATGAAATCGCCATAAAGGAGTATACTGTAACAAAATTTCTTGGTGTAATGCTAGATAAGAATTTGCAATGGGGTGATCATGTAAATTATATCGCGAAAAAGATTGAGGAGCGTTGCTATAATGTTTAAACTTGAAATGTAGTCCCTAAACAAGTTTTATTGACTATCATACTCTTGTTCTTCCTTTATAACGTACTGCACCCTTGTTCGGGGAAACTTCGCTAACAACGCATTAAATGGTATCTTTGTCATCCAAAAACGAGCAATAAGGTTATTATCTGATGCTGATTTCCTTGATCACTCTAGTGCATTATTTAAAGAGCTAAACCTACTAAAGCTCAACGATATAACCAAACTGGCACATTTTATTTTTATTTATGAGTGTAAGAACAAAATTATTAATTTACAATGGGTAAATAGATATTTTGTAACTCATCAAGAAATCCACTCGTATCAGACAAGAAATAGATCAAAGCTTGTTATACCTCAATTTAGATTGTCTTCCTCTCAAAAACTACCCACTTTCATTGGATTGAAACTATGGAATGACTTGCATGCCGATATAAAAAATATTGTGAATGTAAATTTGTTTAAAACCCAAGTTGAAATCCCGATTAATACTGGCATACTAACAAAAATCTAGGATTAATGTCCACTAATATGGTTTAATATTGTAATACATGTTTTAACTATTAATAATACTTATTTACTTATTATTATTATTAATTAATAACTAGCTGCTTATTTTTAATAAGAGCCCAGTAAAGCCTAAAGCTTAAGGGCCAAATTAAATAAAATAAATAGTCGAGCTTCACAATTATTCAAGTCATTGTAAATTGAGAAAATGTATTTATTTTATTATTATTAATAAAGGTTAGTCTATCTATCTATTTTATCAGTCGTAAGGCATTAAATTTATAACCCAACTTCATATCTAAATAATGAAATATTCCTACAAGATAGAATTCCCAGACTCGTAAACAATATTTGCGTACAAAGGTTAAAAATGGCCCAAGTCTCTTCTCATTGAGAATAAATTTCAAGGTATACATACGTACACAGGTATTTATTGTACGTCGTGGCTAGTGTCGTAACATCGCTTCCCGGAGATCAGCGAAGTTAAGCGACACAGTGCATGTAGTCGTCGGATGGAAGACAGTCTTCTGCATCCAGATTATGTAACGACCCGTGGTTCGGATCCCACGTAAAGTTGTAGGTCCCCTCCGTCATACGCCCTTAGATGTTGCAAAGGAGCTTAAACAACCACACCATTTATTTACCGTAGAACCTATTAAAGAAACTAATTTATTATTACTTGTTTGTATAAAGCTTCTACAGAATATATTTCGGAGAATTTAATTTAAAATAAAATTTCGGAATGAAACAGTATGTACCCTACTTTCACAAAAAGTAAGCCAAGAGGCGTAACCTTAAAAGCAACACACTTAATTCAAAATGAGAATAATTGTTGACCTAGTCACGAGCTGCATGCATAGCCAGCTACAAGGAAATCTGTTCAAGAATGGCTAGCTATTTATTGTACACTCAGCCTCAGCCCTAAATGTACAGGATGTTCATTAAGTCATGAAAGTATAATTCTTTAAACAATAAAATGACTTCATATTCATTGCGTGACTTTAGGAACACCATGTAGCTGTACTCTGGAATAAATAAAAGAGGAAGCACTTTTTACGAAATGAAAGCTGACGGATGTAGGCGTATTCTCCAAGTGAGGAAGTACGGTACCAAAATATCTCAATCATCGGCTTCCGAATGATTTAATAACATCACACCAAATTTGTCACAAATGAACGAGGACCTAACCAACGACAAATAATAAACTGATATGTTATAAGTCTCTTCTGTTCTTCGACGAGCTTCAGTTTAATTATTATATGCAAGTGTGACTGTACTGGAAATAGAGGACGTCCAATGAAGCATCATATACATCTTGAATCCTGCTTACACCCCTCTATTTCGACCATGTTATTTCGAAGTAGACCATAGCTGTATGGAGTAATTTAGGATACTGGAAATACCAGATATTCTTCACTATGGGACGCTTAGTTCCGCTAAATACATACATATTTTTGAGAATTAGCTTCCACTGTTGCAACAGGTTGTTCTTATTAAATACACAGTCTAACCATATTGCAATGAGCACTGTGCGCGTCATACAGTACCTTCGAAACCACCACCATTCACTGGAAGAAAAGGGTCCCGAAATTCTTTCCTAGAAGACGGAGACTGGAGAGAATCATGCTGAACACGTATGGAAGCATCTTGATCGGCAACTGCAGAAACGAAGGAAATTAAATTGAACATTTGATAAAATCTTGACCAAACTATGATTGAGAAAATTACCACCAAGACACGACACGAGGAAAATCTGGTTGACAGCAATTCAGTGCTCTTCCTCTTTTGTCTACATTTTAAGTGTCATGATAAAACTCTTCTGTTACGAACGTATCTTTCACTCATCTGTATTTTCTCTCTGATGTAGATACATACATTCGATATCTTGTCTTAAGTCTTGTCCTCCATAAAAGACAAGTTCTCCAATACCGTCCAGTTATGACTTTTTTACCCGTAAGTGCTACTGATGGGTCATACGAATCTTGCACCAATTTGAAATTATGCAATATGTATCCATAGATAGTACTTACCAGTTAAGTAAAATTTATTTGTAAGAGTAATTTAAGAAACCGTACATTATTATTATAACCAAACCATGCTTTTGAACTTAAATAACTAAGTGTATGTATTATTTAAAATACAGTTCAAATAAATGGTTTCCTTCAAAAGCTATATTTTATTTTATATGGTTGGGTTAATGTTACAACGGAATTCCTCAAGGATCATTATTCTTATTTTGTTCATCATGCATACGAGGTGGTCAATAAATGAGCAGATTTTATCGATTCTTTAATGAAAATATATATAAACGACCTCGATAGGGACCAAATACCGTAATTAAAATCTTCTAAACTCGCTGAGGAAAGTAAAAGAAGAGGAAAGCGATAAGCAATCACGATAGCGAAAAAATTCAAAGCGATTTTAAGAAAATAATTGCGTGGTCCGAGAGAGGGAAAATTAAATTTACCGTAGATAGTGTCCTAAATGCAAAGTTATAGACTTTTGAGTTGCGCAATTTAAAGTCAAAACAAAATGCCCTGGAGCGAACTGAGCACGACATCGGAAGAAAGATTTAGGGGTGTTCGTCACAAAGGACTTAAAAGGTGAACAAGATGCGCGTAGAACACATCCACTAAAAAATAAAGTACGTACGAAGTTTCATTTCCCAAAACGGACTATATAAATAACTCGCGAGACCTTATTTGCAGTACGCAGTTCAGGTTTGGTATTGGTATATAAATAATGATAAAGAGTAAAAAGGGTACAGCAGAGAGCCACGCAACTAATTTCATTCTCTGGAAATAAATCCATAATGATAGATTACGAGAATTAGCTCTGCTATTTCTTGAAGTGGGGCACTTCACACGAACTAATTAAGTTTAAGAAATACTATAAAGGGTTTTGGCAATGTAATTCGCGAACAGTTTTTTGATATATCTTAACGTAGATCACGCAAATGTTAATTGGAATATTATTTTTAAGTTGTCCCTTAATTAATACCCTCTAGCGCCCAGCGTTACTTTACCGATTTTGTTCTGGCTAATGCCAGACAATTTTATTCAGTCTCGGAAAAGACCTTCGGGGGCTAAAGGGTTAAACATTAAGCTTTACCGGGCGAATAATTTCTTGAATTATTAAACGTTACAAACGCGAAAGCAAATATTCAAATTACGCGGTAAAAAACCAACATATTGCGAAACAAAACTTTTATTTAAAAGATTATCGAAGAATGAATAGCTTATCGACGGCAGTCGTCGCGAGTACGTTCGTGTACATGCTTAAAAATCGCCTACATACATGCTTTAAAACTGAACTCGCAACAGTATATGACCCAAATTAAAACAAAACAAGAGCTCAGTGGCACCGATGTCAAATGGAGACGAAGGAGGAGGAGGAGGATTACGACGATATGGAAATAGTCGTCAAGATGAACTAATAAAAATTGAACTATGCCAGTGGATTGATAACTTCCTTTCCCAGTTAAAAAAATAAATAGACACACGATGTAGATTAGTTCAAGATTAGAATTTCATGCTGTCCTTATTGACATATATTCTTTTTGAACGATTGAGTACACGAGATAAGTGTAGCCTACCTATGGTGTGAATGTTACATACAATTTTTCCTTTTATTATATTTGTTCAAACTGTCCAATACATAAAAACGTTTCTGCCAGAAGTGGTTGTTTGGCAGGGTTCCCATTAAAAAATAGACTTTTATTTAATCCCCTCAATTTTTAAGGCCAAAATAAGTATTTTGTAAATTTTCGCTCTCGGTCATTTTTAACATTAAATTTATTTGACTAAATCAGTAATCCTTGTTTAAAATAATAAAAATTTCATAAATTTATCTTTGTCACTAATAAACAATATCAACTTCGCAAAGAGAGTCCATAAGATTTTATAAACCATATTCCAACTCTGCCAAGAAATCCTAGACTCAAGAGCGAGCAATCAAAGCAAGCATGAAGGAGGAAATGTACTTTAGGTTTAACTACATTTAAGTATTTCTAAACTTAACTATATGTAGGTATTAGTTTATAGTAATATTAAAATATAGAAACATATCTACTTCATTCGGTAGGTAGACGATACAAATACCTTTAGTTTAACTTAACACAGTCACAACGAACTATTTACTACCATGCCATCTGGCGACTTAAAATTAGACAACAAATACAAAGAAAACTGCATTAATGTGTGGGTAACTGTCTCAAAATATTTTTAATGTACACGAAATACTAACACTGTAGTTTTAGATATTTCAATACTTGTTTATATCACACGAAAATATAACCAAAGAAAATCCAGTGGAATGGATGTTACCAACCCTACTTTCGAGGGTGAAAATTAGTTCAATTAACCAAGTTCCGAACTAATTATAGTTAGTCAGGAAAGTTAGTTTCAATTCCGTGCCCCCTTTTCTTTGCCATCTTTGTCGTAACCATGAAGTTGCAGGCAGAGATCTTTTATAAAATAAGTGAAGGATTGTTAATCTTAAGATTTTGAGGTGTACATCTCTGAACGCAGTGTGGTTTGGTTTTTAAACGTTCATGAACGAATAAATCCGAAGTGTTTCAGATTGTTTAAAGTTGTTCTATCTTAGTTCGGATTATCAGAGAAGTAATAAAGCCAAGCCACGTGGGGACAGAGGTTTATCACCGAGACCCGACCCCAGCGAGAAGGGTAATCTAACGGATTTGGACGTGCGTTCAAATGCGTGGTTTCCCCTTTCGCGAGGTCGAAGATTTTAATATCTCCTTTTGCATGATGGTGTGACTTTTGTAAGACAGATTCGAAGACGCTGCTAAAGTTGAACCACGAGGGGGTCATAAACTTAGTGCTTCGAATCTGTTAACGGTATTTAAATGTATTTCGTGGGAAGAAGGAGGGGTCTATACTCGGAAATCAGGTCCAGCTCCAATCAGGGGGCCCAGGATCCTGGGAAACGTAGTGCAGACGCCTTCTTTCTCTCTTGTATGGGTAATAGCCTTCTGGGGGACGATCTTCGGAAAATAAATGATTTGATAGGTTTGCAGAATATTGGAAGGCGGGGTCCTTCAAAATTGTAAAGTAAATTCCAAAATTGTTAAGTCAGTTGTAGTCGTTCCTCCTTGAAGTTAACTGTGGTTAAACAAACACCCTGTAGACTTGTGGCGTAATAAACTTTAAAACGGAAAGTGTACCATGTCATTAGCTTACGCGGAAAATCGGCGCGTAAAGTAAGAAAACTTAAAACTGAAAGAATCAATGTCACTAAAGTAAAAAGAATTAAGAACTTATAGTTCATGAAATTCGTTTACGCGGAAATTTGAGAATACACTTGAAGGTTAGCGACCTTAACGAGAATTTGATTGTAACTTAATTAATGTTAACAACGGACCAAGAGTTTTGTGAACGGTCTCTTAAGTAAATTTAGCTCCACTTAAATAGAAATAGGGTACGTCTGGGCCCTAATTTCCTGAATCCGTCCATTGGGTCAGAAAGAAGTCCCGGTAGTTAACATTGTAGAGTTTGCAAGTTTTGTAGCGGCCGTAAATCTACGGTCCGTACGCACAGCCCAAGTGGGAGTAAGTTTGTCTCTGCAGAGTAAGTAACTTTAGTCTTTGAATATCTGGTCGAATTCCGACCACTTCATTTATTGTTATGTATTTTTTTTGTTGCACTAAAAAACATAAAAACCCCTCTATCTATAAATTATGAAATTCCGATAACTGTTAATCTTTTCTTTAGATTTATCATTGCTGATCAATTTAACGATTTAAATTCAATCACTGTGAACTTTGTCTTTGACGTTAAGATATTGTATTGTCTGAAATTTTATAGATGTAAACCGAATAAAATATTAAATGCATGACTGTGTCAAGTAACATTTAATAAAATTTATAAGAGGCGTGTGTGTTGTTTTAAATACCTTGTGATAGACCCCTCTGTTAGCTGGGGAAAAATTACGTTCCAAGTAGGCTTGTGGAAAGCCGAAGGAACCTAGCCTATCAATTTAAAGGGCCATCCGTCTTGGGTAGGCCGTAATCCTGAACGTAAATAAGAGATAAACTCACCGGGTACGCCCAACTAAAGGGTGCCCGTGAAGTAAATTAAAAGTCAGAACGGGCGTTCAATACCATAAATAAATATACGGATTGGGCGCGTACGTCATTTGGTGTCAGAAGTGGGATTATTCTATTGCAAGGTATTTATCGCAAGAGTGTAACTCTTTTGTTAAAATAAATTTGCGTAACAATAAAGCAATTGTAGGAAGTAACTGGAACAGTGATTTTATGAAATAATTGTAACAACAATTATATGAAGTCACCGTGACAGTGATTTTATGAAATAATTGTAACAGCAATTATATAAAGTAACTGGAACAGTGATTTTGTGAAATAATTGTAACAACAATTATATGAAGTCACCGTAACAGTGATTTTATGAAATAGTTGTAACAGCAATTATATAAGTAACTGGAACAGGGATTTTATGAAATAATTGTAACAATTATATGAAGTCACTGTAACAGTGATTTTATGAAATAATTGTAACAGCAATTATAGAAATAATTGTAACAGTAATTACTAAAGTAAATATAACAATAATTCGGTACAATAATTGAGAACAGTAAGAAGGGTCGTTAACAGTGATTAAAGTTTTAAAGTTTTTTTTTCAAACAAATAACTTTCGCAATGTCGGTAAAGAGCGTAGAAATAACGAATGAGGAAAGCGTAAGTGACATGAGTGATTCCGAAACAACGAACTTAAACGAAATAAGTACAGAAAGTTTGGAAAATTTAAAAAGCATAAATTTGGCCAAAATTATTCGGTTATAAAGGAATAAGGGAATTAATAAAGAAATAAATCGAAGAAGGTCGAAACTGGAAGACCTTGTAATGATTATTCCGCGATGGGAGTATTTGGACAACCGAAGATCGGGGGTTCGTCCCCGAAGAATCTCTCTAGTTCCTCCCAGTACAGAAGAACTTGCGAGGCAAGAAAGGATTGGGTGGAGACCAGAGAACCCAGAAGACATCCCAAAGAATCCTTGCAGAAGTGCACACACCACAAGAGACGAGAAACACCGCACCGACGAAGACCGGCAGCAGAATATAAAAACCGTCGTACAGGTATTAAAGAGTACTAGCTTACCTTTGCAACGTGAACAGGCAGTAAGGGGTCCTGAGCAAACGACTTTTGGACACACCTTGGAAGGAAGTTCGCCGAAGTTTGGGCGAACGGGCACAAGAGAACCCAGGAACCAGCCCAAACGCCGTCAGGAAGGAACAAGGTGAGACAGTCAACCCAATTGCCACAAGAATTAAGTGCAGGTAATGCCTTGGTTCAGGCTAATCCCACAAGGAGACATATTAAAGTGGGCATACCTAAGGACGCGTTGAAGACCGTTATGCCGGAGTATGCTTGTAATTGCATCAAAGGAACATCCTTTCGGGACTATTGGATGGAATCAACCCAGTTTTCGGTAAACAACCCAAGCTTAGGACTAAGATGAAGAGGTCCTAAGAGAAGAAACGCCACATGACAGAAGCCGAAGACTGCCGAAACTGCAAAATCCTCCCACATCCTGGGACTACAACTCACAAGATTCAGAAGAAAGAACAGCCACAGCCACAAAGGAGGACAACAGCAAGGATGTGGAGGTGAACGACGGAGACAAGTCCAGCAAGAGAGGAGAGCCCAGAAGGAAGAACTGTGACACTGGTCACAGGAGGAATAACACAACTCAAGAATGTGACTACAACCCCATGAGAAACCAGAAGAGAAAACAAACCAAGTCAAATGAAGACAGAGACTCCAAAGAGGAAACAATGGAAGAAAGTGGCCGGAGCCAGTGCAAGATTTGTCAGCAAATGCGAAATTGGGAAGAGGCGTGCCCTCGAGCAAACCTTCGACAGGATTGGAAGGAGAAGCCTCCCGAATAGCTTCAGAGGAAGTAGCGGCGAGTCCGTCGGCTAGGACTGATCACCCTACCAGTACTCGTCGCTCAACAAGCTTCCACCGCGCTGAGCGATGGTGGAGCTTCCGTCACATTGACATAAGCTATGCACAAGAACATCGGGAGCCTTCATTGGACAGTGGCCAACTTCTCAGTTGCACCTGCCCCCCCATTCATGTAAGAGGAGTAGAAGTAAGTTTGACTATGGGAAGGGGGGTTGAAGAATTCTTTTGTGTTTATAATTCCAGAGGCTCAGCAAGACTTGACTATAGGCGTATTGTTTCGGAGGACATGAAGACGAAACAAAGGTACGAAGCCCAGGTAGACCACCAGAAGAGGACAGTCACTGAATGAAACAGTAACCATCCAAGTAAAGGGAGTAGACAGTAAAGTGCGAGGGTGACTCTGGTAGAGGCAATCCCGCACGAAACACTAAAGGTGGCCGCCGTGATTCTGACGAGGAAGTCAGAGACCCGGGGACGTAGTCCCCTGGGACGTCTATTCGCTGCAATGAATGTGCAGTGAAGCTCGGGGAAACTTAAAAAATGTTACCGAGCAGGATCCCACAGAGGAAGATGAGGTTACTGATGATCAATCAGGATGACGAAGAATACCTTGGCGAAAAAAGAGACGTCGTGGGCATAGTGACGGAGGCAGAGCTAATTGGGAGGGTAGTCGACGCTCACCCCAAATTGGAACGAATGTCACGGTGAAAGGAAGTCAAGCAATTGAAGAAGGACTTCGAAGAACGAGTGACAAGCCTCAAGTCCCATGTCCTTGGTTGGAAATCCTTTTCCGACAAAGAAAGGAAAATCGTCGAAGAGTGGCTAAGGGATTATTCAGATGTCTTCTTACTGGGTGGCGAGCCATTGGGTTATAATAACCTGATGCCAATGAAGTTGGAAACCCAGGACCATCCTCCCATCTTTAGGCGACCCTACAGGGTACCTATTACACACGAGGAGGAGGTAAAGCGACAAATAGCAGAAATGCTGGATCAAGGAGTGATACAGCATAGCCGTTCCACCTGGTCGTTTCCATTGGTAATCGTGAAAAATGGGGAATATGGGTTCCCCTGGACGTCTATTCTCCGCTGCATAGGATATGCAGTGAGGCTCGAGGATACTTGGAGAAGTTGTCGAGCAGAATTCCAAAGGGAAGTTAAATGATATGGGAATAGACAGTGGAAAATTGGGGATATGAGTTCCCCTGGACGTCTATTCTCCACTGCATGGGATATGCGGTGAGGCTCGAGGATACTTGGAAAAGTTGTCGAGCAGAATCCCCAAAGAAAGTTAAAGGAAAAGGGAATAGACGAAGAAGAAAATTTGGGGTATGGTTTCCCCTGGACGTTTACTCTACGCTGCAATGAATGTGCAGTGAGGCTCAGCGTGGTTTGCAAGTATCACAGAGCGGGAAATCTCAACGGGAAGTTAACCCTTTCCAAGGAGGCGGTAAAGTATCTTGAGAAATAAAGTGACGACTAAGAGTATCACCTTGAAGATAAGATGACATCGGCATGGTGGTTGAGGCAACGAGAACGGGGAGGTTCGTCGGAACAGCCGTTTGATTCCTCGCCCGAAACGAAAAATGGAACAAGTGTCACGGTGAGAAAGAGTCAAATTTCCACAAGTGACTAAGAAGAGATTGAAAACACCTCAAGACGCATGTTCACCGATGTCCGTCGCTCTCAAAGGGAAGAAGACCGACAAGGGAAAGAAAAGATTAACTACTACCGTCACCGGTAGAGTACCAGGACCAAGTGATCACTAGGAACGAAGAGTGACCACAGGAGTCCAAAGGGGAAGCGATTGAAGAAAAGAAGCGTAGGGCCCTGAGGCTTTGTGTAGACTATAGACCTTGGGACGTCAATGGCAGCAAGGACAAATATTAAGTACCCATCATGGGGAAACCTTGGCCAAGTTGCACGGGACTCATTACTTCTCGAGCAGGGATTTACGCTCGGGAGATGGCAGTTGGCCATTCACGACGATAGCATCTCGAAAACTGCCTTCCCCACGGGAAGCGGTCATTTCGAGTTCAGGGTGGTCCCGTTTGGATTGTCCAATAGTCCACCAGTGTTCCAAAGAGTAATGAATTTGATTTTGCCGAAGCAATGGACAAGGAAGTACAGATTACTTAGATGACCTCATTGTCCTTGGAAGGTTTTAGAAGGACATGACGAGAGGGTACAACGAGCCTTGGATAGCCTACGCACCGCAACTTAAAGGTAAAGTTGGAAAAAATGACAGTTATTACAGTCCCAGGTGGGGTAATTAGGCCATGTGGTCACCAGGAACGGGGTGAAGCCCCAACAATCCAAAGAAGAGGCCAACCAACAGAAAGGAATTGAAGCAATGTTATATTTGGGCAGAGAGTCATCGTCCGTTCTGACCATAAGCCGTTGAAGTGGCTTCTGAGGGAAGGACACCGAGAGCCCAAATGGAAGACTAGAGCGTTCGGTTATGACATTGCAAGACTGCGACGTTCTCATCGAGTACGTGAAAGGCAAACTCAACAGAGTGGCCGATTGGTTGTCCCGCCCGCCTGGAGTGACGAAGGAGTTTGTGAACGCAATATCCGAACAAAGCGATCATTGATCGCAAGGTAATCGGCAAACAACAGTAGAAGGACGTTGAAATAGCGGCAATTCGAGCAGCCATCGAAGAAGGAAAGGCTTTCAGCTGGTCCGTAACCAAGCCCATCCAGCCGTCGAGAGTCAAACTAGTGAACCTGCTGGTTTACATCGATGCGAACGGAAGAGAGGTCATCGTAGTTCCTAAAAAGTTGAGAGAGCAGCTCATTTGGAAAGCCCACACTGACGTCGGGAGCATCATCCGGGAGCTGCCGGAACTACAGAAATCCTACGGGACCTTTATTTTGGCCAGGTATGGTTCAACAGGTACAGCAGGTAGTCCAAGCGTGCGACACGTGCGCGCGGAACAAATGGACGCGGAAAGTGACTGTGGAAACAATGCCTTGTGTGCGAGGCCACAGTCCTTGGGAACTTCTGCACGTGGACTTAGTTGGTCCCCTTCCTCCGACCGTGGAAGGCAAGCCATTATATCCTCACGTGTGTGGATAGTTTCAGCAAATTCACCATACTGGCAGCAATAAAGGACAAGACGGCCCGGGAGGTGGCGGACAAGTGCCATCGTTTGATACGGTGCAAACTGGGCCCCTTCAGCAGTAGTATCCGACCAAGGCAAGGAGTTCTGGAACTCTACCTTGCAGGAGCTCTTCAGGGTTTGGGAGTACGACACCAGGACCGCCGCATACCAGCCCCAAAGCAACGGGGAGGTCGAACGTCGGAATAAAGAGTTATGCATCAAACTCTGCATACTTTGTAAAGAAACGGGACGAGACTGGGATAAAATCCTCGACACCGTGGAATTGTCCTTGAACATCAGAGTGCATCGAGCCACGGGGTATTCTCCATTCTTCTTGATGTACGGGCGAGCCCCAACGTACCTTCAAAGCTATTTCGCATGCCACAGGAGGCGTGCGGAGCCCGTACAACCCAGAGGAATACGCCGAAGACCGAAAGAGGAGTCTGAGCGGAATAATACGAAGGCTAACGGAATCAAGGAATTGAAGCCGTTCGAAGAGAAGGCGCCCCATGGCTTGGTGTACATTGATTACCCGCGACCGGGCAGAGGCAAGTTGGAGCCCCGGTACGAGGGTCCCTACATCATCTCAGGAACAGAAGACTCCAGTCACTTATCTCCTGCGTCACATGATCACTGGACATCAGATAGTGATCCATCGAGACCGCATCCGCCGCAGCATCGATGCCCCATGGGACGTTGAGCGACAAGGCGGGGCGGACGACGCAGGGGATGAGATGGGGGAAGGGCCAACGCCCCTCCTCTCGGGAGCTTCGCCCTCGACACCGGAGAAACATCAACACGGGGAAGTGAACCGGAAGGCGCCTCCCGCCCCCTGGCAGGACCGAGCGGCGGAACGAGGACCGCCGGGCGCTTCCGAACTACTTCCTCACGGAGAGCTTCGCCCAGGACAGGAGAAACATCACAGGGGAAGTGAACCGGAAGGCGCTCCCGCCCCTGGCAGGACCGAGCGGCGGAACGAGGACCGCCGGGCGCTTCCGAACTACTTCCTCACGGAGAGCTTCGCCCAGGACGGAGAAACATCGACAGGGAGGTGAACCGGAGGCGCCTCCCGCCCACTGGCAGGACCGAGTGGCGGAACGAGGACCGCCGGGCGCTTCCGAACTACTTCCTCACGGAGAGCTTCGCCCAGGACCGGAGAAACATCAACACGGGGAAGTGAACCGGAAGGCGCCTCCCGCCCACTGGCAGGACCGAGCGGCGGAACGGGACCGCCGGGCGCTTCCGAACTACTTCCTCACGGAGAGCTTCGCCCAGGACAGGGAAAACATCACACGGGGAAGTGAACCGGAAGGCGCCTCCCGCCCCCTGGCAGGACCGAGCGGCGGAACGAGGACCGCCGGGCGCTTCCGAACTACTTCCTCGCGGAGAGCTTCGCCCAGGACAGGGAGAAACATCGACTAGGGGAGGTGAACCGGAGGGCGCTTCTTGCCCACTGGCAGGACCGAGTGGCGGAATGGGATCCGCCGGGCGCCTCCGAGCTACTTCCTCCCCGAGAGCTTCGCCCAGGGAACGGAGGAACATCGACTCGTGGAGGTGAACCGGAGTGCACCTCCTGCCCCCTGGCAGGACCGAGTGGCGAGCAGGAGCCGCCAGGTGCTTCCGAAATACCTCCTCGCGGGGACCTTATGGGAATAGGGTCCCCCGGAGAAAGCAGACAGGCTGCTTTCCCAGGGCCACCGTTTGAGCGTCAGTATGCTCTTAGGCCCCGACCTCGAGTACACTACGAGGAACCCGAGGTTAACTAAAATTAAGTGTGTCAGTGTTGGTGTCCCAATAAAGGGGACAAATAAAATCTATCAGTGATAGTGTCCCAATCAAGGGGACAAGTAAATGGAAAGTTTTTGAAAAAAAAAAAAAGTGATAATACCCGACCCTAGTTAAGAAAGTTTGCATCGGAGTGCAAAATGAAAGGAGGGGAGGGATGTCGTAACCATGAAGTTGCAGGCAGAGATCTTTTATAAAATAAGTGAAGGATTGTTAATCTTAAGATTTTGAGGTGTACATCTCTGAACGCAGTGTGGTTTGGTTTTTAAACGTTCATGAACGAATAAATCCGAAGTGTTTCAGATTGTTTAAAGTTGTTCTATCTTAGTTCGGATTATCAGAGAAGTAATAAAGCCAAGCCACGTGGGGACAGAGGTTTATCACCGAGACCCGACCCCAGCGAGAAGGGTAATCTAACGGATTTGGACGTGCGTTCAAATGCGTGGTTTCCCCTTTCGCGAGGTCGAAGATTTTAATATCTCCTTTTGCATGATGGTGTGACTTTTGTAAGACAGATTCGAAGACGCTGCTAAAGTTGAACCACGAGGGGGTCATAAACTTAGTGCTTCGAATCTGTTAACGGTATTTAAATGTATTTCGTGGGAAGAAGGAGGGGTCTATACTCGGAAATCAGGTCCAGCTCCAATCAGGGGCCCAGGATCCTGGGAAACGTAGTGCAGACGCCTTCTTTCTCTCTTGTATGGGTAATAGCCTTCTGGAGGGACGATCTTCGGAAATAAATGATTTGATAGGTTTGCAGAATATTGGAAGGCGGGGTCCTTCAAAATTGTAAAGTAAATTCCAAAATTGTTAAGTCAGTTGTAGTCGTTCCTCCTTGAAGTTAACTGTGGTTAAACAAACACCCTGTAGACTTGTGGCGTAATAAACTTTAAAACGGAAAGTGTACCATGTCATTAGCTTACGCGGAAATCGGCGCGTAAAAGTAAGAAAACTTAAAACTGAAAGAATCAATTGTCACTAAAGTAAAAGAATTAAGAACTTATAGTTCATGAAATTCGTTTACGCGGAAATTTGAGAATATTCACTTGAAGGTTAGCGACCTTAACCGAGAATTTGATTGTAACTTAATTAATGTTAACCAACGGACCAAGAGTTTTGTGAACGGTCTCTTAAGTAAATTTAGCTCCACTTAAATAAGAAATAGGGTACGTCTGGGCCCTAATTCCTGAATCCGTCCATTTGGGTTCAGAAAGAAGTCCCGGTAGTTAACATTGTAGAGTTTGCAAGTTTTGTAGCGGCCGTAAATCTACGGTCCGTACGCAGCCCAAGTGGGAGTAAGTTTGTCTCCTGCAGAGTAAGTAACTTTAGTCTTTGAATATCTGGGTCGAATTCCGACCACTTCATTTATTGTTATGTATTTTTTTTTGTTGCACTAAAAACATAAAAACCCCTCTATCTATAAATTATTGAAATTCCGATAACTGTTAATCTTTTCTTTAGATTTATCATTGCTGATCAATTTAACGATTTAAATTCAATCACTGTGAACTTTGTCTTTGACGTTAAGATTATTGTATTGTCTGAAATTTTATAGATGTAATACCGAATAAAATATTAAATGCATGTACTGTGTCAAGTAACATTTAATAAAATTTATAAGAGGGCGTGTGTTGTTTTAAATACCTTGTGATAGACCCCTCTTGTTAGCTGGGGAAAATTAACGTTCCAAGTAGGCTTGTGGAAAGCCGAAGGAACCTAGCCTATCAATTTAAAGGGCCATCCGTCTTGGGTAGGCCGAATAATCCTGAACGTAAATAAGAGATAAACTCACCGGGTACGCCCAACTTAAAGGGTGCCCGTGAAGTAAATTAAAAGTCAGAGAACGGGCGTTCAATACCATAAATAAATATACGGATTGGGCGCGTACGTCATCTTTTTTTTTTTTTCTCCCCCCTCTCTCTCTCTCTCAAAATTTCCGTTTCCTCAAACTAATCCTACAGTGGACCTTTGGATCTTTGTTAGTTTGTTCAATAAAACTCATTGTATGTAAATATTACTCGGTCAAGATGGGATCACCGACCACTCGCACGAATTAAAATTACAGTATTGTAATAAAGCTCTCGAAATACGCAATACACAGGGTGATCCCAAAGCTAAGAATGAAAATTTTTAATTTATGAGAAGTTTACTTAAATTGAGAGAAAATCTTCAATTTGTGAAACGGAACTCTTTTAAGAAAGCCGGGAAGTGTACGACCACATATGACATGGACCCCGGGAAACACTGAATGTGTAAGTGGACTTATTGTAGCCAAGAAGACAATCCCCATTCAAATCAGAGTATGCAGAGAACTGCTAATCACACCAGTAGTACTAACAACAACAACAATAATAATAATAGTGAAGGACATGTTGAACACTTGCTGCATTTAGGTTTTATTCAATTTGTTTTTGTTCATTGTCCACTTCTTTAATGTTTTGATACGTCTCTAACTATCCTCCTTGCAATTTGTAGAGATACTACTCTTTCAATTTAAATGAACTACCTCATTTTAAGGAGAATATAAAAGGTTTAATATGATTTCAGTTTCATTTAGTTAACCTTGAAACTGTGGTTTTGTTGGCCCAGTGAAAGAGGTGGCCACTCTTTCGGAAACACCGTTGGTTCAGAGCCATACGAGCTACCATACTAAATACAAAGAATTAAAAAAAATTACATATATGGCTACTATTGTTGGTTTTAAGCAATGATGCTGCGACAATCTTACCCATTTTCAAAGAACAAACAGCGAGCCCCTATCTTCCCATTAACAATATCTTGTCTCGGTATTAAAGCATATCTTCTCTTATGGAAAGGTCAGCCAAATGGTGGTGATGAACAAAAGGGATACAATAGTGGAATGTCCTCGTAGATGAATTTTTTCACCTCGGGGAGCTTATTCAATCGTCATCCGCCACAGCTCTGAAAATAAATTTCGAATAAGACTCGGAAATAAGCTTAATTAAGTCATTTACAGAAGTGGGGCCTGGTCTTGTTTTAATATTGTAAATAAAAAAGAGGGCGGACAAATCCATTTTTTCTGAATATTACAGGCAAGGCTAATTAATTACAAAATACAAAGCCCTATATTTAACTAAAATGACTGCTGCGCCCTGCGCCTTGCGCAGCGGGCACAACCTATTGGGTAACTGGAAGGAGCGAGTATTACTAAAACCTTCTCTGGTTCTCCTTAATACGTATATACTAAATTTGGTGCAAATTACCCTACCGTTCGACGTGTATAAACGAACAGACACCACCATCCCCATTATACACACACACACACACACACACACACGTATATAACATACTTAAATATTAACTAAACCCCTGACAGCAAGCATCAGTTGGGCCAACATTGTATTTAGGATATACCAAGTACGAACATCGGTCCAATTGATGCTTATTATTTGGGAAACCCAATACTTAAATGTGTACATAATGAGTGGTACCACATTAATGGTTGCCGAGCTTGAAATCACGCAATATTAAAGCCAGATTATAAACCGACTGAAACAATTAAGTCATTAGAAGCACATTAGCGATTTAAATTAATTTACATTATATATACGTTTCAAAGTATAATTGATACTCAGTTTAGTCAATTGCTCCTAATTCAAGAGACAGCTTCAAAGAGGAAACACTGCTTCACACTTCCTCTTTCAGACAATCTCACAATGGAATGCGTTTCCTCTTAAATTAAGATCAACCAACTTTTAATTCTTTCAAGCAATGATTTACTGTACCTTGAAACGTATAATAAAAATCAATATTAATAAATATTTTTTAAGTTAATACTGAATGCAACTTGTCAATTTTGTTGCTTACTATCATTATCACTTTTATTTATATTATCATCATCTATCATACATAAATCCATTCCATGTACACTAATCACTGATCTTATTTTAATGTTCGACTATCGAAACACGCGCCATAAATATAATCCTAGAAAATACCAATTTAAATATAACTGGTATCCACCGGCCTCCAAATGGCCGTTTTATCCATTTCCTGGAGAATATTGATTTTTGGTTGGTAGATAAATGGGTACCCTGGGTAGCCAAGTGGTTAAGATGCTGGGCTGCTAATCGGGAGGTCGTGAGATGAGTCCGGACGAGAACTCGTAATTTCCGACCGCTCGTGGTGTGGCATGGTTCGGATTCCACGTTAAATTGTAGGTCTAAAGTGGAGTGACAAGCTTGACCGTCAGAATAAACAATTCGGGCGGAAGCAAAACAAAGGTAACCAAGGTATTTCAAATAATAATATAAAACAGCATAAATCTATCTTCCTGCGCGACTTCAAATCTGATCTTTTAAAATGTAATAAAGACATATATATACACCCTAAAATACTCAATGTTACGTAACCTATGGCTTCTGCCTGTAACGCGAGCTACACGTGTTACGACTCCATTAGAGCACTTAACCTTAATAGACCATAATTATATTGTGGAAAAGTCATCTGAACCATACAGCCGGTATGCTTCTGCTGAGGATCCTGACCATTTCGGCTGCGTCTTAGCGTTAGATGAGGGTCATAAAATCTGAGACAGATCGCGTAAAAACATGTCAAAAATAAATGAAAATTTAGTACCGAAACAGGAATTAGATTATAGGTCCGAAGTCTTCGAAGGGGATGATGACATAAATGAAAAACTAAGTTCTCAGACATACTATAACGACTGACTCAACGAGCTTTGTTCAGCGACTACTGTACTTATAAACGGCAAAATAAACCATGGTTACATAAACCTCTCCTAAAAGCTATATGGCAAAAACATTTAATCTATAAACACGTCAAAAATGGCACAATGTCTCACGAAACTTACACCAATACTTAAAAAAAGAGCAAAATCAGAGTATTATAGCAAATTTGAAGAATACAAAGGTGATTCTAAGAAACAACTTGGTGAAACTTTACGTAGGAAGAAAAAGTTCTTTTTCCACACAAATATCAATAAATAATACCATTTTATATAACGAACCATTAGCTATAGTCAATCAAATGAATAGGTAAGTACTTTGCTACCGTGAGAAAAAGTACAGCTGATATCATAGCGCCCTTGATACGCAGCTACGACGAATATCTTAATAATTCCCCAGGTCATATTTTCTTCTCTCCCCAGAGATGTCAAAACGGTTATCTCCACCTTTAAAAACAAATCGTGTCGCTTCGATTCTATTCCAAACTGCTCAGATATTTTACCTTTCCTTTCATCATTATCATTTAACTCGTCTCTCTCATCATGGTATTTTCCCTGACGTACTTAAAAAGGCACGAGTTTGTCCAATATTCAAATCGGGAAACAAATCACTACCCTCGAATTATCGACCTACACTATATCCATCTTGCCTACATATCATGAGAAATATTTGAAAAACTTCTGTACACTCGGCTCTCGAAATATTCAGAGGAAAACAGCCTCATATCAAAGTATTAATTTGGTTTTATGGAGGGCCATAAAACAAGCAGCGACGCAATTTCAACCATATTAGACGTACTATATAAAAACCTTAATACTGTAATGGTGTAGTGGTTAGCGTCGCTGACTACGAATCCATCGGCCCCGGTGACGGCAGCCGACGCGCAGCAAAACCCAGATGTTCATCCTTTCACACAATAAAGAAAGTGGTTGGTAGATAAATGGGTACCCTGGGTGGCCTAGTGGTTAAGACGCTGGGCTGCTGGTGGGGCGTGGTTTGGATTCCACGTTAAACTGTTATGTCTAAGGTGGAGTGAAACGCTTGACCTTCGTCAGAATGAACAATTCGGGAGAAAGCTAACCAAAGGTATAGTCTTCTGTCCTCTCGCTTATGGACCTACCAAAAGCCTTTGATATACACTTCCATGACATGCACACTTATAAATTCTCTCATTATGGCATAAATAATATTGCTCTAAATTGGTTTACAATCATACCTATATAACAGAAACAATAACGTCGAACTAAAATTCACACATGGAGTTCCAAACTTCCACAAGGAAGCATTTTGGGCCTCTACTATTTCTGATCTACCGTATATAAAAGGCTTTCACAACTCTCTCAACGGGAAAGGAGGGGTGACAACTCCCTGATATACTCAGATAGTGATCTCACATCCCTTAACCCTTTCCTGCCCAATGTCACTTTACTGATTTTGTTCTGGCTAACGCCAGACGATTTTATTCAGTCTGAAAAGAAATCTGGGCAGTAAAAGGCTCAACGAAATAGTAAATAGAACCATTACAAGAGTATGGCGACTGGCTGAAAGCCAATAAATTATCCTTCTTTCAAGTAAAAAAAGAAACTTCCTGCTAATCACAAAAAAGGAATTAATACCAGACTTCCTATTATTGTCGACCTGCACTTGGTATCATGCGTCACTGAAGGAATATTATCAGTTATGCTTGATGACAAATTATTCTTCCATGAACATTACGAAAATATATTATATATCAAACTATCGAACTTCTCATTTATATTAAAATTACATTTCCTTCCCACAAATACTTAAAATGCTACGAGTCTCCAGTTTATCGACATCTCGCATACAATATTACTACATATAGGGGTACATGCGATTGCATCATGAACCCTTTAATCATAAACCTGAAGAGAAATTAGAAAAATAATTACCACTTTTCAACTCCTCTCACATTTCAATTCTTCTTTGTACTAAGCATCCAATAAAAGTACTGTATATGTCTTAGTCTAAGTTCTTCACAGTTTTATACTGGTCTCATTATTCATTGTATTTAAGCTCCTAATGTAAGTATATTACCTGCAAGTTCTCTTTAATCTTTTAAGTTCATTATAAAAAGCTATAAAAATTATGTAATCTATTATATAAATATATTTAATTGGTAGATTTCAGCCTGTAAAGCATGCACACTTGCTAAAGGCAGTTTACAAATGTGTACAGCAACTGTATTTATAATAATACTCTTATGAAAACTGTATACATTTGTAAATAAATAAAAATATTTCTATATCAATGAACCTACCACTAATATTCTATCAATATAACTCGGTGAAGCATTACTTTTATATTTTAATTGATTTAATAAAATCTCACAAACTTTCATCTTTTTAAGAATTAGGGCCCTAATCATGAAAACTTTCATTCAGTTTGAACAATTTTTTACAAGTTTAATAAGGTTCCTTAATACCTTTTACTTTCATTTATATTTAGCATCTTGCGTAAAAGTCGAGCCTATATTTTAGTGATAAGAGGCAAAACTTGTATTTGAAACCCATGACTCTTAGGGTACGAGTATACTAAAGATTTTACAAACTGTACAATTTTACTTACAAAGAAGGAAACCAAACTATGTTGTCCATGAAATGGTGAAAAGGTAAAGTCGTCATTTATAATTACTTTTAGTCCTAGAGATTGCTCTTAGATTTGTATCATATCAGTTATCTCTTCTAAGAAGCACCTAGTCTCAAACATAAATATAGCTTAATTCCTTATTCTTTACTTAAATTTATGGCTAAGCTGTTTCTGTTCCACATTGTACTCTTCATTATATTAATGTCCTGCCCATAATATGGGATCATACCATGAAAGGCACATCTGAGAAATCATATAGTTTGCGAGTTACTTACTCAATTGCTCACTTTTATAGCAAATATTCACTCTATAACACTGGTCAACACTCATTTTATTGCCAATCAGATTAGTGTGATTTTGGGGTAACTTTGTGGTGCTGATTCCGAATATGACATCGGTTTTGCTAGATTGGCTCTAATTTATGAGATAATTGGTACCCCATTGAAACACGTAAAAATGCAAAAAATTTAATGTTCAGGCGGAGCCTACTTACTGGTTGGGTGGCCGATGACTTATATACAGAAGGGGAATATTCTAGAATGATCGCGGAGTAAACACCAAGAATATTCGCGTGTCTCACCATCTAGAATGTTCTGGTAGTTTCCCATATGCACGCGTTATGGTTACGTTTCCTATTAATTGAGGGTATTCATTATCTCAAGAACTAGAGCCAAATCGGAAAAACTACTTTCATTTTGGAATTCAGCAACCCCAAAATACCCTAAATTCGTACGAATTTCCTTGGCAACGAAACAAAAATATTTTTTTTGTTGACCTGTGTAATAATTTATAGTGTGTAGCATTTTATTAGCTTCATTCCACATGTCTAAGCATTACTCTGAAAACTTAAGATCACTGCTAGCTATTATTTCCCTTATTTTTTTTCCCTCATCTCTGAAGCATGATAAATTTCCAGCTATTTCATATCCAAATTTCTCATTACTCCCACCACTGTGAAGAAATATCCATTCCTAAACATTTGTAACAAACCATATTAGTTAACTTTGTATGATCTACAAATATGGACAATTTCTGTCTGTCTCAGTCCTAAAAGTACTATATGATAAAGAGCACAAGGCCTAAAGTGATTCTTGATGCACTCCTCTTCACAGTTGGACAATGACACTTGTTCCAATCCAATTCTATAGCTATTTTCTTTTAATCATACCTCTACTTAAAAACATCTAAAAAAGCATGTGTAAAAGTTTTTATGAGGAACTCTGTTACACTCTTTAAAAGTCTACCTACATCTGTACAGTAACAATTTCATACAAACAGTAAGATACAAGTTCCAAAAATTCTAAACAAGATCTTTCTAATCTAAACGCATGGTAAGAACCAAGTAGCTACAGTACATGATTAAACTTAACCACCAGATGCTTTTGAATGCTATCCTTGAAGATCAAGTATTAGGAGGTAGCTAGTTGAAGCAATGAAAAAAATATAAAATTTAAAAATTACTATTTCAGTGATGTAGGTAATGCTTAAAAAAAACATTTTTAAGATCCTTTTCCTTGTATCTTGAACCATTTAAACCATGGGTGGAGAACCTGTCACCCACAGGTATAATGTGTAATTAAATTAGTGTAATTTTAATTGCCCACAGACTGTGATTAAAGTCATAGTATTTATATCTTAATCATGTTCCAAACTATTTTCAAAACTGCAATTTGCCCATCCCTGATTTAAACTACAATTTATATCCTATATTCTCCTTATTGTTTAAATGCTAATATTTAAAACAATATCTTGAAAATATCTGTTATAAATAGATGAAACAGTGTACTACTACTATCTCTGCCTTAACCTTAGTTTTGCTTCCACTCAATTGTTCATTCTAATAAAGGTCAAGCTTACTGCCCAACCTTAGACCTATTATATGACCTATTATGTTTTATAAACAAAAAATCAACCCTGATTTCTACATCTCTGAGAATGAAGAGACCAATAAGAAAGTTGCATCTTCTATACCAGTACTTGGGAAAAGTGTACGAATAAATGGAAATAGAGGTAAATAAACAAAAACAAAAGACTAAGAGCTTAGGACTTTTATTTAACCTCCTCCAGGTTTAGAAAGTGTTAAATAATTTTATTTAGCTTAGCTAATTCTGAATTGAACATTGTTAATACTGTCTAAAAAAAAAATGCTCTTTCAAAATGTCTATTATACCTTTAATTAATGGTTTAAACTATTTCAGTTAGCTAATTCTACGAATGCATCATACAAGTGAATTAACAAAGTATTACAGATATTTCTTGACCTGTATGCACATTTTTAACTCTTACTTCCAAAGCTTTAGCTATGGTACTTGTTTGATGTGTAAATGATACTATGTTTTAAATTACAAATCACTACAGTTTCAGGTATGAATTAAACACTTTCAAATGAATTAGCTGATAATCCCTCTAACACTTCTTGCTTTATCTGTCTGTTAATACAGCCTTTGTTACTTCAGTTTAGTCTATTCATTTATACCATACACAGGCTATGCTTCTCTCTTTTCCATACACACACACTGGTATTTTTAGCTGTAAAATTTTTTCATAACCACCCTCTGAAGGTGCAGAGAATTCAGAATATTTCTCTCCTCCCCAGTGGATTCAAACTATATATTACATTATACAGCAAGTCCCTGCTTAACATCCTCACTTAATGTTATGTAAATTACTTGTGAATATTTTGTCACAATGTTGTCCTCATTATCCGCTTTGTTGTTGCATTCTTGTCTTTTGTTTACCACCACGTGGTTTTGAGAATTTTCCAGAGAATTCTAGACTCACCAAGGCTGTACTCCACCTGATGTCACTTCTCCCACTTAACTGAGGCAGAACCAGTAATGAGAAAGGAGATCTTAGAGTTGGCCCATGAAGTAGGTTTCAATGAGCTTGAAGACATTGATGATGTTGAAGTTCTCAATTTCTATCAAGAACAACTTTTCAATCAAGATCTCAAGGACTTAAAAGAAATGGATCATCATCATCATGAAGAATTAGGTGAAGAGGCAGAATCTGCTAGACCTCTGACCACCAAAACTCTTGGTAAAGTCTTTGGACTCATCAAAGAAGGAATGCAGCTACTTGCCAATGTGGATCCCATGATGGAACAAAGCTTGAAAGTCAAAAGAATGGTAAACAACTACTATCAAATGTTACAAAGAAATCTGCAATAAAAGAAGCAAGGCAAGCAACTCTAGATGCATTCTTCTCTACTTCAAAGACAGTCTCATTCTGTGATGGGCTTGTAGATAATTTAATTTTGAGTCTTCTGTACACATTTGTAAATATATTGTCTATTATATTTAATATATAATGTATATTTTGTGTTTTTTGTAATAAGTTTTATATCCTGCGAGTTTCCTTGTCCATGAATGCATACTCAATTATAACATAGGTTTCTATGGTGAAAGAACACCCACTTAACATCATTTCCTAGAACATTGTGGTTTTCAGGAATGCATTTCTCAACATTAACCACGGACTTGCTGCATTAAATTACCTCATCACTTAATTCCCAATACTCAGGGTGGGCTCCTAAATATGAGACAGTAGCTATCAGACAAATATCGTCTTTTTCATAAAAAAAAAAATGGTGTAGGGAGAAACATAAGCCACACACCACTTTCAAGGATTGCCAAACCAGTAAAGTTTTAGGACAAGTGAAATGGGTCCAAATGGAGTCAATAGGCAAAATGATACAACTTAGGCAGACACTACTATGGGTCCATATGAACCTGCTGAGTTGGAAAGGGGTTAATAATTTTAGCTCCTTAAAGAATGCACTTGAATGATTATCATTATTTACTAACAAATGGTCCATTTAAAAGAACTAAAAATTAGTGAGGCTACCACATGACTCCAGATTTGAAAAAATTTACTGGAGCACAGCTCTGAATTTACTTTTTTTCCCCTTACACCACTAGATAGGTTAATGATAGTAAACTCTTGAATTGACGACATACCAATTACAAATTGTTTTAGTGTCACTATTTGTAATGTTTTCCATTATATCACTTGGTACTGAAAATGAATCATCAGCATGCCCTAGATCCTTCTTTTCCACCAATTTGAATGTAGATTTGATCAAATCATTGTTCAGGATTTCTTGTATTGATTTACACTTGCTTAAATGGGCTATGGAAATGTCAAATTTGTTGCTTTTTGCTTTATTAGATTTGGATGCAACACTTGAACTTGAAGGCATATTTCGACTCTTCTCTTTATTAACCACAACAGCTTGGTGAGTTTCTTTTGTTAGGCGCAAAATTGCATTCAATGTCTTCTGGATTTGGGAATTTTCAAATTCCTCTAAAGCAGTTTTGTTAGTCTGATGCGCAGATTCCTCACTTACCTTTTGTTTCTTAGGTGGTGGAGAAGCACTTTCTTCAGTCTGTGAAACATCTAGTGAAAAAGTTTCATTTTCTAGATTAGCAGTTGATGAAGTTGGTTCATTTTTCTGAGGTCTAGCACTAGCACATTTTGTGAACAAACTAAATGACTGCTTTGCCGTATCTCTTTGCTGCACTTCATCCTGGTATTTCTTTACTGCAATATCTAAGCTGTGGGCCCAAACTCTGGGACCTCTTGTATTGTAACAAATATTTTTTTTGGAATTAAATGTTCCTCCAGTTTTGCTTCTTTGAATATTTGTTCTTGCATTGACCACAAAAGTAACCCCTTTTAACACACTCACTTTTCTCTCCAACTTCATCAATATTAGGATCCATTATTGATTATTGACTACCTGAAAAAATACAAAATAAGTAAAAGTTAGTAAATATAGTATGGTAAAAGTGAGTAAAAGTGAGTAAAAGTGAGTAAAAGTAAGTAAATATAGTACAATGAAAGTAAGTGCTTTAAACTTAGTAAAAGTAAGGAAGAGTAAGTAAAAGTAGGTAAGTTAAAGTAAGTAAAAGTAAGTTTAAACTTAACTAAACTTTTCAATTCTAGAGTCATGGTGGATTACTTAAAACCGCACAAGTAATTATCTGGCCAATTTATCAAACCTGGCCAAGATCAATGGAACATAGTCCAATCCTGATAATTTTATATTAAAAAAATATATTTTTTAATAAAATGTTAAGTATCAAAACATTGAAGCTTAACAAAAAATAAAAATAATTGTTAAATATGGAATTACCAACTAAACTTAAAATAACTAAATTTGTAATTTAAAAAAATTGGTTTGTACAAGAACGTATACGCAAAAAAAATGCATAATGTCTAGCGGATGAACAAAACCCAAACCCAAATTTACTTTTTCTCATGGTCAAATTTACTGGAGCAATGCTCCCAAGATCCCAGGAATCTGGAGTCATGGGCTACCATAACGTAAGCTAAGGTAGCAAAATTCTTTGAGTGAGACATTCTTAACAAGAACTTAAATGCTGGAAGAACCATAAATTATAAATAAAAAAAATTCTAGGGGCATAGCAATAATATTTAAACAGTTCTTAACCCTTTATGGATGCATGGGTTGAACACATGCCATTTTAAATACAGGCATTCAGACTCAACCCTACAAAAATTCCCAACATTAAGGAATTAAGTATATTTTATTAACTCTGTATAAAGCTTTTGTTCTTCCCTCTTTAATGTAGGCTTGTAGAAAAACTGTTCTGACAACACCTTAAAATATATCTATTAATAAAAAAATTAGTGATAAAAATATTAACTGATGTCAATTTGTATGTTTATACAAGTGTTTTTAAGATGAAACTATTAAAGCTCCAAAATGTTATTAAAACAGCACACTTCATATTCATTTACAAATGCTTTAAAATTATTTATTTATACTGGTTTAATAAATACTTTGTGATTTACCATGAGAATTATTCCCATCTGACTAGGACTAAACAAGTCATCTCTCAATTCAGATTATCTTTTTCCCAAAAATCACCTATATTTTTGTTGGACTAAAATTATGTAGTCATTTAACATTTATCTTAAAAATATTTCTAATTTAAATGCATCTGAAACTAAACTGAAATTCCTTTTAACAAGTGAATACCCATACCTCTTCCAACTGATGTCATTTATGACAGAATGCATTAGCTAGCTACTTGGTTAATTTCTCATAGTAGCTACTTTGTCTTCTACACTGATATTTTTTAAATTTTGAATATTTTATGTAAATTCCTTATAAAAGAGTTAACTCTTTAACCTACCCAAGAGTGGTGGCACAGGGTAAAAATTACTCAGACTTATTTAAGCCAATACAGAGCTGAAAAAAGCACCACCACCTCTTGGGTGAATTAGCTAATAGGTAGCTTATGAGAGCTCAAAATGCTCAATCAAACCAAAAGGCTTTAAGGCAAAGTTGTAAGATAAAAAAGTGCTCCTAAATTTTTGTTTATTCTCAGTTTCATTATTTTTTTAAATCATTCAGAAAATTACTACTATGAAATTAAAAAAAGTTCATTATAAAATTTTGAAGGTAGGCCCATAACTGCTACTGATCTGAAAACTGCAGATTATATAATCATTGTTGGCAAGTAATCTCGTGTGCAGAAAGGGAAATTTTACACAAGATTGAAAAACAATGGGGTCTATCAGACCAACACAGAATAAAGATGATGGCATAGAAATGCAGCATTTTCACAAAATTTATCATTCTACTGAGATTTGATAACTCATTCTGTTTATTCACTCTAGGTAAAAAAATTTCTGCATATGATACAGTACAGGTAAGCATCAATAATCTGGCATTTCAAAGTCCAGCAACTCCCAAAATTTGGTGTAATTTAAAAAAAAAAAACTTTAATAGCAATTTTCTCCAAAACCCAGCAATGCGTGTTTCCGAGATTTGCTGCATTATTGTTCCATCACTTAGAGCCCAGTAAAGCCTAAAGCTTAAGGGCTAAATTAAATTAAATATTGCAGCTTCACAATTATTTGTCACTAAATTTAAGACCAGTATAGTTATTTTATTATTAATAAAGGTTATTCAATTCATTGCCATAGTCCACACCCTCACCCACCCATGGTTTCTCCATTTATTTGTGGCAGTCACGTGCTTTACTCTCTCTCTGTCCATTCTTTCTATGCTTAAAATTACTTTATTTTCATGCAGGAAGGAGGGGCCAAGGATAAACACCCACAACCCCTTCCTCCCCCTAGAAGAAATCCAAAATCAAGGTCCAGGGTTTTTGAGATGCCTGGACACTCTGCACATGAAAGATTCGAGGTCATAGCCAGGGAGAAAGATGGACTGAGGAAGATTGTTCTAGAATTGACCAGTTAAGTAGATAAGTTTGAAAATACCAATTAACCATTGCATTAGAGAGTTGGACAGAAAAGGACTGAGATGTGTTGAAAGTCTGGTTCTGTATGCTCTCCTTAACCCTTTGACGACCAGTATACGTTTCTTTGAACTTAAAAGTTTAAGTTTTGGGTCATTCCATGTCAACTCAGCCACAAAATGGCACTTTTTGCACTCACCCCTTTCAATTTTGCTCATACTTGGCACAATAGTAGATATACATGCCAAACTTAAATTCCCAAATTATTAGAGCTGACTGACCTTTGGTTACCGAGATACAAGGTCACAAAGTTGTGACATTTTGACCTTTTTTGCATTAAATGACTATTTTCAAAATGGTGTAACTAAAGAACTATTAAAGCTAGAGCATTGATTTTGGTCTCATTTTAAAGCTCTTTAGTAGCCCCTTGTTTATTGTCTCTTGTTAAATATCTCTACTGTGAAAAATAAAAAAATCCCTTCGAAAGTTGACCTTTGACCTTGAATAAAAAAAAATACCTTCTCCTAAAAAATTCAATTTTTTTACATTAATACCTTGAGTCATGTACAACAAAATCCCAAGAAGCTGTAAGTGGCTGATAACTAGTTCAATGTATAAAAAATAAATGAAGTTGGCATCATTCTTCAATTTTAGATTTTTTTTGTCAGTTCATTTATTTAAAAGTTCTGTTCTGATATAGTGTCAGTGAAGACTTAGTTCAAAAACCTTTTTGTGACCTGTGCCAAAAGAAGTCTTTTAAAAGACAACCAGGGTTAAACCCTCGACAGCCCCAAATCTACTGGAGTAGCGCTGATCCAAAGGCCCAACTAGTATATAAGTACTGTCAACTTTACAGAGTTGACTCCTGACTTCAAGTTAAAGTTAATTTATTTTTACTAAATACAAGTATAAAAATTTATTTAATAATTCATTAATTGTTCATTGTTTTCTTTTCAGGATTTTCTTTGTGCTTTTGTGATTTCAGAGTACAAACATGGAACATTTAAAACTGAAACGGAAGTGTGCTGATCCTTTGCTGCGTCACAAAGGTCAGTGTCAAAAGAAGAGTTTCAGAATTGTACCACAGGAACTTGTAAATAAGTTTCCCGATCTGCACTTAACACTACATCACAGACTTTGTAAGCAGTGTAGAGAACATCTTGAGTCCTTGCCTGAGAAAGGAATAGGCACTTTGAATTCAGACATAAATGATGATTCTTCTTGTAGTAGTGAACCACCTGAAGATCTTGAGAAAATTGAAAATGTTGACAATAGTGATGCATCAACTTCAGAGCAAAACCATGAGATGTGTACTTTGAATGCTTCTTTTGTTTCAATTGGTGAATCACCCATAAAAAAGAGAAAGCTTGTAGAGCAAAAGTCATATGGAGCTAAAAAACTAAGCAAGGTGACAGAGACAGTTAAGAAGAGAATGGAAACAGTTGCAGGAAAAGAGATTTCTGACTCACAATTTAAGGAGCCATCTGGAGATGTAGACTGTTTAGAAATAATAAATCAACACAAGGAAAAATTCAAAAATGAAAATACTAAAAGAAGTGATAAAATAAAAATCCTCACTGTATTGCCCAAAAGTTGGAGCATTAGGAAAATTGCTTCAGAATTTAACACAACAAGGCATACAGCATCTATTGCTAAAAAATAGTTGAAGAAAAAGGTGTCCTTTCAGACCCAAATCCAAAGGGTGGGAAAAGAATTAAACAGGATACTGTTGACGCTATTAAAGCATTTTATCTTTCAGAAGACATCAGTAGAACAATGCCAGGAAAGAAAGACTATTGTAGTATCATTGACAATGAAAGAGGAAGGATACATTTGCAAAAGCATCTTTTACTTTGCAATTTAAAAGAAGCCTATCATATTTTCAAAGAAAGAAATCCTTTGGTTAAGGTGGGATTCAGTAAATTTGCAGAATTGCGTCCAAAGCAGTGTGTTATTGCTGGAGCAACAGGAACTCACTCAGTATGTGTCTGTACAATTCATCAGAATGCCAAACTTATGTTTGTAGGAGCTGAATTAGAAAAACTAACTGCAAATGATGACACACCTATTAAGAATGTACGTCATTGTGTTGCCTTTATGGAATGCAATCCTGCCTCACAGAAATGCTGCCTCAGACAATGTGGAGATCCATCAGATTTAAAAAGCAGACTACTGGACATATTTACAAACAACTTCATTGATATCATAAATTTTAAAAAGTGGACCAATACAGATCGGTCAAATCTTGAATCAGAACTGAATACAGATGAATATATTGACCAATTCGGTAACCAACTGAAAGAATACCAGATACATGACTTCAAGACAAAGATGCAAGCAACTTATTACCGTGAAACAAAAATGTCTTTGAAAGATGGTGAGGTCCTTGCTGTGTGTGATTTTGCTGAAAATTATTCCTTTATTCTTCAAGATGAGGTTCAGAGCTTTCACTGGAACAATGAGATGGCTACTCTACATCCATTTGTTATTTACTATAAAAAGGAAGATGAGATTGCTCACCTTAGCTTTGTTATTATTTCAGAGTGTAACATCCATAACAGTTGCTGTACATTTGTTTCAAAAGCATCTGATAAAATTCCTAAAAGATAATATCTCATCCATCGGTTCCATCCACAAAATAATTTACTTTTCAGATGGGTGTGCAGGACAGTATAAGAACTGCAAAAACTTTTTGAATCTTTGCCATCACAGAGATGATTTTGGAATTGAGACAGAATGGAATTTTTTTGCAACAAGTCATGGAAAGGGACCCTGTGATGGTGTTGGAGGCACAGTTAAGAGATTAGCTGCAAAAGCTAGTCTACAACGACCTTATGATGAACAGATCCTTACTGCAGAACAGTTATATACATTTGCAAGTGAAAATATTGTAAATATAAAATGTCATTTTTCAACCAATAAAGAGCATGAAGAGGAAAGCCAACTTCTCCAAGAAAGACACTCAACTGCAAGGACTATTGCTGGTACACAGAAATTACACCATTTACAGCCAGTTTCATTGACTTCTCTTAAGGTTAAACATTATCAGATTATTCAAATATTGAGAAAGTTACTGAAAAGGAAGAAGTTGTGACTGAGGAGAAAATACATGGTTTTGTTACTGCTGCATATGATGGCCATTGGTGGGTGGCATATGTGCTGGAAGAGATACCAGAGAATAGAGAAGTAAAAGTCACATTCCTTCATCCTCATGGCCCAAACCCATCATTTGTGTATCCTGGTCGACCAGATGAATTAATCTTACCATATTCAGATATTCTAACACAAGTTGAGGCATCTACTACTAATGGACGAACATACAGGATTTGCAAAGAAGTTACTTTGAAGGCATCCAAAGCTTTGGTAGATCTACAGCACAGAAAGGTAAGAATTCAAAATTAAAATGGTCATGTAACTATATATACACTGCATACATTTTAAATTGTGATAAATGGAAATCAATGAGCACTATACCTATACAATTTAGGGTGCATCAAACGCCCCATGAAAATTTTAAATTGATATCACACTACTGGCTGGCACATATGTCTTGCTCCTCATTGTGGTGAATACAAAATAAATAATTTTTTCCTTTTTATTACATTTTTCACATTCCCATTTTTTAATAGAAAATTTAAAAAAAGACAAAAATTAACAAAATTAGCAAAAATTTACAAAAAAGAGCAAAAGCAGAACTATGAAACAAGCAAAATGGGCAGAATCCTGTTTAAAGCATTTATCACTAAACAACACATTAAGTTAAGCTGTCAGGAGCCATTTTAATTTTTTCAAATTTTTGTTTTTTCTCATATTGCCAATTTTTTCATGATTTTCCTCAACTACTTGCAATGTATCTTGGTAGAGGGTTTCTTTCTTAGAAGACTAAGTAATCACTGGCCAATTTGACACCTCGTTCAGCAGAATCATTAACAACCTTTAGATTGCAGATTTTTTCCTGACATTGCTTGTAGGATGGATTGATCACCCAATTTTCAGGGTTCTCCTGCAAGAAAGTAGGGTTGCATTGGAGTGTCTTGAAAAATACCCATGACCCATCATTGACAAAGGAAGATAGATCTTGAGAGTTTGCATGCAGGGCATCAAGCGATGGAAATATTGGCTTACCAAATCCAGCCCCATGCCTTTGGAATGAATTTTTCATCTCTTTTGACATTATCATTTTATTGGAAATTTTCCTTTTCATTTCTGCTGGTACCTTTTGGCTAAATAGTGACACAGGTACCATTTCTGCTGTTAAGCTCCACAGATGACGCTCAATGGCTTTGGTAGCAACAGCTGCCACCTCTTGGTCAATTTTAGAATATGTTTTAAGATTCCTAATAAGTTCCAAGTCATTTATTGGAGCATCAAGGGCATTAGATGCCATAAACCAATACTTAGCATATATCAGTGTACCAAACCTACTGAAACGATTTAGCTGCTCGGATTGAAATTTCGTCATTTTGCTGGGCAAAGCCTTTACTTGATCTTCCAATATGGATATTTTAATTGCATAAATTAATTTTGCCATCCATCGAGCTCTATGAATGGCACCAGGACGCACAAATTTATATGGACAAGAATTTGAAGGTTATAAATTACCTGAAAATAGTACTGGGAGACGTTCTTCTTCATGGTGTTTGTTGTTCAGCTTTCCATCCCAGTGAACGGTTCCAATGTCTAATGGTTGCCATAAACCTCAGATTTTTTCTGCCATTTCCTTTACATTGGCTGCAGCTGCTCGAGATGCTGATGCATATGACAAACTAAGTTTGTCAGTGTCTCCTCCACAGGCTTGCACAAATGCAGATATTATACCTACAGCAGCAGTTGGAGTAACTCCATGGGCCCTTGCCACCACAGAAGTAACTCTCTTGTCTTTCAGGATATCATAGGGAATGGAAATGTCTTCACCAGTTTTTTTCACTCTTTTGTGCATTCGTTTTGGCTCCAAATCAAACTCCTCTCTATCAGAACCACTGTCTTGATCTTCATTGTTGTGTTTTGTTCCAGTGATAGTGTCAGCATCTGATTCATAATCATCTGTTGCCCAACTTGTGCTAGGCTGGTCTACTTTTTGCTTTTGATAGTATTCATTTCTTTTGGCCATTCTCTCATTCCGTTTTATTGCAGATATAGCATTTTTCTTGTCCAAAGAGCCAAATGATGCTGTTCTATCAGACATCATACTTTTGAGAAAAACTGTCTTCCTCATTTGTAATAGTTTCCATGGCATTCTTTGGCCATAGAGGCATAGTCTTATCAAGTTTTTCCCGAAATTCATTTATCTTTCTCATGTTATTATCACTCTCTCTCTTGTCAATTTGAATTTTTTGTAGGTTATTCACTTCGTCATGCAATCTCATTATATGCTCGGCAATCTTTTTTTCACTTACATGTTGTATGCCGCCCTTTATATAAAATGGAACAACTTGTGCTGCAACTTCCTTTGCAGCTTGATAGAGAACTTTCTTGAAATAACCAGTGGATCTATCGAATTTGCTCTTTTTATAAGAGAAGGAGCGATATACTTGCCCATAGGTGGGCAGGCGGGAACCTTTTATAATTTCGTCCATTTCTGTTGGCAGAGTACCGAGCAGAAACTGCATAAGTCTTGTCTACCACGCACATTCATGAAAAACAATCTGTAACGAAGCAAGTATTTTTAAATAGTGTGTTTCTAAAATAGTATATTTCTAAATAGTGTTAAATAAATAGCCTGATAGTGCATACTACAAGATAGATGATTGATACTGTTTAAATCGATAGTATTGAAAACTTTCACTGTGTAAACAACTTTGTTGTTGCTCACTTATCGTGAAAAAGGAGAATTTCTCAAAAAAAATTTAATTTTCAATTAAAGTGGGAATGTGAAAATTTCAAAAATTAACCAAAAATTGGCACCATAGGTCTTAACTGCACAAGAAGCAACAGCTCAGAACTGGCCAGCAAAATCCACATCAGTTGGGGCGTTTGATGCACCCTACTATACATATTGTATGTACATTTTAATATGTTACTTGTATTTGTTAATTAGGTAGCTATCTAGGTATACATTAAAAATTGTTTTCTCTTCTAGAAATCACAATAAATTGGGTGGCCCACAAGAATCTTGTCAACTACTGAAAACCATCACATACATGCACAACATACAGGTGAGGTGGGTAAAGAACAAATATTTAAAAATAAGCATTTGCTTGTTTGTAGAAGGATGCAGATAGTATGTAGATATGGGTTGTATTTGTAAGAGATTGAGCTGACCTTAGACAAAAATGGTTACTGACATACAAGGTCACAGTCATGACTTTTGACAATTTTTGTATAAAATGACTTTTTTCAAAATGTTGCTTGAATTCATTATTTTTTATACATTGAACTAGTTATCAGCCACTTACAGCTTCTTGGGATTTTGTTGTACATGACTCAAGGTATTAACGTAAAAAAATTGAATTTTTTAGGAGAAGGTATTTTTTTTTTATTCAAGGTCAAAGGTCAACTTTTGAAGGGATTTTTTTATTTTTCACAGTAGAGATATTTAACAAGATACAATAAACAAGGGGCTACTAAAGAGCTTTAAAATGAGACCAAAATCAATGCTCTAGCTTTAATAGTGTTTTAGTTACACCGTTTTGAAAATAGTCATTTGCAAAAAAGGTCAAAATGTCACAACTTTGTGACCTTGTATCTCAGTAACCAAAGGTCAGTCAGCTCTAATAATTTGGGAATTTAAGTTTGGCATGTATATCTGCTATTATGCCAAGTATGAGCAAAATTAAAAGGGGTGTGTGTTTTAGGTGGCTGACTTGACATGGAATGACCCTTTTATTGTTATTTACAATTAGATATTAGTAACTGCAGTCACTTAAATGACCCATTTTTGGGTTAATTTTCCGACAACTAAACGATACCTGTATAAACATGTAGATGTATTTGTAGAAACGTTGCATCATTGTTCAATTTATATTATTACGGTATTTCCGTTGGGACAAATATGTCCCGTGGTCCTCAAAGGGTTAAAGGAAATGGCATGCAGTTAGAGTTCAGAAGAGCAGTGCCCATTATAATACCAATAGTAAAGAGTGAGGCAACAATGTGGCAAAGAGTGTGATTGATAAGACAAAAAGCCTTTGATTCCACCCAGTCAAGTAGGGTTGTGTGGGTTGAGCCACCCTACACACAAGTATACTCTATACAGGGGCAGACAAGACCCCTGTACAGAGACAACTGAGTGGAGGTGAAGAAACTGCAGAGCCACTGAGCCAGTAATGATTGGTTTGTTACAATACACCACCTCTCAGAAGCTGATTTGAAGAGTATATATATAATCTTTCCAGGAAAGATCATGAGAAAAGGAAACACCAAGAATGTTGAGAGAAGAGTGTATTGTTGAAGGTAAGGGGATAGTCATGTGGAAGGTTGACGATTGTAACAAATAGATGGATGAAGAAACCAAATTTTTTTAGGCACTAAAAGCTACAAAGTTTTCCCAGCCCCAATCAGAGAGAGTAAAAAGAGGAGAGGTCAGGTGTACCATGTGAAATGAGTGACTATTGAGAGTAGGGTTGCCAGATGTCCCGCATTTGATCCAAAAATCAAGCATTATTAAGCATCATTTTAATAAAGTTTTTCTAATTTTGTTTGTTGTAATCATTGAAGAAATCTAGGGTACTTGTGGGTTATCTGTCGCCACTTTTTAATATTTTTTTATTTTTATATATTAAGAGAAGAGGATTCTTTATACTGTACGGCATTGACGATTGGTTAGGTTAAGTCATGCTAGTTTGATTAAATAAAACGGTATTTAACCAAACTAGCACGACTTAACCTAACCAATCATCAATGCTGTACAGTATAAAGAATCCTCTTCTCTTAATATATAAAAATAAATAAATAAATAAAAAAAATATTAAAAAGTGGCGACAGATAACCCACAAGTACCAAATCTAGTTTCAATTTGAAAAAAAATTGGTCTTAAGAAAAAATTTTGTCCCACATTCTGCAGGACAAAATCTGGTAACCCTAGTTGAGAGGGATGCTTTGCAAAGTGGGTGGAGAAGTGAAGAGTGGAATTATCAGCAGTGGAGTGAATAGGACAGGAAGTGCAACTTAATAGATCACTGATAAAATAAAGTGGATAACAAGACAGCCTTGAGGAACAGTCAGTAGCCATCTACAACCACAGCTCTAGATCAGCCAGAAAGGAAATCAGAGATGAAGGCACAGATAGAAGGATATAAACCAAAGATGTGCAGTTTGGAAATTAAGGATTTGTGCCAGACCATCAAAAGCTTTTGAATGTCTCGCGCAACAACAAAGGTCTCGCTAAAATCCCAAAAGAAGGATGACCAAGAGTCAGATATATGTAGGATGATTAAAATATACACATTCCAAAATCCAACAATTGCTTGGCCCCAAGAATGCTGGATTATCAAAATTCACCTATATCAGCAACAATGATACAGACATAGTTTCTAAAAACAAAACTGTCTCAGAGGACTTTTGCCAATTTTCTATTTCATCCATGGAAAGTTTCATTAATACTAATCCAGACTGCAAAATTACTTTAATTTTTTGACACATCACAAGGATTTTTACCACTAGCCAAGTTTTAACTAATGAGTTTTGACCGAAATAATAAGAATTTTCTTTCCAAAGCAGGTAAGCAGCACGAGAACCAGAGGCGAATTTCAAGAATCCATATGCAGTTCTAGAGAGGGGCCCAAGGCCTTGTTAAATTAAGCTAGGTTAGATTAAGTTGGTTAAGCTAGACTAAGCTAGGTTAAAAATTAGGGCCTATGGACTCTTGGCTGCGTCTGGATTCTTGAATTTTACCAAATTTAAAAGTGAAGAAAATTTTCATACTGCGAGAAATGTCGTTATCCGGGACTGAGGCGTAGGCCCAGATAAGATGAACTTATAATACTCAGGCAGAGGGATATTACAGGAATGTTAAGCCTCATCAAAACCTACAATTTCGTAAAACTACTAAAAAATCAATAACTTACTTCAACCCGAGCTTTATCAACGCTTTTTTCTTTCAGCTCTTCACCAGAAGAGGAAATTACAGTAAAAATTAACAACAACAAAAGAGCCTTCATTTTCACAAACTCTCCAACAACTTCACTGCCGAGACAACAACTAAACAATAATTCAACGAATCACGGAGAGACACCAAATACAATCTCACTGCCACGAGGACAATACATGTGATGTCATTTATAAAGTGGTTCAACACACAACAAATAATAATGACGTAATGAAAACGTCACTAACTAAGCATTTTAAATCATACACACACACACACACACGCATATATATATGTGGTGTAGTGGTTAGCGTCGCTGACTACGAATCCATCGGTCCGGGTTCGAGACCCGACGGCAGCCGGCGCGCAGCAAAACCCAGCTGTTCATCCTTCCACACAATAAAGAAAGAAAGTGGTTGGTAGATAAATGGGTACCCTAAGTGGCCTAGTGGTTAAGACGCTGGACTGCTGATGGGGCGTGGTTCGGATTCCACGTTAAACTGTAGCTCTAAGGTGGATTGAAAAGCTTGACCTTCGTCAGAATGAACAATCCGGGCGGAAGCTGACCAAAGGTGTGTGTGTGTGTATATATATATATGGCACTTTTTCGTTATTTATCACAATTTTCTTGTTTGTTTTTCTGCCAATTTTTTTTATTTTTCTGCTATTGTATACATATATCTTTTTTTCGATATAATTACAAGGTTAATTGAATGCCCGGTTAGGTCAACTGTATGCCCTTGACAATTGGTTTGGTTAAGTTGTGATATTTTCGTTAGTTTTTAACGAAAATATCACGACTGGTTCTAACTGGCTTTTTAATCCTTTTCAACATTTGTTGGAACGAATTCGTGAGGTTTATCCTTGTGCGTGAACTTTTATGTATTTGCTAATAAATGTTTGGCTTAATATGCGGGTAAATAACGAAAAAGCGCCATATATATATATATATATATATATATATATATATATATACACACACACCTTTGGTTAACCTTTGGTTAGTTTCCGCCCGAATTGTTCATTCTGACGAAGGTCAAGCTTTTCACTCCACCTTAGACCTACAGTTTAACGTGGAATCCGAACCACGCCCCATCAGCAGCCCAGCGTTTTAACCACTAGGCCACCTAGGGTACCCATTTATCTACCCTTTAAAAACATTAAAACACCAAAATTAGTTTCATAGACGTGTGTCAACGTCGCTCTGAAAAAAAGGTGCCGGTCCGCCGTATCCGCGCGCACCGTCACGAAAAGCACTGTATGTATATATATATATATATATATCGGGTGGTCCGAAAAAAATGACGCATTTTTTAAAAATTAATATCTCAGTAACCCCCTTCCTTATCATGACAATTTTTATATGCAAGATACTTTCAAACTTCTTTTTTTGAATGCAAGAAACGGAATTCTGATATCTTTTATAGTTTTTCTCGCAATTAACAAAAGTAACAACATGGGTCAAAAAAACAAAATCGCAATATAATATCCGTTTTTTATACGATATCATTTTTATACGATATCATGCGATATTTTTGCAAGTTATTACAAACTCTACAGGAATGACAAGTCAAATTGTGGATATTTTTATTTTTTAACAATTCGTCAGTACCCTTAATGATGTTGTCAGAGGAAGATCGTATTCTCATTAAAATTGTTACTGTGAAAAAGGATGGAAGACTGGAAGGTTTATTGCAAGAGTTTCCCGGCAAAAAGTGGAAAAGGCGTGCAGTGGAAAGACTCTTAAAGAAGATTCGCGAATCGGGAAGTACTGCCAGAAAACCAGGAAGCGGTAGACCTAAAACAGCTTCGGTTCCAGAAAATGTGGATTACATCAACGATAAAATCTGCTCTCAAGAGATAAACCAGGAAGTCATTTGTCACAAAGAACAATTGCTAAACATTTGAATATTGGAAAGACTTCTGTACACCGAATAATTAAGCACAAAACTAAAGCCTTCAAAAGAATAGTATCTTCTAGAAAAAGTGATACTGTTAAGGATAAAAGAAAAACAAGGTGCAGAAAGTTACTTGATAATTCTCTGTCGTTGATATTAAAAGATAGTCTTCACGGATGAAAAAGATTTCACTCTAGAAATTCCGCGAAACCGTCAAAATGATTTGTCTACGGGCGTGTGTAAAAAGTGTGACATTTCAATAAACAGATTGTATCATGAAACGTCAAGATTCTCCAAAAAGGTTATGATATCTGCAGGGGTCTCTTGGAATGGCAAGACAGATGTTCATTTTATTGAAACTGAAAAGACAAAGGTGAATTCTGCAAATTACATTGAACTTTTAAGAACAAAATTGTTGCCGGATTGTCGTCGCCTGTATCAAGAAAATGATTTCATATTTCAACAAGATGGAGCACCGTCGCATACAAGCTACGCCACACAGTCGTTTCTGATTAGCAATACACCAAAATTAATAACGAAAAATGAGTGGCCACCACAAAGCCCAGATTGTAATCCTATGGACTACTCAATTTGGGAGTTACTAAAAGAGAAGGTTTACCGAGGTCGACGAGAAAATTCACCGAATCAGAATTAAAAAGTAAAATACTTGAATCTTGGCAAGAAATTGGCATTAATGAAGTAAGAAGTATTATTTTTGTGGAAGAAAAGACTTAGATTAGTGTGTCAACAGAGTGTGGTCCAATCGATCATTTACTGTAAATTAATTAGTTAAATTTCTGATTAAATTTTTCCTTTCTCATGATATTCGTTTTTTTGACCCATGTTGTTACTTTTGTTAATTGCGAGAAAACTATAAAAGATATCAGAATTCCGTTTCTTGCATTCAAAAAAAGAAGTTTGAAAGTATCTTGCATATAAAAATTGTCATGATAAGGAAGGGGTTACTGAGATATTAATTTTAAAAAATGCGTCATTTTTTTCGGACCACCCGATATATATATATATATATATATATATCGTAAATATCAAGTTTTGGAGAGATCAGCTTTTTGGACCCTTGATTCTCCAAAAGTTGGTAACGTGAGAAATAGCTAAAAATCACTAACGAACCTCAAACGACCACCTAACCTGGATGTAAGAGTCACCGTGGTTGGCCTGAAGTATATATATATATATATGGGATGAATTTCACAATTAAACACATAAAAATAATAAAATGTTGAATTACGATGTAAATTAATAAAAAAACTTCACCCTTTCGGTACTGCATTTGCGAGCGGAATGAATGTCCCGCAGACGGCGTATTTTTTGTTACGCCCGTTCAAATGCCGGCGTGAAAATTAAGATCGTACGGCGTACGTAGTTAGGTCTTAAAGGGGTTAAATTTTATATGATAAACCTTTGCTTAAACATTTCCCTAGAAATGGAACAGGATTATTATAATAAATGTAATTCACGAGGAGTTTGATCATAAAAATACTCTAACCCTCTTTTATCTTACAAACTTTAAACACTTTCACACCTTCCGACCTTACTCAAAAGAACCGGCGTTAACGTATTTTTAATTATAAATATACTATTAAATCTCGCTTAATTAAAAACAATCTAGATAATGCAGTTGGATGTGTTTATTCCATTCGATATAAGCAATACAATTCAGTTTATATTGGTCAAATTTAGATCCAGGATTTCATTTTGGCGGAGGGTCACAGATTTTATATATATATATAATTTTTGTTGATAGGAGATAAATCCCATAAGAAAAAGTACGATATTCATAAAGATAATAACGATACAACCAGTGGTGGCATTCAGCCGGTGCGAACCGGTTACTAAAATTTCTCGAGTTCGATTTGGAGGCGATTTGGAAATATTTTAAAGGAAATTAAATAAAGAATTTCAATAAAAACATTTTTTAGTTTTAATTTCTGACACGGAAGGGAGAGGAGAAGGGGGGAAGGGGAGGGGAGGGGAGGGCGAACCGGTTCTTAAAATTTTTGAATTCCACACTGGATACAACTACTCGTAATTAAAGACTAAAATTTAGGGCTGAAAAGAAATAAAAATAAGGCACGTAATAAAAACGAGTAAAATAGTAAAATTAATAATAAAAACTACCCAAAGCTAATACTAAAAAATAAAAGTAAAATGTACGTGTAATAAAGGTGTTAATGTTGGTGTTAAGTTAAGCTATAAACTAGGGGTGGGGAACCTGCCGCCCGCGGGCATAATGTGTAATTAAATAAGTATAATTTAATTGCCCGCTGACAGTTTGATTATTTAAAGTCATCCAGTATTTACATCTTAATTATGTCCCAAACTATTTTTAAAGTTGCAATTTGCCCGGTAGAGTGTATTTTAGTTGAAATTTGCCCGCCATACGATAGGTTCCCCACCCATTATAAACAAACACTTTCATAGCGAGAAATCCATAGTTAAGAAGACATAAAACAGGACTGATGATGATTATCCTGGACAGTTGGATTGTTTGAGTTTTTAATTGTTCGTATAAGACTGTATTAAGCGCGTCTTGTTACGTCAGGGAGGCTGGAAACGTTGTGGTTAGCGGACATTTGAGAGCTGAAATATCTTGGAGGTAACTTATGCATTAGTCTAAAAGATGTTATAAGACAAATTTAAGGTTCTGCTAGAACCTTTTTATAACTAATCCACAGTTGCTGCCCAAGATATTACTGCAAAAGTATGAAAAAAAAAGTGTCATTAACTTCGCCTGTACAGAATCTGGGGTTCCTTATAATCATGTTTGGTTGAGCACAGTAACTTCCATATTGTTTTCTTATGTCCTAGTCGTCACTTACTCAAGGAACTGGTGATAATTTGATCCACACCTATTAATATTTCCTTAGTGATAGCCGAAGAATGTGTGATTTATCTTTACATTGTATTAATCCTGAGGTGTACCTGGATGATGTTCAGGTTGTACTAAAGGGGATAAAAAGTTATCATAAGAAGTACTTAGTGCATCTACGAATGCCATTTGGTTGTCATCCGTTACACGGTATTTTCCATACAAGGTAAGCAGTAGTAGTCTGCATGACGAGAAAATGTTTTCGTTTACGTACCTGTTTATACGATATAAAACTATCCCAAAATAAATACTGTAATGAAGACAAATAATTAAAGTCATATTAAATAAAAAAAATCCAACGCAGTAAGAAGTATCGACTAGAATTATTAATTTCATTCAAATTCTTGTCATTAATTTCCGCGAGATGTCTCTGTGAATTTTAAAGTTATTTTCTAATTCTTTTAAACTGTTTATTCTATGAATGAGAAATTTTCATTCATTTTTATGAATATATTTTTTTTTTTCTGTGTAGGAAAGAAGAGGCTAAAGGAGAGCGCCCGTAAAAGTGATCCCTCGACAGAAGACGGAAAGAGCCAAAAACAAGGTCTCAAAGCTTAATGGTGCCATTTTTTTTTTTAATATAAATTTTGAAAAGGTTGTGTAGTGTGTAAAATGCATGTATGTGTAGTGAGGAATAGAGGGAGAATTGTGTGTTTGAGAGCATGCTGGACTGCTCACAGGTAGATGAGACACGAAAAAAATCAGCTAAGGAGGAGAATGACAGGAGAAACGGGAGTTCCAACACTCCCTGACTCCTGTCTAACATCCACCTGGAGTACTGCCCTGGTCGATTTATTTATTTATTTGAGAAATAAATAAATGAATGTTTGTTGCAAACATTGAGAATTGCGACGATGTAATGACCTATAGACCAGATTATATTGAATATGCGTAAAAATTGTACGGCAAATGTAATTTAGAATATGAGGACTATTTGTATTGTATGTCCAGACAAGAAAATAAATATAGAATTTTATATGATAAAGGAACAGGGACCAAACATAATAGAAGCAAGTTGAGGGAATGAGGGAAGGATGAGTATAAGCGAGGTGATGTTGAATATAAGAGAATCAATGTTGAACGTAATAGGTGGTCCACTGTAAGAAGATACGAAGATGATAGAGAGTGTGATAGTAATAATAATAATTTTTGTGATGAACGATTCTAATATTAATTGAAAATGTTGCAATGAAAGACGATGTAAGAAACTAAAATATTTATAGAGGAAGACATTTTTCACATGAAAGAGTATCTGATAATAATTATTGATATAAATATCATAGAAAAAAGTATGAGAATCGTAACGAAGATGGACCCTATCGTAGAAGGAAGGAATCGTATGAAAGGCCCGAGTGTGACTATAAAAGAATTTTATATAATTAGGCGATTCAGAGTGAAGTTCTATATGTAACAGACCAAAAAGCGAGTATAATTGAACCTTTTGAATACACGCCTATATACGCATCATATAAAACAGACGAACTATGACATATGCATCGAAAATGTATACGTGATTTATGAGAATGATAATAGAAAAGATAGGCTCTATAGAGATATGATAAGAAATGAAATAACTAAACCGAATGAAGTAATTAGAAGAATTTTTGTGAATGATTAACAGGATGCGCGTGATTTAGTTTCTCATGAGAAGCACGAAAGTTTGGCTGTGCTAAATAGCTATAATATTTATGATAATAAACTTTATATGTAATAAGTTCGAGGAGTATGTTGGCCCTTGCGAAGAAACTGAGAGTGTTTTTTGTCTTTTGTAAAGGAGTAATTTGTTATAAATGAGTAATTTGTCGACTGTACTTACAACTTTTATTTGTGGTAATGATTTCCTCGTCGATGAGAAGAAGAAATACGTTTTAGATATTTCTGAAAATGAGTTTGAATCTGGTGAATTTTGTACTCGAGGTAAGAATCAAGTAATTTCTGGCAATGATTATTCCGTTGATGAGAGGGAACGAATTATTAATAATATTGTCGAGTTGATGAATACTGATGAACACATCGAGATGAACGTTAATGAAAGCTTTTTAAATGTTGTTGAGAAAACTTTTGATTATGAATTAGGTAGATTGCGAATTGATGACTGCATACCTATTAATATTTCCTATGTAATAGCCGAAGAATGTGTGATTTATCCTTTACATTGTACTACAGATCTACAGAAGCTAAGGCTAACAAAGACCTAAGATCCACTCTAAGGTTAGCCCTAGAGAAAGGAGAGAGTAGGGGGTTAAAGAAGAGAATAAGGGTTAGGCAAGTAGCAAAACCTATCATTCGTGGGTTAACATTCATTCAGAAAAAGAGAAAAAAGACTCACCATCATCATCCGCCGGCCACTGCCGACAACATAAGTCACTTAAACAGAGACAACAACCAGAAACACGCAGACAGACAAACAGCCAGACACAAGAAAACCTACAGACTCGACACGACCATTACACCCTTCAATACAGACCAGACCACCAACATCATCAAAAACATTAAGAATTCGAAAGCTACTGGACCAGACAACATATCTAACATACACCTTAAACACTTGGGCCCACAGGGAATACTAGCTCTCACAAATATCAGCACATATTCATACCAACACTGTATTATTCCTGACATATGGAAACAAGGTAAAATTATTACACTACTCAAACCAAACAAAAATCCAACAGAATCAGCTTCCTATAACCCATTACTTTACTATGCACACCTTCCAAAGTAACAGAAAGACTAATCTTACAAATCACCAACCCACACATACCACTATCGCCTACTTAACATGGATACTTTTTTCTACGTGAAGGTCAAAATATGATAATAAAAACCAACTCTAGTAGACAGAGTTTATTTCCACAACATCCACCCGAAGAGGATGCCAGTGGGCATCGAAACTGTTGTGGAAATAAACTCTGTCTACTAGAGTGGGTTTTTATTATCATATCCAAACGACCAGCTCAACGTACACTATTAGAAACAATAGACATTAGTAAAGCATTTGATGCTATCCCACGCTTCCCTCTCATAAATAAAATACTCAACACAAACATGCACAATAACACCAAAAGGTGGCTAAGCAACTATCTTTCAGGAAGATACTCGCATGTCACATTTAATGGCAAGTCATCCAAAAACAAGCTTTTTTCGAATGGGGTCCCTCAAGGCTCTGTTCTCTCACCAACACTCTTCAACTTATACATGCATGACATTCCAACACCCATAGATAACAAGCTTACCTTATCATCATATGCAGATGACGTCACTAACATCCACCCACAACAACATCGACACCGCTACAAATAACCTACAAACACACACACACCTAACCCATAAAGCACTGACACGACTCGGTCCGAATGCGGTCCTAGGTGCGAAGCCGCCACTCATTAACAGGTCAGAGATCAGCATGAGCAGATCGGATCGAGTTAACTTAGCACGATTCCGATGTGGACATCACCCCAACTTACGGACATATAAACACAGACTAGACAACTCTACAGACGACACCTGCCATCTGTGCCAGGACACACCACAAACATTTGAACACATTATGACAGACTGTACCACTCTAGCACAACAACGAACACAATACAACATCACTAGTGCGCTGAACCTCTGGTCCACTCCGGAGAGAGCGATCGGTTACCTGCGTACCGCCGGCTTGCTCGATCATGGTGGGCTGATCGCCTCAACAACAACACAACAACTGCCGACAAGTCGGAAAAATAGTCGAAGAGAATAGGAAAGGGGTGACAGATGAAAAGAAGTAAAATAAGAACGCTTACAAACCATGCAAACACAGTCTTAACTCAAACACTGTCATACCATGCAAACTACAGACATGCAAGTAAAGGGAGGATCAGAAAAGAAAAAAAGTAGGAAGAGTATAACAAAAAGTGGGTTAGTTTACGCTACGAGCTATATCTAAGTTCGTGTTAGTCTGTTTTTTTTTTATTACTGGCATATCACACGCTAGCATGTCACAAGCTGGCATTAATCGTCAACAGATTCATCCTCGACCCGTAGCGCTCCTGTTGCTAATTGTTTTATTATTTTAAACAACGTTAATATTTTTAAAATGCCTATCTAAACGGTTTTTAAACATATTAACGCTGGTAGCGTTCACGATGGGCGCGGGAAGATTATTCCATTTATCAATTACTTTAAACGTAAAAACGTTTTTAGCGATGTTAGTAATGAAACGTCTGCCACGTAATTTAAATCCATTATTACGAGTATTGCTATTATCGAAAATGAACAATGTCAAAATTTACGTTATCGATTTTATTAACGATTTTGAAAACTTCAATAAGCTCCCCCCTTAATCTCCTAGTTTCGAGTGAATGCAAGTCTAACTCTTTAATCCTATCTTCGTGAGACTTGTTGCGCAATGACAGAATTAGTTTCATGGCGCGACGCTGAACCCTTTCCAACCTATCAATATCCTCACGCAAATACGGGCACCAAAACTGAACGGCATATTCTAAATGAGGCCTGACTAGGGATTTGTAAAGGGGCAATATAATATTCTTCGATTTAAAATCGAAATTACGCGCTATGAAGCTATAACTTTTGCGCAGGACTTCAGGCACTGGTTCCTAACTTTTAAATCCTTAGATACGCGTACGCCTAAATCTACTTCCTCGTCAACGCTCGCTAACTGTCTATCGTCCATCATGTACGTGTAATTATTGTCCTAATCCTAAGGTGTACCGGAATGATGTTCAGGTTGTGCTAAAGGGGCTAAAAAGTTATCGTAAGAAATATAGCATTTTCCCATTTCTTATTATTTTAACTTCTTTATTTTTCACAAAAACTGGAAGATGAAATTAATTTAAATTCAGAATTAAATATAATGATATAACTTCTAAGTTAATATATTCATATGAACTTATAGCTTTTACGGAGTTCAAGTATAAATACATTTTTCCCTGATTCATATATTGGTACAGATACATGTTCCAAGATAGATGGAAATGATGAGAACACAAGAGGTAATGAAAATCTAAGTAGGAGTGAATGTGAGATAGTATGCAAAAATAGTAAACTATAATTTTAATGAAGAAATTGTCAGTAATAAAACAGGCAATCTTATTGACTTAATATTTGTTTTTCAAACTGCATTTTTAAAATACACAAAAACTGTTCAAGGGAAGCCGCACCGTTACTACAATTTTTCTATTATTAATCACATTATATTTATATTAGAGTGTTATTATTTAAATTCACAAATTCCTATAATTTTCAGTTTTTTAAGTAGATAAAATCATACAAACTTCCACAAATTCATTTTAATCATCTACAAAAATGCATGTAACTCTTGATAATAATAATAATAATAATAATAATAAGAAGAAGAAGAAGAAGAAGAAGGCTTCTATAATTTTTTTTCTGTAGTTGAGAGGAATTTGTGGATTTTGTTAGTGAAATTTCTTGTTATTTGATCGAGACATACATAAGGTCTTACATAGACCCTATGTAAGAAGTTGGAACGGAAATAATTCGGAATGAAATATAGGAATTAAAAGTGGGAATTATAATAATTTTAGTAGTTTATTAAAAGATTTCTCTTGCTAATATAAAAACATTCAAAACTAGTTGCAACCTGCTTACATTTTAAGAGGTTTCGAACCTATGTTGTTATTATTATATAATTTTTTTTTTCTGTTTGTGACATTTTATAAGGTTTCGAACCTTGTTCATTGTTATTATCGTAACTCGAAATTTTCAATACTTGCTCCTATCCTGTTTATAGAATTTTTCATACTGCGTTGTAACTTTACATACATATAAACCTATTTCTCAGAAAGTAGAAATTGCAATTATTTATTACTATTAACTAATATTCTTAACTATTATTAATAAGTCATACGACAGAAATATAAACTAATTGCAAGATTATTTTGTTGACAATTGCATTACTGTTTTGAAATCTCTTTTGGCAACTTACACTTATTTTCTGAATTATTTTCGTACAATCTTTTTACAATTATTAATTAATTAGAATTAAATTTTTAAATTAAAATTTAACCATTTTAAATACAAGTACTAAAAATCTATTAATTTGATATTCAAATGTACCCCCGTATTTTTTTTTATAACGATTTGCGCCCATGGCCCCAAAAATTAATTAGTGAAACTCTGCGCGAAACAAAAATTCGAACTTTTAAATTAAAATCATTATCTATATTTTATATAAACTTTTAATTTACTAAACTAAACTAATATATATAATATATATATATATATATAAGTATAGGCTACGTCGTGGCTAATGTCGTAACACCGCTTTCTGGAGATCAGCGAAGTTAAGCGACATTGGGTCTGGGTAGTAGTTGGATGGGAGACCGTCCTCTGCGCCCAGATTATGTAGCGACCCGTGGTTCGGATCCTACGTAAAGCTGTAGGTCCCCCTCCGTCATATGACGTTAGATGTTGCAAGGAGGTTAAACAACCCCAATTAAAAAAAAAAAATATATATATATATTCAAGTATGAATATAAAAATAATTATACCTTAAATGCATAATTTTATGTTTTAGGCTGGAAACGAAACATCCTTTTTAAAACAATGATATTTTACTCATACTACGGAAACGAGAGGGAACAAAATTATATCCCCTGACTCGAGAGATATTATTTTTTCAGTATATTATTAATTATTAATAGCCGATTTTGATGCTCTGCTATACAAATGCAGAACTGGAGGCCTACTTCAGATTCGTATTACTTGGTATATAAAACACCTTGTTTCCATCTTAAAAATTTGCCTTTTAGAACGAATTTTTAATTAAAATATTAATCTTATATATTATATGCTAGAAAATGCAGTATATTGTTCAGCGTATTTGACATTTTTTGCTCTAAAAATCGTCTTTGTTAATATGATTTTTAAGGAAACGTTCCATCTCGTAACAACAGACAGCAGTCATATGTCGACATCGTAAAAAAATAAAAGCGTGCGCATGCGTTGCTGCAATTTTTTGTGAAGTTGTGACAATGCCAGGGCTGGCGAGAGCTGCCACGGGCCCCGGGGAAGGATTGGTATATTGGCCCCCTGTTTACTCGGTATTTTATTATGAATGTTTTTTGTGTACGTAACGAGCGAACTGATTATATGTCCAAGTCACTATTCAAAACGTACAGTATGATAATCTCTTTAAAATGCATGTTCATTAATTATATTTCCTCTCTGTTATTTATTCAATTGCTTTATTAATTTTTTTAGAGTTTATCCCCCCCCCCCTCTTTCCGGGCCCCCTAGAGGTCCGGGCCCCGTGGATTTAACCCGGCTTCCCCGCCCTCTTGGCGGCCCTGGACAATGCACAGTGCTGACTAGTGCCTACACAGTTCAGCTAATTCTCTCTAAGTCAGGATTGAGTGCAGATGTTTATTAATGCTATTTTTATTTAACTTTTGATCTTGTTCATCTTGAGATCAGTTTATATAGGAATTATTTACAATACCTTGATAACAGTTTCTTTCTAAGCTAAGTTATTATCATACTGAAGTAATTTGCAGCTCATATTCAATGATATAGATAATGACTTCCATTAAGGTTATTCCAGCAGGCACTATAACATTCTTTTTATTTTCAGGAGAAATGAAGCGGGCTGGGGAAAAAAGGCAAAGTACTTTGTCAGCTTATGTGCTGAAAAGAAGCAGACAGTCGTGTGAGGAACAGAAGGAAGCTGAAACTCCTGTACTCTCTGATAAACAGGTTTCTGATTTATGAAGTTTAGAGGAAGAATCTTCTTCTATTACAGGCCAGTGTTCGATGGATCCCGACAAGTATGACATCGGGAGATTTATTGGTGTTGAAGTTGATGGGTTCTTAGAGACTTTAATCCCCCCCACCCCCACCCCTGAAAATAAATCCTGGATACGGGCCTGCTGGATGGAATGATTTTATTGCTCCCCTGAAAAGGGAATCAAAAGATAGTCTACTTATGATATATGGTGTCTCTTTGGTTAATCGAGAATAGGACCAGCTTACATGAATATAAGTAGAAGTAGAGCTCATTATAAAGCAGCCATAGGGCGATGTAAGCAGGAAGAAGATTCCATTCTAACAGCAAAACCCTGTGGTAATAAAAATTTTGGGAAATTTGTTAAGAAAGAAACGGATGCCAAGAATGCCATCCCATCAACAACTGATGGAGTGTCTGAGGAGGAAGAAATAGCTAAGGTATAGAGAATTCGGTACTCAAGCATCCTTATCGTGAGGAAAGTTAATCTTAATGTGGGCTGCAACCAGGGGCGCATTTACAGTGTGTGGGGCCTTGGGCAAACTATTTCTCGAGATGTATTATTTTAGTGTGTTAATGAATGACAATATTTTGTAATGCACATAACAGATATATTTTTTTAACACACACAAAACACATGCGGAAGCCATTCGGTTTATTAATGTGATATTAAAGACTATAACTTAACTATGTACACATACAGTGTATACAGCTACACTAGTAGGCTACACAGTTGTAATGCACTTGATAAACATCTACACAGTTATTGTAATGCACTTAATAAACAGCTACACAGTTGTAATGCACTTAATAAACAATTAAACTGTACAGCTTACTGTACTGTAGATAGAGTGTAGATTTGTAATGAATATTACGTAGGACGCTTCCTGGCTTTTTGTTTGGAAAACTGCGTATTTGTATCCTCGAAACTCACCGACTGCAACACCTCATGCTCTATATTTAACAGCGCCAGGGACGAATGGCGCTCCTGGCCCATTGTGGAGCGAAGGTAATTTTTGATCAGTTTGAGTTTCGAGAATGAACGTTCACCAGAACAGTTCGTGACAAACATACACAGGTATATTCTCATTGCTATTTCCATGTTTGGAAATGTTCCTTTCAGTTCGTTTGTGTTCATATGCCGATAAAATCTGTTGCACATGTCTTCACGTTCCGTCTGGGATTCTGTTTCACTTTCGGTGAGTTTCATTAGGGCAGCGAACTGCACAACTTCTGTTACCAGCTCTTTCTCCAGATCAGCCGGATAGCATTCTACTAGATGTTCAGCTGACCGTCGAAGACTGTCGATGTCCAGGACTAGAAGGAAATACAAAAATCCAAACCTTTTCTGCAGGACAGCGTACGCTTCTAGACGAGTGTTCAGAGTGGTACACAGTTTATCAATTATCGGTAGAAATGCAGTGGTCCGAAATGAATCTCTTGGTGTTAGGTTCGTATCTTCGGCAGTTCCAATTTCGTCATGATGGCGCTTTCTCTTCTTTGTGCGTTGAGTTGATTCCTTGTATACTCGATGACCACACTTTCCGATGCCCTGGTCCTCGAATTCGTCAAATCTTGATCTGAGATCTTCAACAAATTGCAGTAGTGATTTCAGCAAGAGGGTGGCTGAGTCTAACGACATTCCTTGTTTTTGCAGAGATGCATTCGTTTTTTGAAATCGTTCGAGAATAGTGTTCCATAAAACCAATAAAATGGCTGTTTCGAGTTGTTGAAGCTGTTTAGACAATCCCCTGGCTTCGATCCTGGCTTCCGCAGTTTGGCTGGTATCTGTTGCTAGCTCATCCAGTACCACGATATTCTCGGCGTAGCCTTCGGTTAAAGATTGGACGGCATCTGATCTGGCTGACCAGCGGGTATCGGAGAGACCTTTGTCGACCTTTAGTTTCTCACTACGGGAACTACTATCGAGAACCTCTACATGTCGACGCCATCGGTATGTCGAGGAGACGAGAAACGTGTAGACATTCCGAATGAGCATAAACAATTCAACGGCTGCTGTGCAACTGTCCACTGCTGATTTACCAACAAGATTTAGTGAGTGGCACATGCATGGCACAAACTCAGCATACGGAGATTTTGACTTGATGTGGCTCTTTACGCCGTTGTATTTCCCTGCCATATTGCTTGCGTTATCATAAGACTGTCCTCTGCAGTCTCCAATTCGAATGCCATGCGTCTCCAGAAAGTTGAGGACCACGTCGGCGATTCTTTTCCCTGTATGTGTGTTCATAGGTATGAAGTGTAGAAATCGCTCGACGGACCCAGACTCAACCACATATCGGACGGTGAAGCACAGTTGATCGGTGTGGGAAACGGTCGAAATACGATTGGCCGACAGACAACTGGTTGACAGGACAACTGGTCGACAGGACAACTGGTCGACAGGACAACTGGAAAGGCAAAGGATCAAACATGAAAAATAGAAAGTTTGTAGTACTGTATATCGTCTTTTGCAATATCGGCTCTCTTTCTGTTAACCAACGAAAATATCACGACTTAACCTAACCGATCGTCAAAGGTGGACAGTTGCCCTAACCGGTCATTCAATAATTTGCATCTTTTGCAATATCGGCTCTCTTTCTGTTAACCAACGAAAATATCACGACTTAACCTAACCGATAGTCAAAGGCGGACAGTTGCCCTAACCGGACATTCAATACTTTTCCCGTAGATTTCGATTAATTTTAAGCAACTCGTATAGAATAATTGTTTTCACTCTACCACTGCACCCTTTGCGCTTTTCACATCTCCAATAAATTGTATTTTCTCTTATTCTATCAACTAAGTATGCGAATCCTTCATACAGAAGTTTTCTGGCACCTCTCTCTGTTTTAATGAATTCCATAATACTGTTTGTTTGTTTTTTCTGTTTAAGGTGCTTCAACCCTGCTGGATTATTGACACCATCCATAATACTGATATGGGTTTGGGAAATCAAACTCGTGATTTAAACTACTCCGTGATCGAGACTATTCTGGAAAAAGGAAATTTCTCGAAGAGGAAATTTTTCGAACATATTGAAAACAGAAGTATTTAGACTAATCGGGAAAAGAGGAAATTAAAAAATGATCTTTATATAATTCTATAATTATTATATACTTATTTTATAATTATAATATATATATAATATATATATTATATTTATATTGTCGACCAATTGTCTGTCGGCCAGTTGTCCTGTCGACCAGTTGTCTGTCGGCCAATCGTATTTCGACCAACTGTCTGCATACCGTTGGAAACATCAGGCGTAGAGTCGACGGATAGAGAGTAGTATTTTGACTGCTGGATTTCTCGCATAATCGTCTGAAGTACTTTATCGGCCATCAACAGTATGAGTTCCTCGCAAATGAAATGAGAGAGATACGAGGTGTGTCCGCTACCTTTGTTGGCATGCTCGCTTATATGCGGCAGCTAGAAAACTGTCATACTTACTTAAAACAGACCACCAATAAGCGAGTGTAAACTCAATTGTATTGTTTTATTAGATCAGTCTCATTCAAATATGATACAAAATAAAAATCTAATTTGGGTACAACAGTTATCACAGAAAAATTTTCAAACAATTACGAATAACTTGCCAATTAAAAGAACTATCAGAATAAGATAAAGAAGTGATATGTCTGCACCAGTACTGAGGGCATCTATGAAACCCATTATAACTACAAATTTGGAAGTACAATGTATACGGATGAAGACTCAAAATAGAATTTGAATAAAATAAAATAACCATGATCTACGAGTATTTACAAAAACAAAACTTGTTTTCAGAGGCATACACATCATTCAAACAGGGCACTTGCACTCAATGGCGTACATAAGGGAGGGGGGGCATAGGCCCCCCCCATTGTCAAAATTATTACTACTCTCATTAAAGATATTTGAAAAAGAAATTTCCAAAACTCGATAACTTTGCAACATTCACCACAAAAAAAAATTTGATATCATATGGAATTTCAATTATTTCATGGTTACCAAGACATTTTATTAACTCAAAACTCAAAAGCAATTTTGGCTGGCATAGGAACGTTTATATATGTCTTTATACGTACGATTAATTTGTGCAAATTTAATTCTTTGCCCATAAATTGAAAATAAAATACAACTGAAGCCTTCCAAGATGCAATTCATTTTGATTCCAAATCAATCATCATCAATTTTGAGCTCACACACACACACACACCACACACACACACACACACACACACAAAATATATATATATATATTGTGTGTGCGTGTGTGTGTGCCCCCCCCTTTAAGAAATGCTGTGTACGCCCCTGCTTGCACTTGAAAAAAAAGGGCACTCGCAAGAAATTGAGGGAGGGTCCAGACGTCGCTGATCCCCCTCCCTTCTAGGCCCGCCTATGGTTGTTTCTTGGATTAAAGAAAAACATATGAAAGAGTAAATCACAATATTTTATTTAAAAAGTCAGAAATCACGAATGTTCCACTGTATATTTTAAATATATTGAAATTTTGGTACATTCACCACACATTTATGGTTCGATCGGAAAATGTATTGCCCGAATGTTTTGGTTCGTCATATGGAGTTAGACAAGGCTCCATGTTCTCTCCTTTGTTGTTTAATGTGTATATTGATGGATTAATTACTTTTCTTAATGAGGCAAGAGTATAACTTGGTCTGTGACACTGATTTGGTATTAATAACGCCTCCGGTTAAATGTCTGGGTTATCGGATCAAATGTAGAATTCGGACCCCAGCCTTCTTTAGTTAGCTTTATAAGGCTAACTAACGAAAATATCATGACCTAACCTAACCAATCGTCAAGGGCGTACAGTTAACCTAACGATTGGTTAGGTTAGGTCGTGATATTTTCGTTAGTTAGCCTTATAAAGCTAACTAAAGAAGGCTGGGGTCTGAATTCTACATTTGATCCGGGTTATCTTATAAAAATTTGCGAATTATGAGTATATTCACAGAACGATGACATTAATTTTAATGTTACTAAAACTAAGAGAGTGGAGGGAAATGGCTGGAGTGGAACGGAATATAGTGGAGAGAGTGCACGATGCACAGAGGAGATGGTACGGGCATGTTGAGAGGATGGAGGCGGAGAGATGGCCAAGATTGACGCTGCATGGACGAGTACACGGAAACCGCCCGAGAGGACGACCGAGACGGACATGGCTGCGGGGGTTCGGCGAGGCTAATGAAGGTTTAACGACCAGAGAGCTGGTGGATCTGGCGAGGGATTGAGACGAGTGGAGGCAATACCGACATATCAGATTGGACCCTACCTGAAACCTCAGAAGGGACATAAGTCAGTAAGTCAAAACTAAGGTTATGCAATTTCATTCTAAAAGCTCAAATCAGACAGCTCTTATTATTTTCAAAATGAGAGACGAACCAAAAGAGAAAGTACCGAAGTTTAAGTATAAGGTCAAATTATCACCATCTCCTCGAGTGACGAATCAGACATAAGGAAACAAACATGATTATAAAGAACTTCAGATTCCCTTTTTCTCGTACTTTCTGCTCTAATATTTATAGGCAACAACTCTGAATTAATTATAAAAAAGTTTTTGCAGAACCCTAAATTTGCTTTATAAAATAAGTTACTTCCAAGATGCTCAGCCCCCCTCAAATGTTAGCTATCCGCAACGTTTCAAGCTTTCTTGAAGTAACAAGACGCGTTCATTACAGGTTAATGCAAAAAGTTAAAAACTCAGACAATCCAATTGTCCAAGCTATTCATCAGTCCCGCTTTACGTGTTCTTCTAGACCAGCGGTTCTCAAACTGGGGTACGGCGTATTCCCATGGGTACGCCATGGAATCTTAGTGGGTACACGAAGGGGTCCTGAAAATATAACCCTTTTAATTTTATATACGATTAACAAACGGCCACGAGTCTCACGGTCGTAAAGAAAGTAAAAATCCTCTCTCTCTCTCTCTCTCTCTCTCTCTCTCTCTTCTCTCTCTCTCTCTCTCTCTCTCGAAAATCCAGAAAATCTTGTGAAAGAATTCAAGGGGTATAGAAGAAGAAAAAGTTTGAGAACCGCTGTTGTAGACTATGGACTTCTTGGTATAAAAGTGTTTGTCTATAGCTCCACTTAACACCTGCAGTATATTGGCTTTTTCATTACATGAACTTTTTAGTTTTTAGTTTTAGTATTGGTTTTGGGTACTTTTTATTAGTAATTTTATTATTAATCGTTTCATTACGCGCATTACTGTTATTTCTTTTTCAGTCTTCAACGATTTTTCATTTTGTTTTTTTTAGTTTTAAAATTTTTAATTAGTTGTACTGTTATTGCTTCAATGAATATTATAATTTTTGTAAAGGATTTGTCTCCTACCAATAAAATTCAGCACTATCATTACTATATAATATATATATATATATATATATATATATATAATATATATATATATATAATATATTAGTGGTGGACCGGATGTCAGTTTTTCAACATCTGCGGATGCGGATGCGGATTTTTAATTTCAATATCCGCGGATGCGGATGCGGATATTTAGTTAATCTATCAATATAATATAGAATTATGAATTATTACTATTATGGCAGGCAATGCATAAGAATTAAAATTAATATTAATGTTCTCATTATGATAAAAATAATAACTTTCTCAAGAGTTTCAGCCACAGAAAATTCAATGAAACGAGTTTCATTGAATTTTCTGTGTTACCAGCTATTTATATTTTGACGTTTATATATTTGTTTGTTCATTAATAATTAATACTTTACATGGAATGTGCATGACTGGGCCTTACAAGCTATTTTATAAACTAATTTAATTGTAAATTGCATAATTTATTAGAGGTAATATCCGCATAACATCCGCAGTCAGAAGTGCGGATGCGGATGTAAAAAATGATGCGGATGCGGATATCCGGTCCACCACTAATATATATATATATATATATATATAATATATCATTATTAACCTCTTAACGACCGAAGTTTTTGTAGGGTTATTAAGTTATGAGTGCGTGTATTGGAAACGGTCTATATTCGACCCAATGGTTCAAACGAGGTTAACTTGCATTGTTGAAATTTTTCGAAAAATGCATTTACAAAAAAATTAAAATAAAAAAGAGAAAAACACGTATTTTGTTTGATCATTGCGTACTCCTGATAACTCTAATACGTAGCTTTAGGGATACCTACAGTATACCCCTCGTAAGCCTAGTTGGAAATCCCCGATCTACATCAATAAACCTTTCATTAAATGCAAAAATTACAATAGTACAGTATGTATTATATACTTCACTTTCGATTATCACAACACTAAAAATTTCAACGGCCAAAATTTGACCTGAAAAACGTTAACTAACGAAAAAAGTACGTTATCTTTCTGTCCGAAAATGTGTAAACTACAATGACAGATAAAATATTTAATAAGGGGTATGTCGTGGTCAATGTCGGAACAGCGCTACCCGTCGATCAGCGAAGTTACGCGACAGTGGGTCTGGAGTGTAATTGGATGGGAGACTGTCCTCCGCATCCAGATTATGTAGTGACCCCGTGGTTCGGGTTCCACGTAAAGCTCTAGGTCCCCTCTGTCATATGACTTAATATGTTGTGAAAAGTTAAAAAAAAACGATAAAAACAAAATATATATTTAATACACTTCCGAAAGTTTACAGTGATGACTATGACGTAAAACCGAAAAGAGAGTTTGAAAGTGACCTTCGGCTGCAGTGAAAATGGTCTCGCCCTAAATTGATTGAATATTAATAAGCAGTTTAATGAGGAGGAATTAATAAATAATTAATTAGTAAATTAATAAATTAATACATTAACAAATAATTATACTCGTAAATCAATTAATTTAAAATTATGTACAATTTTGTAAATTTTTATTTTCTGTTTATTATTATTATTATTATTATTATTATTATTAATAATTATTATTATCATTATTATTATTGTTGTTGTTATTTGCCATTTTCACGTCTCTTATGTGATAAATAAACTAAATCCCATCAACTTTGCCTATAAAGCTTCCATGCTTCCAACGTCATATTCAGATTAGAATACCAAATATCAAATATCTAAATTGTATAGAAAAAAATATTAAAAAATATTGTAAAAATCTGTCACTTCTATTCTTTTTCTGAATAAAGATTTTTGTTTGTTTTTGTTTTGTTATTTAAATCAGAAAATAAAATTTTTGCTGAATCTAGGTTAAAATCAGGAAAAGAAGTTGCCACAAAAACGAAATGACAGAAACTGGCAGAGAACCACAATGAAGTCATTCAGAGCCCGTTGAGAATTCAATTATAACGTGTCCTTCTAAAAACAGAATTGAGTTCAGGATCTGTAACTATAGAGCGAAATGGGACGTGATCTACGCGATAATGTTCCTAATCAACGTGAAGACCGTAAAAAATGTATATCTGAAGACGTTAATCTAAGTCTACAATGGAACAAAGAGTAATGCACAAATTTTGAAGAGTCGTCGTTGCTAACGGGCGTGTAATTAAAAACACATATGACGTCATCATTCATAAGGAGTTAAGAAAATCAAAGAAATTTACGTCTAAATCTTTAGTGTTTTCGCTTTATTTATTTTTACAGCTTAATTTGGAATAAGAAGAATAAAAAGTTTTAATAAGTTGGTCGAGCAAATATAGCAACATCCGCTTTGAAGTGGTGTTACGCCAATACGTCAGTATTTCTTAGGAATGTTAATAGAAGTTATTTCTCTTAGGTATAAATCCCACCCAGTAGCTCAGTACTATCGGTATCGGAATCTGCACCACCTATTACTATTACTACTACTACTACCACTATTATTACTTATTATTTATAAACACTAACTGAAAAAATTCATAATCCAAGCAACTTTCTACAATCTCCTCCAATTGAGGAGTCGAGTATGTAATTTGAATACAGTATAAAAATATGAATCTTTCATCTCTTTTTGTACCTCATTTATTTATAATAATTTTGAAACTGAAATGTGAAAATGTAGTCTGGTATGACTCCTCAAATGAGTATCGGGAACATTACAAAGGCTTTCTATTCAATAAATGTTCCTTAGTTCCGTTGTGTGTAGGATCGACGTTGAGTATATACTGTAAAAATGTTACACTATATTTCAAGTACTAGTACCTAACCACCAAACTAAACTTAAAACTAGGACGAACTCAAGTACTATACGAGTGTAATAATGCATTTTAACTTGAAAATAGTTAACAAAATTCTTCCAAACATTTTAAGATTTTTACAATGAAAATTAAATACATTTTTTAGCTAAATTGTGTCAAAATACTTTTTTGTTCTTAAAATTTTGCATCTTTTATTTAATTTATATCTATACATACAGATATCTATAGATACATACAGAGACATACAGGGTAATTCAAAAGTTTCGCCTCAAAACAAACTGTACAATAAATAATTTTGAGCCAGGGCTTTTGACTAAACCTAAATATATATATAGGGTGGCCCAAAAGTAGGTATACAGTTTCATATAATTTTCATACATATATAAAGTAGGTATACAGTTGATGATTTATTTAATGAAACTTTACACATAACATGTGTTAATCACGCAGTCGTTCATTATTATTTACCCTGAAAGGAAAACGAATTTAAAAAATCAACATATAAAACTGTATACCTACTTTTGGGCCACCGTGTATATATATACATATACCTACCTATAATATACATACCTATAATATATACATATACCTATATATGGAAATATATAGGCCCTATATATATATATATATATATATATATATATATATATTAGGGTGATGCAAAAGTGGGGGAGTAAAATTTTTTTGTTTCAAATTTTTGAGATACCCTCTCATTTGGTTTAATTTGGTGGAAAAATGATCCTGGGGAAATTTCGGGTCAAAATTCGAATATTTGGAGGTCGCGCCCGCCATTTGAAAATTTGCTGATTTCCATGACACCCAGGAGGTACAGCAAGCGTCACGTTACTTTTTTTTGAGTGGAAGTTCCCCACGAGGCCTATCATACCACTTCCTCTTTTCCATTTGTTCATAAAACAGATACAATACAATATATATTTACAATAGATACATAGAATGGATATACTCGTAAATTTTACTGTTGCGTCAAAGATACGAGAGTTTTCTTAGTTTTGTCCGGAAGCTTCTTCCGATAATTTGATACAACTTGCAGTAGATATTGCTTCTGTTGTTCATCATTGGTAATTAATTTGTTATAATCTTCAATCAATTTCACTCCTCTTTCAGCAATATCATTAACAACTTTCATGTGATTCACTACGTTCTTTGCAACCCAATAACTCTCATCGAGAAGCCAATCTTCTACTGGTTTGCTCAAGAACGTTGAAGACAATCCGAGTATACTGAAGAAGGACTTTGTGTTAGCAGTTACAAAATCTTCAAGCTGCTTATTGTCAATAGTTTTGATGTCTATTTGTGTCTTCTTTGGAGGATCTGGCTCCGAAGATTTTGTAAGAGCCTCCTTCATTTTTCTTTTGGTGTCAAAGCTGATTTTATCATCAAAGAAAGCCAATGCGATCAACTCTTCTGAGAGATACCACAAATGATTCTTGAATTTTTCTAAAGCAGCATTTGCTAGTTGTTCATTTGTGCTTTTGTAGCTGTGAAGATTCTTGAGAAGACTCAGATCATTTCGTGGAGCACTTGCTGCGCAGGGTGCTGAAAACCAATGCTTAATATAAATTGAAACAGAAAACCAACAAATTTCTTTTAGATTTCTTTCTTCTATTGCTGTTATTTTGAACTGACTTTTGAACATAAAGATTTCATTGAATAAATGACTTTCGCCATCCAACGGGCTCTATGATAAGCCCCAGGCTTCCTGAATTTTATTCCAGTCGTTGGAGTACCGCCAAGCAAGATGATTGTCAGTTCCAATAACTCTCTGTAATCGTCGCGAGGTTGATCTTCATTGATTTTTCTGCTGCAAAGTTGATGATTTCCTCTTTTTCCTTTTGTGGATAATTTTCTAATTTATCGTATGAAGTTAGATTAATCTTATTCCAGTTTGTTTTGAATCTTTTGAATAACTGAATGTCAGGGCCTGATGAAGCCTGTAATGCAGGGGATACCACTGCTTCCAACATGATTTCAAGGATATGGTGTCGACAAGGACACCACAACAAATCTTTCTCCATTTTCTGTTCAATTAGGACACAAGCTCCGTTTTTACGACCTGTGTTCGATGCAGTTGTATCGAAACACATGCCTTTTACCTTATCTATTAGATTCCAATCAATGATCGCCTGATGTACTGCATTTGCAGTATCCTTTCCTGTGCCATGATCTATATTTGGCACTCCAAGCAGTTGATCTTCTCCACTGCCAGAGATTAGGACTGGCAACCGATCAACAACCTCATTCCCGGTAATGTCTTCGAGGAGTTTGCCATCCCAATGAACAATCAAGGTTTGTCAGCTTGAAATTCTTCTTTCAAGTTTTCACTGAACTTCTTTCTTGATTTCTGTCTTGCCCTGCGAATCGATGAGTAGCTAACATTGTAATTCTCTGGATCTTTTCCAACATTTGCGATCGTTGGAATAATTATTAAAGAGGCTGATCGGTCGCTGATCTTAGCAACATCCAATGAGGAAAGCAGATTTTCATTCATAATCTTGAATTTTTTTCTTGGAAGGCCTCTTTTGGATGTTGAGGGCGCTTCCAGATCTACTTCTTCTTCCGTAGATGCAGGTGAATCACTGCAGGAACTGCTGCTGCTTGCAAGAACAACTGTTTCATCAAATGCACTTGATTCATGTAACCTTTTCTTATCCATTTTTTCATGTCTCTTCGCAGCTTCCTTTCGACGTTTTTCTTCATCCTTATCAACTGCCATCATTTTACCCTTTCGACCTTCCCTTTGTAGCCGTAGAAACTCTCTATCTTCCTCAATAGTTATTAACTCGTTAGCATTTGCATGCGCAATATCAAAGAGTCCATCCAATTTTTCTTTCCATGTATTCTCTTTCTCTATTGAAAACTTCGATTTTTTTCCTTTGCTCTTCTTCAGCCCTTGCCACTCATCATACAGTTTATTTAATTTCTTCACAACATTACATTTCTGGGTTGTTGGTATTCCTGCTCTCTGCCACACTTCCAATACATCATTAACGGTTGAAGTTAATGCTTCTCTGACAGTTTCATTCTTGATATGTTTATAATTCATGAATAAGGAAATTACTTCTTTCTTTGATGGAAGCTTACTTTGATTCAATTTATCTATTTGTTGACCGATCAGCCAGATATCTGTTGAGCTTCTTGATCTCATTTTTGTCACAATTAAGATAGAGGAAATAGAAGAGAAATTGAGGCGGAGAGACTCACTGATATAGCACCTCTCCTGGACACTGCCACAAGCACACTGCGATACCGATTTCCTTGAACGCTATTTGCTCATATACGCATCACCTACCACTCTGCCTGCAGCAAACCTGCACAAAACCTGCAACCTGCAACAAACCTGCAACAAAAATAAGAACAAATTCAAAAAATTTGATTTTACTCTAATTTTTTGTAATTTTCAAATTTCCAATTGGCGGGCGCGACCTCTGAATGTTATTTGTTTGACCTGGAATTTCTCACAGGGTGTTTTTGTGACAAATTGGAACAAATGAGGGGGTATCCCTAAAAATCCACGATGGTCATGATTTGTGCATCACCCTAATATATATATATATATATATATGTTCCCCGAAGAGGAAGGAAGTGGCTAATAATTGTATGGTGTTCTTCTTTTGTATTGTTAAACTTGCATTGTAATCCTTTGTGTTCAGCGTTTAGGGCTCACCTGTATAAGTGTATATATTATATTAATGCTCCCATTTTTGTTTAATATTTACCTGTTACGCAACTTTTCTTTCTGAACAACTGGTCCGACATCACTGCTCTATATATTTAGAAGTATTCTCGTCCTGGTGGTTGCAGTGTTAAGTTGACAGCTCCAAAGTTCTGACGAACTTTCTCGTTCGAGTCTCATCACAGTCCAAACTTTAGTTCCACCAAACAAAAAATAGTCAAAATGAGGTAATCGTATTTTATTTGTTAATTTTGTATTTATTTATTTATTTTGGCCAGTGTTTTTACTACTTCTCTTGTCTGCAATATTAATATGACCATGACCATTTAAATTATGTTTGATTAATTAGTTTTTCAGATGTATGGATTTTAAAAAAAATTGGTACCTCGCTTACGCGGAGATGCGAACGTGTGTGTGTGTGTGTGTGTGTCTGTGATTGTAAACAAATTTCTAAAAATATAAATAAATTATGAATAATATTTGTATTTTAGAAGTTTGAAATTATACATAGATAATTAAATACACGGTAGTCACGTTACAAACATTAGTTAGAGTAAGTTATCCTGTTAAATAATGAAATCCTTTATGTATATTTCTATCATATATATCGTTGTTGTGGCGAGAGACAAAGTAAGAAATATGAGAAATGACTATACCATTTTTATTTCTACGTTTAAGTGATATAACTGTAATAGAGAACTTACATATGTTCAAATCTAGTTGATTCATCTAGTTCAGTGGTTCTCAAGCTTTGTTGTATGGTTACCCAAAACCAATTCTAATCCAGCTCCATTATCCCAATCATTAGATATTTTTGTTTATATATAACTTCTGGATTATCATAATATTGTTTTTTTAGAATTTCTGGATCGCGTGTTATTATCCCACAAAATAATTGTCATTACTTCAGTTGGGTAATTTAACCCTAGGTTGAGAACCACTGAATTCTAGTTGATGGATTGCTTCTTCCAGTACTACTCACAATTTTTACAATGAAAGTTCACTTCAGTAAATTATGTACGTGTGTAGATATATGGAAATATGCTTATTAATCTGAAACTGAACTATCAGGCAAATCTCGCTCGTCCTTATGTTCATAGCTGCCATTTTGAGCATTGCTTTCGCCAGATCCATGTCGCCATCGGAATCAAGGTCAGTAAAAGAAAATCTATTTAAAAACAATATCAAAATTAATTTGCAAATTTAAAACTTCTCTAAAACTGCCTCAACATTCTAATAAATGAAGTAGTCCAGGGTCTCGGTTATTTTTCATATTATCAGTGTATACCATCAGGTAACTGAAAACTGGGAGGATAGAAATCTTAAATGTGGTAGCCGTAGTTGGCATGGTCGCCTAAAGCTGTTGTGTTGATTACTTTTTGATTACTGTTTGCTTTTTGTATGATTTTCTGAAAGGAAGTTGGTAAAATTGTAAGCCCGGTGGATACGTCAAATGACAAAAACACAACAGCTTTGGGCGACCATACCAACTACGGCTAACACATTTGAGATGTCTACCCTCTCGCGATTTTCATTGGCTTGATGGTATAGCTTGATAATATGAAGTGTAACCGAGTGTCTTTTCTTATGCACACAGGAACCTCCTTAGAGGTTATATATATATATATATATATTATATATATATATATATATATATATATATATATATATATATATATATCATTAAAAATTAACAGAAGTTTCAATGAATTATTCTTTCACTTATAAAAGCACTATGCCCGGTTTTTTTTTTGGTGTGGAGAAATTCATAAGTTGAATTTAATTTTAAAAATTGTCAGGAAAACTCTTTATTGCCAATACCTTCCATGTTGTAACGAATCTAAATTAACGATACATCACCACCTTTATTAATGTCAACCAATCATCGCATGACACCCGAGTTGTCAATCATTTTTAAAGATAATTAATAAATAGCTTTTATTTAAATCTCAGTATTTCTTTAATGTTCTCTACAGAATTTATTTTTCCATGTATGTAATGTAAATTATATGATTTACATTTGCTTCGTTATTTTATTTTTAAAGGAAAATGAAGTTAGGGTGAGTTAGGCTAAGCCGAGTTAGAACAAATATATAAAGTTGTACTATGGGACGCACGTCCTAAAACTCTTCCAACCTATCCAGAAATCAATAATAATTCAAACCCAACACATTTCCTAGAAATGGTACATACGTAAATTTTGTTCCAATTTTATCATTTATATAAGAAAATTTGACTAAGTTTAACGACAATAATGGGCAATTTCCTTTTATTTAAAAAAAATAAATTGCTTATTATACTTTTAATAGAGCATACAACCATAGGTAAATGTTTTTTTGTAGGTTAGGTTAGAGTAATTACCTTAGAAATTTTGTTTTTCCACCCTAAACATTGGACTAGTTCGTGTAGCGTATACGTAGATATTTGGGCGACTAATTATAGTAGCCGAAATCCATATTGGGCTCCAAATAAATCGCCCAACAGAGCATACAACCACATGTAAGTGGTTTTTTTGTAAGGTTAGGTAGGTAGGTTAGGTTGCTGTAGGTTAGGTTAGGCTAGATTTATTTGGAGCCCAATATGGATTTCGGCTAATATAATAAATCGCCCAAATATCTAAATATCTAATGAGTCTATACGCTACACGAACTAGTTCCATGTTTAACTATTATATTTATAGATTCATTTACAATTTATATTTACCAAAATTACTTATTTATGGCATAAAAAGCTATTTGGAATTTATTGATCATTTTATTTTTTGTAAAATAAAACAAAAAAGTGTCCACTATTATTAACTTTTACCGAAAATTTTAATAGTCGTCTTTGTAAATGAACGTTATGTTAAGTTATGCCCGGTTAAGTTAGATCTAGTTAAGTTAAATTATATAAAATTTGATTAAGTTCAGTTAAAGCATATTATTTTTCGTCGCAAGTCTAAACATTTATTGACACAGGTCTAAACATTTGGTGGGAAAATTTTGCATTCGTTTCACGAAATAATTGGTTCTTCTTAATACTGTTTCCTTTTCTTTTAATAAGTGTATATTTTGTAATCGAGTTATGAAGTATTTAATTAAAAGTAACATCTTACTTTACAGATCCAACATGGAATCACTCATTGAAAAAAGGTAGGAAAATGTCTTGTAAATTCGTATATACATAATGAATAAACAAGTTCCTAAAAAATTTGCACATTCAGATCTTAATTTGTAAGAATATAGTTATCCTCAAAAACAAGTCAGATATCGACTTTGTATAGTAACAAAAATAACAACAACGACACAAATGCAACTACTACTACTGCTACTACTACTACTACTACTACTAATAATAATAATAATAATAATAATAATAATGTAACCGCCTCTCCAAGGTTTCCTATACAAGTCGTGATACAACAGTTTAAGATTCCACCATGGTTTGATGTGGGAAATGTACTCTTTGTACACAGGTGTTCACCGATTCGATAAACGTATTATGTAAATACAAAAAAGGCAAATTCCTCAGTATGTAATGTGTGCGCATAGTTACTGGAATATCACCTTAGATTTATGTCTAAATACTCCTGTGCTAAAATTTGAAAATGCACTTTTTCGTAATGCAGAATTCAGAGTACTTGTTTGTAAAGTGTTAAAGAAAAGGTAACTGTGGTTGAGAATTATTGGAATAGTAAATAGTTTTGACCATTATGACCCAAATAAATTACTAAACACGGAATGAAAGCAATCAACTGAACTCTTTCAGTCATTTAATATATTAGAAGCGTTTCAAACTGAAAGGAGTGGAACCGAACTTCATCAGCTACTCACTTAACAAAGGGCCGGATTAAGGCTGTGAGGGGCCTAAGGCTAGTACGAGGGAAGGGCCTATATATGTACTATATATTGTATATAATTCATAAAATTTTCAAACAAATAGAAAAGTATATTTGTCCACATTTAGCAACTAACAAAAATCAAAGCTATGTGCAAAAATAGCATACAGTTCAAATGGAGAATGATTTCTTCCTTCCTGACTTTAAATTGTGATATCAAACAAAACAGTCCCCTTTCTCCGACAAGCTAAATGATCATTACACTAGGCCCAAATTCCCAACGTCTAAAAAACAGTTTTGGAAACAGATTAACCCTTTGAAGCCAATCATATAAAAATAGATAAAAATGATACGTCCATATCGACAATAATACACCAATTACACCATCAAATATAATGACATATAAAAAGACCTCTTAACTAAAACTAAAAAAACTCTTATTTTCCACTTCTGAACATATAATTATGTAGTTATACCTCCTTAACTTCGGCCCCGCCTCTAGGTCTGGCTTGGTGTAGGAGCGAGTTGCTCTCTTGCCTTCTCCACCGCACATAGCCAGGTACACCCAGCTGTATATGATATTATTTAACCAACCTTGTGACAAAGATTTAGGGCTTATGATATAAAAATTATAGTCTAAACTCCAGGGTCTAAAAAATATGAGGGCCTAAGGCTACAGCATTATTAGCCTAAAAAGAGTTAATCCGGCGCTGTATATAGCCAACGTCTGTAGCTCAGTGGGTAACGCCGTTTCCCTTAAAGCGAAGGGATGACATTAAGGTCCGTTGTTCGAATCTTAATGATGTTGGTAGTAATAATAATTCAGATGGTGGAGCAATGGGCCACATTAGTTTGACCTGAACGATATGCCAGTTTATGGCCCTCCAGGATATATATATATATATATATATATATATATATATATATATTATGCGCCTCGGTGGTATAGTGGTTAGCGTCTTGACTACGAATCCATCGGCCCCGGGATCGAGACCCGGTGACGGAAGGCGACGCGCAGCAAAACCCAGCTGTTCATCCTTCCACACAATAAAAAAGAAGTTGGTTGGTAGATAAATGGGTACCCTGGGTAGCTTAGTGGTTAAGACGCTGGGCTGCTGGTGGGACATGGTTTGGATTCCACGTTAAACTGTAGATCTAAGGTGGAGTGATAAGTTTGACGATCGTCAGAATGAACAATTCGGGTGGAAGCAAAACCAAGGTAACCAATCAAGGTATAATAGTTATGGGTATTTTGCGTTAATAATATTTTTTATTTAGCGTTCAGATAACTGATGATATGAGCGGCTATATAACTCAAGAGAAGGTGAAAATTGTTATGTTACATGTTACTGGCAGAAACCAGATGGAGGCATGTCAGTTTTTCCATGAACGACACGCAGATTTGCTGACTTGGAAAGGACGTATCAGAGTGTCGTTTATGAAGTAACTGACATGCCTCTCTCTGGCTTCTACCAGCAACATGAAGAGTAGGTTGTAGACACCAATTCACAGATAAGTACTCCGGGGGAATCGTTAGGCACTGTCTTTAAGGGCCTCGGTGTCCCCTTGGGAGAGGACCATAAATATCCCAAATTCTAGTCCACCCCCTGCTGCCGGTACCTGGAACACAGACCCGGTCAGAGTGGCTGGTTCTACTACCACCCATTTGAGATGTCCTGGGCCTCTGCCTGATTCACTTTTCATAAACTTCTGCAACATTCGTGGCCATTCCTCAAATTTCCAATCTGTTGAACACCACATCTCCTCTTCTAAACCTCACCTTCTCCACCTCACCGAAACTCAGGTATCAAAGACGACTGACCGCACCCTATTTTCTGTATTCTGTTACTTTCTCTATATTTGATTCCATTCCAAAGGTGGAGGTTGCGTATATGTACGCAACTACCTAACTTGCTCTTGTATTCCCGAACTTGAATCTTTCGAATGCTGCACCTTTTGGCTACGGCTTACATGTCAATCAATCTCAAATTAAATATATCTGCGCTGTCAACCTTTCTCCTATTTCTACTGACTATCCAAAACGCTTTGACTACCTCATTTCTAGAGTGGAACACATTCTGTCTCACTTTCCTTTAGCTGAAATCTCCATTTTAGGTGATTTTAATGTTCACCGCCATCTTTGGCTTTCCTCCCGTGAACTAGCTTACAAGTTTTCTCTCCTGAATGACCTAGAACATATTTTACAGCACCATACTCGTATCTCCGATCGCCTTGGAGATAGGCCCAACATTCTGGATTTATATCTAACAACTCACCCCTCTTCTTCCTCTGTCAAACTTTTTTTCTCTGCTGGACTTCTCCTACCACGATCTTATATTAGTTTCTTGTTCTATCGCTCCAAGTTCGGCCTTTGAATCCTCCCAAGAGGAGGCGCCTTTGGCACTTCGTCGTCGCCGATTGGGATGCCCTTAGGCAGTACTTCCTTGATTTCCTATGGAATGATTGTGCTGAGCATATTACGGAGGTGATTCTCTCTCTCCCTGGTTTAACTTTGCTTGTTCTGATGCTATTCACAGAAGGTATCGTGGCCATCCAACTCGTGATTATCACTCTGCTTATATTTCTGCCCGGATCATGCAAAATCTCTTCTTCGACTCGCCAAAAATTTGTTCATCAGATAAAAATTTAGAAAAAACTAATTCAAATTTTTCTCGCTCTTTCACGAGAAAGCACCCATGAGAACGAACTTTTGATACACCCTCTATAGAAACAGAGCGCTCCGCAGAAGTAAAATAAACACCTAAAATTATGAACCAGAAAGTTTACGTGACAAAAAAAAAAAGACAAATAGTTTAAATCTTGGCGACACTTAAGTTTTTTGAAATAGAGAAAAGATAAATTATCTCGTAAAGACGTTGTTCGCACCACTGCAATTACAATACGCACTGCGTCGAAAAGATTTTCTAATAGACTCTATCTACCTTCAGCAGTTTCTGTGTTAGGCCTACCATTACAAGTAGACCTAAACAAATCACTTTCACTAATTAAGAAACTGGAATTAGCCTAAATACAATACAGTTTTGAGAAAGCATTTTGAAAAGATTTCAGGACGTGTCAGATGGCGCTGCTGCTGACGTCATGGTAGTAGTTTGACATTTCATGAGTGAAATGTTTATTCATTGTTTACTCATTATTTATAATGAAACTTTCTGTTGTGAGCAAAATTTCATTTTAATGAGGATTCAAAACTTACGTGGATGAAGTAATATTTATTAATTTTTTTTATTATTATTTTTAATAGGAGCATTGGCGGATTGAACTTAATTAGAAATGTCCGTTCTCTTGCTGAGCCTGAGTCTTCTAACTCTACTTCTGACACGTCAGAGGGTATTTTTTGATGATAAATAAAATGATGAAGATGAAGAAGACGAAAACGACAACATTGACAAAGGAAAGGCATAAAGAACTGAATGGATTATATCTTTCTTTGAGTTTCCCAAATCTTCTTTCAACACTGTAACTGCTTCGTGTCACTTATATTTAATAATAATGCTTCATTATAAATTTTCTACAATAATTAATTAGGTTGCATTTAATGAGTCGATGATATTTCATTCTATTTTGTTTTATTTTGCGTTTTTCTTTTATTTCTGTTCTTATAATTCATTGTATTATTTTTATTTTATTTTATTACTGTTTATCCTCATTTAGAGAATTGCGATGTATACCTTAAAAATAGTGACACAAATGGCACAGCTGAAATAACTTTAAATTTGCACATGCATGAAAACTTCAGGAGTTTCATTATCCTCTCCCATTTGATGTTCTTACTCAAAAGTTTAAAAAAGCTTAAATAAACTTACCTAATAACCCCATCAGTGCGCTTTCCGAGTTACATGAAACACACCGTGTCTCGCAATAAAGTATGGCATTATATTAACGGTAGACAATTCCTGATTTCATATCTGTCATTCACGCATTGACTAAAAGGTTTCCAGAAACATTGTCCTTTATGACTTCAAAGATGCGCAACTGCATACGCCGAGCGAAGACTCCATGATAACCACCATGGCCGAGACCAAGACCAAGACCTAAGCAACCGAGGCCGAGACCGAGACCAGAAAAAAGGTCTCGAGACCGTCTCGAGACCAAGACCGAAACCGAGACCATATGTAGTTTTTGCACCTATTCATTATTGTGTAATGCCTGATTCCTAAGCTCTGTATTTCACATTCAGGAATAAAGATTCTGAGGAGGTTATCGAGTGACAATCGCAAAATGTACTCATAATTTACTTACAAATTCATAGTTTGTGACACTTTTCAGCAGCTAACTACCTACTTAAAACAAGATAAGTGTTCGTTGCATTTGAGGAACATCACAGTGATGTGGTCGAGACCACTATGGTCGAGACCGAGACCGAGGCCGAGACTGACACCGAGACCGAACCAGAAAAAAAGGTCTCGAGATAGGTCTCGAGTCCTACATCGCTGAAACAAACAGAATTTGTATAAAAACAATAGTGAAGGTACACAGTCGAAAAAAGGAGGTGCGCATGCTTGAAGGAAAAGAGGAAGTTTTTCATGCCAACCCTCTTATTTTTCCTTCTACAGTAACTTAAGGAATGTAACGTTAATAAGTGTACTAACTGTTTGATTGTAGCTCCACAGAGGATACAAGTTAAAGAATGATAATCTGCAGGGATATTTAAGAAGTAGTTTCAGTATACAAGAATATATATATATATATATATATATATATATATATATATATATATGCACTAAAATCACAAAATAACACGTGACCTTATTAATAAGCAAACAACCACAAGGAAAAGGAAACAAATTCCGAGCGCTTTCGTGATGATATATATCACGAAAGCGCTCGGACTTTGTGTTTCCTTTTCCTTGTGGTTGTTTGCTTATATATATATATATATATATAAAAATCAATATGAATATGAAAACAAGAGATACGACTCTCAACATTTATTGGCCAAACGTTTCGGTCCACTCAGGGGCCATCTTCAGTGACTAAATAGAAGCATCTAAAAATAATCATAAAACTAAAGTAAATACAAATGTCAAACTGTACACTAATAAAATCTAATACAAAAAAGTTAAAAAGTTGTTAAAAAAAAAAATCTATCGGGATTATAAAACAAAAAAGTAAAAATAAAACTAACTAAAATTTCAAAAATTAAAAGTTTAAAAATGTTAAGTTTAAAATTTAAAAAATTAAAAAAAAATTTTTTTTAAAAAGGACTGACCTGCATGGTAAAAGTTACAAATGACAAGTGGGGAGAAAGGAAAAAACAACTTAAGTTAGTGCGTTAGTTGCGTTAAAAAGGTGTTGGTTGGTTAGGAAGTATGTAATTTTATCGAGGAAAGGCTATCGTTTAGTTCTGGGTTTAATTTCTTGATAAAAAGGGATTCTAAAATTTTAAGATCAAGTGAATTAGAAGCAGACGAAAAAATAGCAAAGGAGTCCTGGGGGCACGGGTGGTCATGGGTCTCTGAATGATGCCGAATAGCAGAGGATTCAGGAGTGGAAAGAGGGCGAGAAGTTCGATAAGAAAAACCCAAATGCTTCGAAATCCTAAGTTTTAACTGTAGGGCAGTCTGCCCCACATAACGACTTTGGCAGGTCGCACATGTATATAAATAAATAACAAAGGATCTCAAAAGCACGGGGAGGTGATCTTTATGGCGAAAAAAGGATTGCAGAGAATTAGAATTAGAATTAATGATTATAAAGTCGCATTGAGGGAAATGTCTGTCCAAAATAAAGTGGACATCTTTATTAAGTTGAAAAGTTAGTTGGTCTAAAAATGGAAGCTTAAGATAAACCTTCTGTTTCGGAACCGTGGACTGAATTATTTTAGGTGAATATAGGTTATTTAAAAATTTAGAAATTAAAGTCTCAAATGTCAAAGTACAATAAAAATTATAGTTGAAAAATCTTTTAAGATACTGAATTTCTAAGTCAAATAAAGACCAACTTCAACAAAGGTTTTGGACAGACATTTCCCTCAATGCGACTTTATAATCATTAATTCTAATTCTAATTCTCTGCAATCCTTTTTTCGCCATAAAGATCACCTCCCCGTGCTTTTGAGATCCTTTGTTATTTATTTATATACATGTGCGACCTGCCAAAGTCGTTAAGTGGGGCAGACTGCCCTACAGTTAAAACTTAGGATTTCGAAGCATTTGGGTTTTTCTTATCGAACTTCTCGCCCTCTTTCCACTCCTGAATCCTCTGCTATTCGGCATCATTCAGAGATGTCCTGGGCCTCTGTCTGATTCACTTTTCATAAACTTCTGCAACATTCGTGGCCATTCCTCAGATTTCCAATCTGTTGAACACCACATCTCCTCTTCTAAACCTCACCTTCTCCTCCTCACCGAAACTCAAGTATCTGAGACGACTGATCGCACCTCATTTTCTGTATTCTGTTACTTTCTCTATATTTGATTTCATTCCAAAAGTGGAGGTTGCGCATATGCACGCAACTAATTAACTTACTCTTGTATTCCAGAACTTGAATCTTTCGAATGCTGCACCTTTTGGCTACGGCTTACATGTCAATCAATCTCAAATTAAATATATTTGAGCTGTGAACCTTTCTCCTATTTCTACTGACTATCTAAAACGCTTTGACTACCTCACTTCCAGAGTGGAACACATTCTGTCTCACTTTCCTTTCGCTGAAATCTCCATTTTAGGTGATTTTAATGTTCACCGCCATCTTTGGCTTTCTTCCCATTTCACTGACATCCCTGGTGAACTAGCTTACAAGTTTTCTGTCCTGAATGACCGAGAACATATTTTACAGCACCATATTCGTATCTCCGATCGCCTTGGAGATAGCCCCAACACTCTGGATTTATATCTAACAACTCACCGCTCTTCTTCCTCTGTCAAACTTTTTTTTTCTGCTGGACTTCTCCGACCACGATTTTATATTTGTTTCTTGTTCTATCGCTCCAAGTTCGGCCTTTGGATCCTCCCAAGAGGAGGCGCCTTTGGCACTTCGTCGTCGCCGATTGGGATGTCCTTAGGCAGTACTTCCTTGATTTTCTATGGAATGATTGTGCTGAGCATATTACGGAAGTGATTCTCTCTCTCCCTGGTTTAACTTTGCTCGTTCTAATGCTATCCGCAGAAGGTATCGTAGCCATCTAACTCGTGATTATCACTCTGCTTATATTTCTGCCCGGAATCATGCAAAATCTGTTCCTCGACTCGCCAAAAATTTGTTCATCAGATAAAAATTAAAAAAAAAACTAATTCAAATTTTTCTCGCTCTTTCACGAGAAAGCACCCATGAGAACGAACTTTTGATACACCCTCTATTGAAACAGAGCGCTCCCCAGCAGTAAAATAAACACCTAAAATTATGAACCAGAAAGTTTACGTGACAAAAAAAAAAAAGACAAATAGTTTAAATCTTGGCGACACTTAAGTTTTTTGAAATAGAGAAAAGATAAATTATCTCGTAAAGACGTTGTTCGCACCACTGCAATTACAATACGCACTGCGTCGAAAAGATTTTCTAATAGACTCTATCTACCTTCAGCAGTTTCTGTGTTAGGCCTACCATTACAAGTAGACCTAAACAAATCACTTTCACTAATTAAGAAACTGGAATTACGCCTAAATACAATACAGTTTTGAGAAAGCAATTTGAAAAGATTTCAGGACGTGTCAGATGGCGCTGCTGCTGACGTCATGGTAGTAGTTTGACATTTCATGAGTGAAATATTTATTCATTGTTTACTCATTATTTATAATGAAACCTTCTGTTGTGAGCAAAATTTCCTTTTAATGAGGATTCAAAACTTACGTGGATGAAGTAATATTTATTAATTTTTTTTTATTATTATTTTTAATAGGAGCATTGGCGGATTGAACTTAATTATAAATGTTCGTTCTCCTGCTAAGTTTCAGTCTTCTGACTCTGCTCTTGATACGTCTGAGGGTGATGATATTTCTGATGGTAAATAAAATGATGAAGATGAAGAAGACGAAAACGACAACATTGACGAGGGAAAGGCATAAAGAACCGAATGGATTATATCTTTCTTTGAGTTTCCCAAATCTTCTTTCAACACTTTAACTGCTTCGTGTCATTTATATTTAATAATAATGCTTCATTATAAATTTTCTACAATAATTAATTAGGTTGCATTTAATGAGTCGATGATATTTCATTCTATTTTTTTTTTTTTATTAGACGCGTTCTTACTTCGATTTTTGTTCGTAAAATTGTGCGTTTTTCTTTTATTTCTGTTCTTATAATTCATTGTATTATTTTTATTTTATTTTATTACTGTTTGTCTTCATTTAGAGAATTGCGATGTATACCTTAAAAATAGTGACACAAATGGCACAGCTGAAATAACTTTAAATTTGCACATGCATGAAAACTTCAAGAGTTTCATTATCCTCTCCCATTTGATGTTCTTACTCAAAAGTTTAAAAAAGCTTAAATAAACTTACCTAATAACCCCATCACTGCGCTTTTCCAGTTACATGAAACACACCGTGTCTCGCAATAAAGTATGGCATGTAAAAAAACAAACAATTTGTCCTACGTACACTTTTACTCGGGACATGACACCCCCACTAAGAAGGCCATTTTTTCTTCAATGTTTCTCCGCGCCCTTAGGATCGCCAGTCCGGAATACATCGATGCCGAATTAGAAAAAATCAACGGTATTGGAAGTGATCTGTGTTATCCATCTGCGTTTATGGAATCTTGTCTCAATAAGGCAAAACGAACTTTCTATCGTGTGAATAATAACACTCGTACTTTGTCAAAAAATATTTTAGTACTTCCATTTTTCCCAGGCTTTTTAGGCATTGCTAATGTACTTAAACTTTTGGATATTAATGTAGTATTTTCATATAACAATATTGTGAAAAATATCATAGTAAAAAATAGCCCTACCAATAATTCAGGCATTATCTATAAAATTGGTTGTAAACAATGTGATTCCTTTTACATAGGTCAGACGGGAAAGGATTTGCACACACGTATAAAACAGCATCAATATTTCGTTAGAACAGGACATTCGTCCAGTGCCCTTTTTGTCCATTTGTCAGAGTTATCCCACTGTATTGACTGGAATAATGCTTCAGTTTTATTTCACTCTAGCAACATTGCTAATAGAAATATTCTTGAGTCTGCCATTATCCAACTTACAAATAACTTCAACATAAGCAAAGGTCTTTTTCAACTCGATCCTGTTGTTTTGAATTCCTTTAGAACAGAATTAGATAAGAAAGGTAGAACGCTAAATCTTTGGTAAACTTGTATGCTACTCTAATAACTTTTATTTTTCAATTTATTTTTATATACATCGAACCTTAAACAAGAAGGGTAGAGTGCTAAAACCCGGGCAGATTTCCAGTATAAATTTCTATTTTTTTTTTTTAATCATTGGTTGGAAACAATTCATTTAATCTTGTGCTAAAATCGGTAGTTTTTTTTTTTTATAACTGGTTGGAAAGAATTAATTTGATCTTGTGCTAAAAATCGATAGTTTTTCCTTACAAATTTGTATGCGCCTCCCACAATCCTTTAATCTTTTTTTTTTTTCTTTTTTTCCCCGTTTGTTGCATATATATATATATATATATTAACCATTGGTTGGAAACAATTCATTTAATCTTGTGCTAAAAAGCGGTAGTTTTTTTTTTTTTTTATAACTGGTTGGAAAGAATTAATTTGATCTTGTGCTAAAAATCGATAGTTTTTCCTTACAAATTTGTATGCGCCTCCCACAATCTTTAATTTTTTTTTTTTTTTTCCCCCCGTTTATTATATATCTACAGGGTGGCCCAAAACAAATTGCACCAATTTTGAGAAGTGATATCTCAATAACCATTGCAGCTAGGGACTTAAAAAAACAACCAAATGAAAGATAATTATTTTCTCTTTAAATACCTATTCTATGGCTTGATGGTTATAAGCCCATATAATGCCCAAAATTGGCTTCCAAAAAAATATACAAAAAAAAGTTGCGCATTTATATTTATTCCTTGATCCTAATTTTAAATGAAATTTTTCTATTCCAGACCCCTCAAGATGGGATTGAGAGAATCTGATAAGAACATTATACAAGCACTACGTGAAGAAAAAGGATATTCATTAAACAGAATCCTTTACGAATTTCCAAATAGAAATTGGAAAAAAAGAACTGTGGCACATTTTTTACAAAAACTTAAAGAAACCGGCAGCAGTCAACGGCGTCCGGGAAGTGGTCGACCAAAAAGTATTAGAACGCCAGAAAACATTCAAAAAGTAAATGAAATGGTTTTAAGTCAAGAGGAACAACCGGGAACAAGTAAAAGTGAACGTGAAGTTGCGAAAGAAACCGGGATTTCACGTTCATCAGTACAGCGAATAATTTCGAATTATTCGCTGTACTGATGAACAGCGAATAATTTCGAATTATTCGCTGTACTGATGAACGTGAAATCCCGGTTTCTTTCGCAACTTCACGTTCACTTTTACTTGTTCCCGGTTGTTCCTCTTGACTTAAAACCATTTCATTTACTTTTTCAATGTTTTCTGGCGTTCTAATACTTTTTGGTCGACCACTTCCCGGACGCCGTTGACTGCTGCCGGTTTCTTTAAGTTTTTGTAAAAAATGTGCCATAGTTCTTTTTTTCCAATTTCTATTTGGAAATTCGTAAAGGATTCTGTTTAATGAATATCCTTTTTCTTCACGTAGTGCTTGTATAATGTTCTTATCAGATTCTCTCAATCCCATCTTGAGGGGTCTGGAATAGAAAAATTTCATTTAAAATTAGGATCAATGAATAAATATAAATGCGCAACTTTTTTTTGTATATTGTTTTTGGAAGCCAATTTTGGGCATTATATGGGCTTATAACCATCAAGCCATAGAATACATATTTAAAGAGAAAATAATTATCTTTCATTTGGTTGTTTCTTTAAGTCCCTAGCTGCAATGGTTATTGAGATATCACTTCTCAAAATTGGTGCCATTTTTTTTGGGCCACCCTGTATATATATATATATATATATATATATATTTTCTGTAACCTATATATAGGCTGTAACTCTATGTACTTCAGTGTTCCTGAGGATGTCATTAGACGAAAGCGCTTGAGCACCATTGTGTGTTTCCTTTCCTTCGTGGTTTTATTCATCATAAATATTTTTCACGTGTTACTTTCGTGAAATAATTTTCATATATATATATATATATATATATATATTTTTTTTTTCGAATGTGAAACGATCTTTGATGGGGAATCGCTGGAAAGTAAAATTTGTTGTAACCAAGTTTAAAGAAAATTATCCTAAATTGTCGACGTAGTAGTTTGATTATGAAGAGGAAATTTGGTTATTAGTGTAGAAGATGGTTGTGGAACGTACGTCCCGCGGGCCAGAGTCCGGCCCGCCAAAGATTTGTATCAGGCACGGCTGGCGGGTATTGGCTGGCGGATACTGAAAATTCATTTTTAGTCATATTTTATTTCAATAAAATTTTATCTAACATTTGAACACTAGCCCACGGTGTGGGTCATTAATTGAAATGTGACCCTTCATGAAAAAAGGTTAGATACCCCTGGTATAGAATGTTATTTTCTGCAAATGTTGTGTAGAATAATAAATCAATTTTTCCAATTATTTTACGAAATAGTACAAAATGTGGTGGAGTTTGTCCTCGAAATGTTTTCTTGCCCATCCTTCACAGAGCCAAATGCAAATGTAATTTTATCTTCAAATTTCTTAACAAAATAAGCTTCTCTATTGCAAACTTATTTTAAAAAGTGGTGAGGCGAGTTTAGTAAACTGATTTAATTGTGTAGAATGAAATATAATTATTTGAAATTTAGTAAAATGAATAATATTAGAATTGGATTGTGTGAAATACGATTTTTATTTTATTATAAATGTCAAATGTATTAATTTTTATTTTTATTATTACTTAAACGAACATTAGTAAAACGAAATGAGCAAAAGAGAGAGAGAGAGAGAGAGAGAAGCCGACGTGAGAGAGCAGTGGTCCCGCAGTCCCTCCGCTGATGATTTAAAGAGTATAGCTGCGTGTTTGTCAGAATGTAGGGTTTGTGAAATTAACTTGCTTAAATTTAGTTTGAACTCTCTCTCCTTACGATACACTGTAAGATAATGTCCTCACTCGCTTTTCTCCCTGTCAAGATTCTTGTTTAATTAAATAAACCCGTCAAATCCCCCTGTTTCCATTCGAAATGTTAGCCGCATGTTCCGTGCATCTCTCAGCCAGGGTCCCGCGTAGCAGTTAAATGAAACTTAGAGTTTAAAAAGTACAACTGTAAAACGTACAAACTGAGTGCAAATAACGTATATTGAACGAAATTAAATAATAAATTAAATAAATCATGACTTTCAGTTCTTCTATGACACCTTATTACATATTTTTAATATTTGCTTTCCTTTAAGGAGAAAAACAGTTTCGCCCAAAAGTGTCGCAAATCCATGGATCACTCCAGGAATTATCACTTCAATAAAGAACAGAGGTAAATTATTCAAATTGTAATTGCAGAGCAAAATTCCTACAATACAATATACTCAATACAGAAACAAATTAACTAAAATAATCACAATTGCAAAATATAACTATTGTAACAATCAATTTTCCAAACATAAAGGAGACATGAAAAACACTTGGACAACCATAAACAATCTTCTCGGAAAACAAATTAAGAAAAATTCAAGAGAGAAATTAAATGTTGATAATAAAGAAATTACTGATGATACTGCTATTGCAGACTCTTTAAATGCACATTTTACTTCAATAGCGGATTACTAAATAATGATCATTCACTTCTAGAATATATGCCACCCAACCCACTAAATTTATTTACTTTTGTTCCTGCTACCTCTACTGAGGTCCGGAATATTATTGATAAATTAAAAAATACAAAAAATAACATTCATAACATTCCTGTACCTATATTGAAACTTGTTAAAGATAAGATATCTGTAACTTTGGCAAAAATTATCAATCAAAGTATTTCCAAAGGAATATTCCCATCAATGCTAAAAACTGGTTGTAATCACCCCTTTTTAAAGGGGGTGATCCTACACTAGCAATAAATTACAGGCCGGTGTGTTCATTATCTGTGTTCAGCAAAGTTTTTGAAAAAATTGTAAAAAGTAGAATGCAGCGATATTTAGAATCCTACAATTTATTATCTCCAAATCAATATGGCTTCCGTAATAATAAAACAACGGAAATGGCTATTTTAAATCTTATGGAAATTGCAAATATAGCTAAAGAGAACAAAGAAATAATGATATCAATATTTATGGATTTGAGTAAGGCGGTTGATGTAATAGATCATAATATTCTACTTAATAAATTATATTGTTACGGCTTTAGAGGAGCAATCAATGATTGGTTTAAAAGTTATTTGTCCAATAGATATCATTTTGTATCAGTAAACAAGTTTTGCTCAACTAAAGCGCTTGTCAAACATGGTGTGCCACAGGGTTCAGTTCTGGGTCAACTGTTATTTTTATTATATATAAATGACCTTCCACGTTCATCTGATATACTGAACTTCATAATGTTTGCAGATGATACAACTGTCTCTTTCTCTTGCAAAGATGTTAATACAGCTAAGAATATATTTAATTCAGAATTCATCAGAGTAATGAAATGGTTGACCACCAATAAACTCTTCCTAAATACCAGTAAAACAAATTTCATGATTTTTACTAATAAAAGAAATGTATATCTTGATGAACTTAATGTTAATGAAATTGCTATAAAGGAGTGTACTATAGCAAAATTTCTTGGTGTAATGCTAGATAAGAATTTGCAGTGGAGTGATCATGTAAATTATATCGCGAAAAAGATTTCAAGGAGTTTGCTATAATGTTTAAACTTAGAAATGTAGTCCCTAAACAAGTTTTATTGACTCTATCATACTCTTGTTCTTCCTCATATAACGTACTGCACCCTTGTTTGGGGAAACTCCGCTAACAACTCATTAAATGGTATCTTTGTCATCCAAAAACGAGCAATAAGGTTATTATCTGATGCTGATTTCTTTGATCACTCTAGTGCATTATTTAAAGAGCTAAACCTACTAAAGCTCAATGAATAATGATACAACCAAACTTGCACAATTTATTTTTATTTACAAGTGTAAGAACAAAATCATTAATTTACAATGGGTAAATAGATATTTTGTAACTCATCAAGAAATCCACTCGTATCAGACAAGAAATAGATCAAAGCTTGTTATATCTCAATTTAGATTGTCTTCATCTCAAAAACTACCCATTTTCAATGGATTGAAACTATGGAATGACTTACATGCCGATATAAAAAATATTGTAAATGTAAATTTCTTTAAAACCAAGACGAAATCCCGATTAATAATGGCATACTAACAAAAATCTAGGATTAATGTTCATTAATATCGTTTACTAATTATTAATTTCTCGTGTGTAATCTAGTATTAAAAACACATTTCTTGGGATTGTTCAGTTCTTATCTCTCATGTATAATATTGGTTTCTTTGTATGTATTGGTATAGTGCCTTGAATGGTGACCTTGTATTTGTCATGTCAGTAGTGATAATTTAAGATTAATACATATTTTAACTATTAATAATACTTATTTACTTATTTATTTATTTATTATTATTAATTAATAACAACTAACTGTTTATTTTTGGTAAGAGCCCAGTAAAGCCTAAAGCTTAAGGGCCAAATTAAATAAAATAAATAGTCGAGCTGCACAATTATTCATGTCATTGTAAATTGAAATGAATGTATTTATTTTATTATTAATAAAGATTATTCAATTCAATTCAATTCAATTCCAAAAATATGAGCCATCATGCTGTGATATCATCACCCTTTGCCCCCACGTAATATCCCCAAATGATTAACTATAGAAAGCGGAAAAGCCTCTTGAGAATTAGGTCAGGGAAGGCAGATGGGACGGAGGTCCCTCGGCTGTATCGCTTGGGACCTGCTCGAAGGATTAACGATTCTTGGCTCCTGGTTATTAAGGATCTTACGAGATTCTTGGCTCCTGATATAGGAGGGTTCTCACGAGACTCGTACCTCCTGGTGGAGGAGGGGTTTCACTAATTTATTTGGGGGCAAACTAGATTATAATATGGCAAAATGGTTTTTGGTTATATGTGATTATATTGGAAACACGTTACGGTTTGCTTACATTAACTATAATCGTTTTTTAATAAAATTAAAGTGCATCACACGTTTCATTGCCACCCTAGGACATTACTGAGAGTACCACCAAATATTATAATAAATAATAAATAGCTCCCCATTGCACTCATTTTCCACTTCGGCCAATTTGGTAAATTGGTGTCAGATGTGGGGTCGGTCGATTGAACAAATAAGATATTTTACCAAGTGCTAGTTTTATTTTATATGCAGGGGCGGACTGAGCGGTCGGGGCAATCGGGCATGGACCGAGAGCCCGGGCCGGGCCCCTGCCCGCAGTCATCATAAAACAGGTTCTCGATTGGGTCAAGTGTCTAATCGAACTGTAATATGAAAAATATCGGATTTCAAGCGGCCCAAGACTTCATTATCTCCGAGGGCCCTCCTATATATATATATATATATATATATATATTCTTGTATACTGAAACTACTTCGTAAATATCCCTGCAGATTATTATTCTTTAACTTGTATCCTCTGTGGAGCTACAATCAAACAGTTAGTACACTTATTAACGTTACATTCCTTAAGTTACTGTAGAAGGAAAAATAAGAGGGTTGGCATGAAAAACTTCCTCTTTCCCTTCAAGCATGCGCACCTCCTTTTTTCGACCGTGTACCTTCACTATTGTTTTTATACAATTGCTGTGTTTGTTCCAGCGATGTAGGACTCGAGACCTTTTTTTCTGGTTCCGTCTCGGTGTCAGTCTCGGCCTCGGTCTCGGTCTCGGCCATGGTGGTCTCGACCACATCACTGTGATGTTCCTCAAATGCAACGAACACTTATCTTGTCTTAAGTAGGCAGTTAACTGCTGAAAAATGTCACAAACTATAAATTTGTGAGTAAATTATGAGTACATTTTGCGATTGTCACTCGATAACCTCCTCAGAATCTTTATTCCTGAATGTGAAATACAGAGTTTAGGAATCAGGCATTACACAATAGTGAATAGGTGCAAAAACTGCATATGGTCTCGGTTTCGGTCTTGGTCTCGAGACGGTCTCGAGACCTTTTTTCTGGTCTCGGTCTCGGCCTAGGGTGCTTAGGTCTTGGTCTCGGTCATGGTGGTTATCATGGAGTCTTGCTCGGCGTATGCAGTTGCGCATCTTTGAAGTCATAAAGAACAATGTTTCTGGAAGCCTTTTAGTCAATGCGTGAATGCCAATTATGAAATCAGGAATTGTCTACCGTTAATATAATGCCATACTTTATTGCGAGACACGGTGTGTTTCATGTAACTGGGAAAGCGCACTGATAGGGTTTTTCGTAAGTTTATTTAAGCTTTTTTAAACTTTTGAGTAAGAACATCAAATGGGAGACGATAATGAATTTCCTGAAGTTTTCATGCATGTGCAAATTTAAAGTTATTTCAGCTGTGCCATTTGTGTCACTATTTTTAAGGTATACATCGCAATTCTCTAAATGAAGATAAACAGTAATAAAATAAAATAAAAATAGTACAATGAATTATAAGAACAGAAATAAAAGAAAAACGCAAAATTTTACGAAGAAAAATCGAAGTAAGAACGCGTCTAATAAAAAATAAAAAAAATATAGAATGAAATATCATCGACTCATTAAATGCAAACTAATTAATTATTGTAGAAAATTTATAATGAATTATTATTATTAAATATAAGTGACACGAAGCAATTAAAGTGTTGAAAGAAGATTTGGGAAACTCTCAAAGAAAGATATAATCCATCGGTTCTTTATGCTTTTCCTTCGTCAATGTTGTCGTTTTCGTCTTCTTCATCTTCATCATTTTATTTACCATCAGAAATATCATCACCCTCCGACGTGTCAAAAGTAGACTCAAAAGACAGACTCAGCAGGAGAACGGACATTTCTAATTAAGTTCAATCCGCCAATGCTCCTATTAAAAATAATAATAATAAAAAAATTAATAAATATTACTTCATCCACGTAAGTTTCGAATCCTCATTAAAAGGAAATTTTGCTCACAACAGAAAGTTTCATTATAAATAATGAGTAAACAATGAGTAAACATTTCACTCATGAAATGTCAAACTACTACCATGACGTCAGCAGCAGCGCCATCTGACACTTCCTGAAATCTTTTCAAATTGCTTTCTCAAAACTGTATTGTATTTAGGCGTAATTCCGGTTTCTAAATTAGTAAAAGTGATTTGTTTAGGTCTACTTGTAATGGTAGGCCTAACATAAAAACTGCTGAAGGTAGATAGAGTCTATTAGAAAATCTTTTCAACGCAGTGCGTATTGTAATTACAGTGGTGCGAACAACGTCTTTACGAGATAATTTATCTTTTCTCTATTTCAAAAAACTTAAGTGTCGCCAAGATTTAAACTAATTGTCTTTTTTTTTTTTGTCACGTAAACTTTCTGGTTCATAATTTTAGGTGTTTATTTTACTGCTGCGGAGCGCTATGTTTCTATAGAGGGTGTATCAAAAGTTCGTTCTCATGAAAGAGCGAGAAAAATTTGAATTATTTTTTTTTAATTTTTATCTGATGAACAAATTTTTGGCGAGTCGAGGAACAGATTTTGCATGATTCCGGGCAGAAATATAAGCAGAGTGATAATCACGAGTTGGATGGCCACGATACCTTCTGCGAATAGCATTAGAACAAGCAAAGTTAAACCAGGGAGAGAGAGAATCACCTCCGTAATATGCTCAGCACAATCATTCAATAGGAAATCAAGGAAGTACTGCCTAAGGGCATCCCAATCGGCGACGACGAAGTGCCAAAAGCGCCTCCTCTTGGGAGGATCCAAAGGCCGAACTTGGAGCGATAGAACAAGAAACAAATATAAGATCGTGGTCGGAGAAGTCTAACAGAGAAAAAAGTTTGACAGGGAAGAAGAGGGGTGAGTTGTTAGATATAAATCCAGAATTTTGGGCCTATCTCCAAGGCGATCGGAGATACGAGTTTGGTGCTGTAAAATATGTTCTAGGTCATTCAGGACGGAAAACTTGCAAGCTAGTTCACCAGGGATGTCAGTGAAATGGGAGAAAAGCCAAAGATGGCGGTGAACATTAAAATCACCTAAAATGGAGATTTCAGCAAAATTAAAGTGAGACAAAATGTGTTCCACTCTGGAAGTGAGGTAGTCAAAGCGTTTTGGATAGTCAGTAGAAATAGGAGAAAGGTTGACAGCGCAAATATATTTAATTTGAGATTGATTGACATGTAAGCCGTAGTCAAAAGGTGCAGCATTCGAAAGATTCAAGTTCGGGAATACAAAAGCAAGTTAGGTAGTTGCGTACATATACGCAACCTCCACCTTTGGAATGAAATCAAATATAGAAAAAGTAACAGAATACAGAAAATGGGGTGCGGTCAGTCGTCTCAGATACCTGAGTTTCGGTGAGGAGGAGAAGGTGAGGTTTAGAAGAGGAGATGTGGTGTTCAACAGATTGGAAATTTGAGGAATGGCCACGAATGTTGCAGAAGTTTATGAAAAGTGAATCAGACAGAGGCCCAGGACATCTCGAATGGGTGGTAGTAGAACCAACCACTCTGTCCGGGTCTGTGTTCCAGGTACCGGCAGCAGGGGGTGGACCAGAATTTGGAATATTTATGGTCCTCTCCCCAGGGGACACCGAGGCCCTTAAAGACAGTGCCTAACGATTCCCCCTGAGTACTTATCTGGTGGATTGGTGTCTACAACCTCCTCTTCATGTTGCTGGTAGAAGCCAGAGAGAGGCATGTCAGTTACTTCATAAACGACACCCTGATACGTCCTTTCCAAGTCAGCAAATCTGGGTGTCGTTCATGGAAAAACTGACATGCCTCCATCTGGTTTCTGCCAGTAACATGTAACATAACAATTTTCACCTTCTCTTGAGTTATATAGCCGCTCATATCATCAGTTATCTGAACGCTAAATAAAAAATATTATTAACGCAAAATACCCATAACTATTATACCTTGGTTGGTTACCTTGGTTTTGCTTCCGCCCGAATTGTTCATTCTGACGATCGTCAAACTTATCACTCCACCTTAGATCTACAGTTTAACGTGAAATCCAAACCATGTCCCACCAGCAGCGCAGCGTCTTAACCACTAAGCTACCCAGGGTACCCATTTATCTACCAACCAACTTCTTTTTTTATTGTGTGGAACGATGAACAGCTGGGTTATGCTGCGCGCCGCCTGCCGTCACCGGGTCTCGATCCCGGGGTCGATGGAGTCGTAGTCATGACGCTAACCACTATACCACCGAGGCGCATAATATATATAATATATATATATATATATATATGTATGCACTAGAATCACAAAATCACACGTGACCTTATTAATAAGGAAACAACCACAAGGAAAAGGAAACACAAAGTCCGAGCGCTTTCGTGAATGATGTTGGTAGTAATAATAATTCAGATGGTAGAGCAATGGGCCACATTAGTTTGACCTGCACGATATGCCAGTTTATGGCCCTCCAGGATATATATATATATATATATATATATATATAAGCAAACAACCACAAGGAAAAGGAAACACAAAGTCCGAGCGCTTTCGTGAATATATCACGAAAGCGCTCGGACTTTGTGTTTCCTTTTCCTTGTGGTTGTTTGCTTATATATATATATATATATATATATATATATATATATATATCCTGGAGGGCCATAAACTGGCATATCGTGCAGGTCAAACTAATGTGGCCCATTGCTCTACCATCTGAATTATTATTACTACCAACATCATTAAGATTCGAACAACGGACCTTAATGTCATCCATTCGCTTTAAGGGAAACGGCGTAACCCACTGAGCTACAGACGCTGGCTATATACAGCGCCGGATTAACTATTATTAGGCTAATAATGCTGTAGTCTTAGGCCCTCATATTTTTTATACCCTCGAGTTTAAACTCTAATTTTTATATCATAAGCCCTAAATCTTTGTCACAAGGTTGGTTAAGTAATATCATATACAGCCGGGTGTACCTGGCTGTGTGCTGTGGAGAACGCAAGAGAGCAACTCGCTCCTACACCAAGCCAGACCTAGAGGCGGGGCCGAAGTTAACGAGGTATAACTACATAATTATATGTTCAAAGGTGGAAAATAAGAGTTTTTTTAGTTATATTTAAGAGGTCTTTTTATATGTCATTATATTTGATGGTGTATTATTGTCGATATGTACGTATGATTTTCATCTATTTTTATATGAATGGCTTCAAAGGGTTAATCTGTTTCCAAAACAGTTTTTCAGACGTTGGGAATTTGGGCCTAGTGTAATGATCATTCAGCTTGTCGGAGAAAGGGGGATGTTTTGTTTGATATCACAATTTAAAGCCAGGAAGGAAGAAATCATTCTCCATTTGAACTGTATGCTATTTTTGCTGGGTTTTTTTTTAATGTACATAGCTTTGATTTTTGTTAGTTGTTAAATGTGGATAAATATACCTCTCTATTTGTTTGAAGATTTTATGAATTATATACAATATATAGTACATATATAGGCCCTTCCCTAGTGCTAGCCTTAGGCCCCTCACAGCCTTAATCCGGCCCTTTGTTAAGTGAGTAACTGATGAAGTTCGGTTCCACTCCTTAAATGACTGAAAGGGTTCAGTTGATTGTTTTCATTCCGTGTTTAGTAATTTATTTGGGTCATAATGGTCAAAACTATTTACTATTCCAATAATTCTCTACCACAGTTACCTTTTCTTTAACACTTTACAAACAAGTACTTTGAATTCTGCATTACGAAAAAGTGCATTTTTAAATTTTAGCACAGGAGTATTTAGACATAAATCTAAGGTGATATTCCAGTAACTATGCGCACACATTGCATACTGAAGAATTTGCCTTTTTTTGTATTTACATAATACGTTTATCGAATCAGTGAACACCTGTGTACAAAGAGTACATTTCCCACATCAAAGCATGGTGGAATCTTAAACTGTTGTATCACACTTATATAGGAAACCTCGGAGAGGCGGTTACAGTATTATTATTATTAGTAGTAGTAGTAGTACAGTAATAGTAGTAGTAGTAGTAGTAGTAGTAGTAGTAGTAGTTGCATTTGTGTCGTTGTTGTTATTTTTGTTACTATACAAAGTCGATATCTGAATTGTTTTTGAGGATAACTATATACTGTACTTACAAATTAAGATCTGAATGAGCAAATTTTTTAGGAACTTGTTTATTCATTACGTATATACGAATTTACAAGACATTTTCCTACCTTTTTTGAATGAGTGATTCCATGTTGGAAAGTTCAGATCTGTAAAGTAAGATGTTACTTTTAATTAAATATTTCATAACTCGATTACAAAATATACACTTATTAAAAGAAAAAGAAACAGTATTAAGAAGAACCAATTAATTCGTGAAACGAATGCAAAATTTTCCCACCAAGTGTTTAGACCTGTGTCAATAAATGTTTAGACTTGCGACGAAAAATAATATGCTTTAACTGAACTTAATCAAATTTTATATAATTTAACTTAACTAGATCTAATTTAACCGGGCATAACTTAACATAACGTTCATTTACAAAGACGACTATTAAAATTTTCAATAAAAGTTAATAATAGTGGACACTTTTTTGTTTTATTTAAAAAAAAAAAAATGATCAATAAATTCCAAATAGCTTTTTATGCCATAAATAAGTAATTTTGGTAAATATAAATTGTAAAATGAATCTATAAATATAATAGTTAAACATGGGACCAGTTCGTGCAGCGTATAGGCTCATTAGATATTTAGATATTTGGGCGATTAATTATATTAGCCGAAATCCATATTGGGCTCCAAATAAATCTAGCCTAACCTAACCTACAGTAACCTAACCTACCGACCTAACCTTACAAAAAAACTGCGTACATGTGGTTGTATGCTCTGTTGGGCGATTTATTTGGAGCCCAGTATGGATTTCGGCTACTATAATTAGTCGCCCAAATATGTACGTATACGCTACAGTCCAGGGGTGGGGAAACTTTTCAGTACCAAGGGCGAAAATCGATAACATAAACACCTCCGCGGGCGTCTGGCAAATTTTAAGCTTATATACATCGTGTCCCAAAGAAATGTATACCCACTTTGTTCGATAATACCAGCTATGAGGATAATAAATATATTACTTTTTATATGTTTTTAATAAAGAATTTTCTCCTGAATCAAAATATGTAATTATTTTTATTAAAAATTGAAGAACAAAAAAGTTACAGATGTTTAAATTATAATTATTATTTTCGAGACTTCATGTGCGATATTTTCTAATATTTTAACCGACTGTTTTGAGATACTTATGTTTAGTGTTGATATTGAAGCATAAATGTTGTAATTATTAGTTAATTCAAAAAATTTAGAAATTCCATGGTTAAATGACACTTTATCTAAGATGTTCGACGTCTTCCAGAACGTTGTTTTTGTAAGTTTTGCACAGTGCCGTCGGTTTCAAACTTATCTCGTATACGTGCAAAAATATTAGAAAATATCGCACATGAAGTCTCGAAAATAATAATTATAATTTAAACATCTGTAACTTTTTGTTTTTCAATTTTTAATAAAAATAATTACATATTTAGATTCAGGAGAAAATTCTTTATTAAAAAACATATAAAAAGTAATATATTTATTATCCTCATAGCTGGTATTATCGAACAAAGTGGGTATACATTTCTTTGGGACACGCTGTATATAAGATGTATTTTAAGAAGCTATTTGCTGGGCTGTAAATAAATAATTTTTAGTAAATAATAAATACCTAAGCGGGCAAATTGAAATTAGCTCGTGGGCGAAATTTCGCCCGCGGGCGAGGGTTTCCCCACCCCTGCGCTACACGAACTAGTCCAATGTTTAGCGTGGAAAAACAAAATTTCTAAGGTAAATACGCTGACCTAACCTATAAAAAAACATTTATATGTGGTTGTATGCTCTATTAAACGTATAATAAGCAATTTACTTTTTTTTAAATAAAAGAAAATTGCCCATTATTGTCGTTAACCTTAGTGAAATTTTCTTATATAAATGATAAAATTGGAACAAAATTTACGTATGTACCATTTCTAGGAAATGTGTTGCGTTTGAATTATTATTGATTTCTGGATAGGTTGGAAGAGTTTTAGGACGTGCGTCCCATAGTACAACTTTATATATTTGTTCTATCTCCGCTTAGCCTAACTCACCCTAAATTCATCTTCCTTTAAAAATAAAATGACAAGGCTAATATAAATCATATAATTTACATACATGGAAATCTAAATTCTGTAGAGAACATTAAAGAAATACTGAGATTTAAATAAAGACTATTTATTAATTATCTTTAAAATGATTGACAACTCGGGTGTCATGCGATGATTAGTTGACAGTAATAAAGGTGGTCGCGTATCGTTAATTTAGATTCGTTACAACATGGAAGGTACTGGCAATAAAGAGTTTTCCTGACAATTTTTAAAATTAAATTCAACTTATGAATTCCTCCACACCAAAAAAACCGCCCATTGTGCTTTTATAAGTGAAAGAATAATTCACTGAAACTTCTGTTAATTTTTAATGATATATATATATATATATATTATATATACACAAACTCAGAATGGTCCCCTGAGAAACTCATATGTAAAACACAGACCGTGCATGGAACAAGGAACTCTTCTGGGAAAATTAAATCCACTATAGTCCGAATAAGTAATGGTAAATGACAAATACCATAGTTTTTCTTTTTCATGATGCTAGCCCGACCCGTTGCCCACGTCGGGCTAGCATCATGAAAAAGAAAAACTATGGTATTTGTCATTTACCATTACTAGGGCCCGGATGTTTAGGCATTATAAAATTGAAAAATAGGCAAAATAAAAGTATAAAATAGGCAAAAATAGGCATTTATTTTATACCGATCAAAAACACACAAAACAAAATAAGTTATATAATAATGTATGAATGTATCATTAGTTTCATTACCTTGAGACTACGTCGCACATTATTAGTCTGAATTACACATAATTACAAGTAATTTTTTTATGTTTTCAACTTTTAGGCCTCTTCTTCTGTCTGAAAGAACATGCTTGTACAGCGAGAATGACCTCTCTACTTCCACTGATGTAACAGGAGCAAATTTGAAGCATGATACATTCATGGGATTCATATCCCCACATCGGCATCAGTGTGTCCTTCAAGAACGTGTGCAATGTTCTTTAGTCGTTCCAGATCTGCATTTGCTCGTATCACTCGGTCACATTTTTCGCGAACAGATTCACCTTTCTCGCCGGGCGCTTGACTGATGCCTGCAATGACTAACTCAAAAATTTTCAAAGCGTCGATTAACGGCTGGTTCCTAGTTTCAAGAGCAGTAATGTTCTCAAGTATTTTTGCAAAGTGGGAAGTGATGTATGAAAGTTCATTGCGAAGAGATCTATCTTCAATGAGGTCCATCACGATGCGGATTGATGAAGCATCTTCGATGTCAAGTGCTGATACAACTTCTCGAAACTTGTCAAAATTTGACGTGTAATACAACGCAGCCGAGATCCAGGTTCCCCACCTCGTCAAAACGGGCTGTGGCGGCAATGCGAGTTCAGGCGCTATTTCATGCAACATATGACATCTTGATGGTGCCTTAAGAAATATCTTCTTTCCATTAGAAATTAATTTGTCGACATTGGGAACAAGCCTCGTATCTGCTCAGCAACACGGTGAAGTGCGTGAGCCAAACAAGTAACATGTAGCATTTGTGGAAAAAGAATTTTCAATGCTGTTGCTGCCTTCTTCATGTACGGCGCTGCGTCTGTCATGAAGAGAAGAACTTTTTCATGCTGGATGCCCTCTGGCCAAAGCAAAGCGAGGGATGTTGTGAAAAGTTGAGCTATTGTTGAGCTGTTGGTCTTTGGCAGCTCTTCTGATGTCAGCAGATAAACTTTCGGCGTCTGATCAGCTTCCAAAGTACCTATAATCACGTTAGCAATATATCTACCCATGGAATCGGTGGTCTCGTCTATTGAAATCCATATCTTGTTATCTGCAACGCCTTCACGTATTTTCTGCATTGCAAAGGCGTAGTTTGTATCCACATAATTTTTTCGAAGAGTGGACTCACTTGGAATAACTTGTTTTGTGTATTTTTCTAAAAAGGTCTTTAATGATTTGTTTTCCAACTTCCACAGTGGAATTCCAGCATCAATAAATGATTTGCATAGCTCCAAGGAAAAGGTAGATTGACGACTTGACGTTGAAGCAAATGTTGTCATCAAACACGTTTGTAGGCTGTTTGGTTTCATCTTTTCAGCAGAAGCTTTGTGCTTAACGGTCTGCACATGCTGGGAAACAAAGTACCTTTTCTCACTATTAACTGCTTTGTCACACACTTTACAAAATAACACTGTGCCATCTGTGGAAAAGATATCTTTTCCAAAGTCACGAACATGTTGGTTCAGTTTACTACTTGAAGATGAACTAACTTTTGGCATATTAACGTCTTCTAAATATCATTCAAGTTTAGTCAAATACCACTGATGATCGCACACCCTCACACGCACGAAGCAGAACAACGAATATGAGGAAATGGCCGTGCGAGGCTAGTTTTCAGATACTGCGCTCAGCTGATAACGTCAATCATACATGACGTCATTTCCGCAATATGAAATTCCACGATATCTTCATTCACGTTATCTGCGCATTCCTGGTTAGTCTAGTCGTAACTAATACATGATAATTTTCCTATAAATGCCTATTTATGTCTTTTTTCTTTATAATCTAATTAAAAAGGCAAAAATATGCATTTTCAACGAAATAGGCATTATCATACTCATACTCCCAAAAAAGGCAAAAAAAGGCATTTATGGCATTTTGCCTGAACATCCGGGCTCTAACCATTACTTATTCGGACTATAGTGGATTTAATTTTCCCAGAAGAGTTCCTTGTTCCATGCACGGTCTGTGTTTAACATATATATATATATATATATATATATATATATATATATATATATATATATAACCTCTAAGGAGGTTCCTGTGTGCATAAGAAAAGACACTCGGTTACACTTCATATTATCAATCTATACCATCAAGCCAATGAAAATCGCGAGAGGGTAGACATCTCAAATGTGTTAGCCGTAGTTGGTATGGTCGCCCAAAGCTGGTGTGTTTTTGTCATTTGACGTATCCACCGGGCTTACAATTTTACCAACTTCCTTTCAGAAAATCATACAAAAAGCAAAAAGTAATAAAAAAGTAATCAACACAACAGCTTTAGGCGACCATACCATCTACGGCTACCACATTTAAGATTTCTATCCTCCCAGTTTTCAGTTACCTGATGGTATACACTGATAATATAAAAAATAACCTAGACCCTGGACTACTTCATTTATTAGAATGTCGAGGCAGTTTTAGAGATGTTTTAAATTTGCAAATTAGTTTTTATATTGTTTTTAAATAGATTTTCTTTTACTGACCTTGATCCCGATGGCGACATGGATCTGGCGAAAGCAATGCTCAAAATGGCAGCTATAAACATAAGGACGGGCGAGATTTGCCTGAAAGTTCAGTTTCAGATTACTAAACATATTTCCATATATCTACGCACGTACATAATTTACTGAAGTGAACTTTCATTGTAAAAATTGTGAGTAGTACTGGAAGAAACAATCCATCAACTAGAATTCAGTTCTCAACCTAGAAGTAAATTACCCAACTGAAGTAATGACAATTATTTTGTGGGATAATAACACGCGATCCAGAAATTCTAAAAAAACAATATTGTGATAATCCAGAAGTTATATATAAACAAAAATATCTAATGAGTGGGATAATGGAGCTGGATTAGAATTGGTTTTGGGTAACCATACAACAAAGGTTGAGAACCACTGAACTAGATGGATCAACTAGATTTGAACATATGTAAGTTCTCTATTACAGTTATATCACTTAAACGTAGAAATAAAAATGGTATAGTCATTTCTCATATTTCTTACTTTGTCCTCGCCACAACAACGATATATATGATAGAAATATACATAAAGTATTTCATTATTTAACAGGATAACTTACTGTAACTAATGTTTGTAACGTGACTACCGTGTATTTAATTATCTATGTATAATTTCAAACTTCTAAAATACAAATATTATTCTTAATTTACTTATTTTTTTAGAAATTTGTTTACAATCACACACACACACGCGCACACACACACACACACACACACACACCACACACGTTCGCATCTCCGCGTAAGCGAGGTACCGATCTTTTTTCAATCCATACATCTGAAAAACTAATTAATCAAACATAATTTAAGTGGTCATGGTCATATTAATATTGCAGACAACAAAAGTAGTAAAAACACTGACAAAAATAAATAAATAAATACAAAATTAACAAATAAAATACGATTACCTCATCTTGACTATTTTTTGTTTGGTGGAACTAAAGTTTGGACTGTCATTAAGTCTAAGGTGTACACTGGTAGAAGAATTAGTGATGTAGCCGAACTTCGAAATCGTATTACCGATGCAGTTCAGAAAATTACGCCTCAAATGCTGGAAAGTGCGTTCCGGGAAACAACTTATCGCTTTGAGCTCTGTAGAGACACTGATGGTCGCCATGTGGAGACAGATAAATAAATAGCACTAATTCTTTGTGGCACTTACTTTGAAATAAATATATTTTTCATGTCTTAAACCAGTTTTTCGTAATTCCCATTATTTTTCAAAATAGATAGTGACTTTTGAGACACCCTGTATATACAGGCGAGCCCTAAGCGCTGAACACAAAGGATTACAATGCACGTTTAACAATACAAAAGAAGAACACCCTACAATTATCCACTTCCTTCCTCTTCGGGGAACATATGTGGCCTATATATTCCCATATATATATATATATATATATATATATATATATATATATATATAAATATATATATAGGGCCTATATATTTCCATATATATTATATGTATATGTATATATACACGGTGGCCCAAAAGTAGGTATACAGTTTCATATGTTGATTTTTTAAATTCAAAAATAGATAGTGACTTTTGAGACACCCTGTATATACAGGCGAGCCCTAAGCGCTGAACACAAAGGATTACAATGCACGTTTAACAATACAAAAGAAGAACACCCTACAATTATCCACTTCCTTCCTCTTCGGGGAACATATGTGGCCTATATATTCCCATATATATATATATATATATATATATTATATATATATATATAGGGCCTATATATTTCCATATATATTATATGTATATGTATATATACACGGTGGCCCAAAAGTAGGTATACAGTTTCATATGTTGATTTTTTAAATTCGTTTTCCTTTCAGGGTAAATAATAATGAACAACTGCGTGATTAACACATGTTATGTGTAAAGTTTCACTAAATAAATCATCAACGGTATACCTACTTTTTATATATATGAAAACTATACGAAACTATATACCTACTTTTGGGCCACCCTATATATATATTTAGGTTTAGTCAAAAGCCCTGGCTCAAAATTATTTATTGTACAGTTTGTTTTGAGGCGGAACTTTTGAATGACCCTGTATGTATCTGTATGTATCTATAGATATCTGTATGTATAGATATAAATTAAATAAAAGATGCAAAATTTTAAGAACAAAAAAGTATTTTGATACAATTTAGCTAAAAAATGTATTTAATTTTCATTGTAAAAATCTTAAAATGTTTGGAAGAATTTTGTTAACTATTTTCAAGTTAAAATGCATTATTACACTCGTATAGTACTCGAGTTCGTCCTAGTTTTAAGTGTAGATTGGTGGTTAGGTACTACTCAGCCTCGCTGCCCGTACTAGTACTTGAAATATAGTGTAACATTTTTACAGTATACTGTATACTCAACGTCGATCCTACACACAACAAAACTAAGGAACATTTATTGAATAGAAAGCCTTTTTAATGTTCCCGATACTCATTTGAGGAGTCATACCAAACTACATTTTCACATTTCAGTTTCAAAATTATTATAAATAAATGAGGTACAAAAAGAGATGAAAGATTCATATTTTTATACTGTATTCAAATTACATACTCGACTCCTCAATTGGAGGAGATTGTAGAAAGTTGCTTGGACTACGAATTTTTTCAGTTAGTGTTTATAAATAATAAGTAATAATAGTGGTAGTAGTAGTAATAATAGTAATAGGTGGTGCAGATTCCGATACCGATAATACTGAGCTACTGGGTAGGATTTATACCTAGGAGAAATAACTTCTATTAACATTCCTAAAAAACACTGACCAACTGGCGTAACATCACTTCAAAGCGAATGTTGCTATATTTACTCGACCAACTTATTAAAACTTTTTATTCTTCTTATTCCAAATTAAACTGTAAAAATAAATAAAGCGAAAACACTAAAGATTTAGACGTAAATTTCTTTGATTTTCTTAACTCCTTATGAATGATGACGTCATATTTGTTTATAATTACACGCCCATTAGCAACGACTACTCTTCAAAATTTGTGCATTACTCTTTGTTTCATTGTAGACTTAGATTAACGTCTTCAAATATACATTTTCTACGGTCTTCATGTTGAGTAGGAACATTATCGCGTAGATCACGTCCCATTTCGCTGTATAGTTACAGATCCTGAACTCAAATTGCCATGATGCAATGCCAATTCTTATCTTAAAACTAATAAATGCAAATTTAAACTAGTATAGCCTTCTAACATCGTTAAAATTTATTTTCTAATATAAATAATGTAATGAATTCTTTAAATATACTTAATTTGGCTGAAGCTATTTTGTTTGTTTAGAAAAGAGTGATTTGGATTTTGCTCGCGATCCCTCCGGAGTTGTTTCAAGGAAAACTCAAGTTAAGTGAAGTCGGATCTTGAGTTTCAATCGGATCTTTGACCAAGAGAATGCTGCAACTTAAGTTTCGGATAACTGACTTCAAGTCATTTGGACCAATGACTTAAAATTAGGTAATTATTTTACTTATCCATTTTCGCATTAAATCCGAAGAAGGGTATTTTCGAAATGTAGTGGATGGAACAATGTTTCCCCAAGTTGTTTTAGTCTGGCTGCAGTGTCGAGAGTAAAAAAAAAGAAAATGAACTAAACAGAGACCTAATGAAAGTAATGTTATAATAATTTAATACCAATCTTATAATGACAAACAACGCTGAATTATTTGCTAAATATTAGTCAAGAATAATGCTTAGTCTTATATTGTGCTTAATGCTTAGTCTTAATCTTATAACTGTGTTGAAACTTCAATGACTCCTAACATTCATACGAATTTGGTTAACTTACAAACTAAAAAATTTTAGCAAACGTATTTGTATTCCCCATGAAATCTAACCCAACATAAGTTAATCTAAGCTGAAGCTAACTCCACTTGCAAGCTTTGCCAAACAAAATGCTCTTTAGAGAAAGTGTGGGAAGAAACAGTAATTACTGTGCTTTATAACTACAGTATAATAGCAACTAATAAACGTTAACGAACAATAATGATAGATACTTATTTTAAAATCAAAGAGAAGTATGATTTCCTTGTTAAACATCTTCATTATAATAGCGTAGTAAATTTACATATCTTATTGCTTTTCTCAGTCGTGTTTACTCATTATAGTTGTAGTTTATGAGGGTATATATAATACCCTGCCCCTTGTCAAAACTTATATAGGGGACGTTCTTTTAACCCATTAGTGCATAAAATTTAAATTTGCAGATACTTGGCTGATTTTTCTATATTGTCTTAGTAACCTCAATAGAAATGTGTGTATTTAATTTTGTTGTCTGATTTTTTTTTAACACTATGCATTAATGGGTTAATAATAATAAAAGCCAGTGTCTGTCATTTGGTAAGGCTTATTAGTAGTATGGGGGTATAATCATATATATATATATATATATATATATATATATATATAATATATATAAAGTGCGGGTGAGTATAATTTCATTACTAAATACAGATGCTGTATACAATTGTAAACTGCCTTTAGCAAGCGTACACTCTTTACAAGCTGAAATCTACTAATTAGATATAATTATAAAATTGTTATGAAAGACTTAAAAACTAAAGGAAACTTACAAACTAAGACATTTTGTGTTATATTTTGAACATTTCAGTACATAAGATTTTTTTTAAAAGTTTACAAATTTTATAGATTTGTATAAATCCTATAAATTTGAATTTTAATGATAGCAACAGCCTTAAGTAGTAATAAATAATAGCAGTAACAAAAAGAGGAGTGCTTTCAATAACTTCGAAATTTGTTCAAGTTTTAATTGCTTTGTAAAAGACAAGTGAGCATTGACTGAACTTAAATAAGTGTAAGGATTTCTACTACAATGAAGAGTATAACTTGTCTTTGAGATATATTCAGTTTTATTTACTCTCCATGTACCTCGTTTGATGTTCGTGACGTATTTGATTGTCTATTATAGTTTCGATTAATATAATCGGGGCAAATTGTTTTTTAACACCGAACATTAGAAAGCACATCTGTAAATGCAGTTGCTTAAAGATTTTTTATTTACGAACATAATAATCACTTATTTATTTTCCTAATAATTCTATTACGATTAAAGGGTTAATGATGTAATCATATGCTCTTCCATATGTAGTAATGTTGTATGTATCGTGTTAATAAACTAGTGAAAAGTATAGCGTTTTAAAGGTATATGTGGGAAGGAAGTGTAATCTTGTTAATGAAAATGAAAATGAAAAGATTTATTGGCAGACTATATAGTTCATATGACAAATATTATTAATACAATGACAGTTCATATACTAAGGATAGAAATATATACAACTGATTAGAAATAATACTGTAATGTCGAAGTTAAGTGGAGCTGCAGACAGACGTTTTCGTACCAAGAAGTCCATAGCTTAGAGGATAAATTGCAGGACTCATGGATAGCTTGGATGACTAGTTTCAATAGTTTAAGAGCTGTTTTAAAAATGTTGACGAAATGATAGTTTGTCGTCAAGCACAACTAATATTTTCTCTTTAGTGACACGCGATATCATGTACAGGTCGACAATAATACTGAAGTTTGGTATTAATTTCTTTATTTGTGATTAGCAGAAAGTTTGTCTAATTTTTACTTAAGGGTAATTGATTGGCTTTCAGCTAGTCGGATACTACTGCGGCGTCTCTATTTACTATTTCATTATATGGATGTGGGATCGCTGTTTGAGTGTATTAGGGAGGTGTTATCCGCATATTGGAAGCATTTCCCGTTATGAGAGCTGTGAAAGTCATTTATATAGCTAAAAAATAAATAGTAAGGGACCCAAAATGCTTCCTTGTGGAACGCAATGTGTAATTTTTATTTCGGCGGTGATAATGTTATTTTGTTTCATACATTGACTTCTGTTGCACAGATATGATTCGAACCGATTTAACGCAACATCCTTTATGTTATAATGAGATAATTTAGTGATAAGTATGTCGTGGCAGATTGTATCAAAGGTTTTTGATAGAGCTATAAGCAAGATGACAGAAGACTTTATTATTAAGGTTTTTATTATAATACTTCTAATACGTTTGAAATCTCGTCGTTTGTTTCATAGCCCTCTCTAAAACCAAACTGATACTTAGATATTAGGCCATTTTCTTCGAAATATTTGGAGAGCTGCGAATACACAAGTTTCACACATATCTTTCGTGGTGTGGGTAAAATGGGTATAAGTCGATAATTCGAAAATCGTGATTTGTCTCCTGATTTGAATATTGTTGTGCATTTTTATCACAAAAGCTCAAAACAGTCAGCTAATATTATTTTCAAACTGAAAAATGAACCAGTAGAACAAGTACAAGAATTTAAATATTTGGGTCAAATTATCACCATTTCCTTAAGTGATGACTCAGACATATGGAAAAAGTATCGAATTTTCTGTGCTAAAGCAAACATGATTATGAGGAAATTCAGATTCTGCACAAGCGAAGCTAAACACACTTTGTACTTTCTGCATTAATATTTAGGGACAGTATCTTTGGGCTAATTAAGTATTAAGTTCTAAAACCCTAAATTTGCTTCATAACAAACATTTTAGACTGATGCGTAAATTATCTCCAAGATGCTCAACTTCGCAAATGTTTGCTCGCCATAATGTCCCAAACCTCTCAGAGGTAACAAGATGTGTTCAGTACAGTCTAATGCAAAAAATTAAAAATTCAGACAACCCATTTATCCAAGCTCTTCATCAGTTCTGTCATATGTCATCTAAACTATGGGTTTCCTGGCATGAAAATGTTTGTCTGCACACAGAAAAATATTTTGTTAACTCAAAACAAAAATGTTCCTCAACAAAATTTTTGTTTTATTTTTAAGCACACATATTTTTGCTTCGTGTTACAAAATGAATTTTGTTAACGGTAATTTGCTGTTGTAAACAAATATTTAGTTGATGGAGCAAATCTGCGTATGTTTGTTTTAACCAATAACAGTTGTTTAAATTAAATAATTTTAATTTCGAGTTACCAAAATGTCTAATTTACTTCGCTAATTTTTTTTGAAGTTATAATCTCTTCACTATATATTCACTTATGTACATTATATATACAGAAATAAACATGAAGACATTTTACCTTAACTGTAGTCGAGCCGATTTCCTTAAGATTCCTCACACAACGCACGAAGTGTTTTACCCGTTACGCCACCCCGAGATACCTACGCGTTTAACAAATTGGGTACTTATAGTCTCGTTCTACATTGCAATTATATTAAATGATTTTTTCTAAGTGAAAATTTATGTATTCTCATTTAGAAAATCTATATTTAAAAGAAAATAAAGAAATACACTTCTTTGAAACTAAAACAATGAATATTAACCCGTTATGAACGAGTGCATGTATGCATATATGGATGCATTGGTTGTCGTTCGGAGATATAATTCATTGTTGCTTAAGGAGTATTTACAATAAAATTCTACAGTAGCAAACTGATTAAAAAAAAAATGTTGTTGTAACTGATTAAAGCAATTATTATACTCTAAATATTTTTTTATTTGATCCAAACCAAAAGCGATCAACTAAATATGTTTTGTTGTTTTTTAATAACAGAGTTTTCTCTGTGTAGCTCCACTTTACATTCACTTTACATCGAGTGTTATTCTCCCTTATTTGTGTATTTATTCTTAGACTATTTTTTTTTAGTTTTTTATCATTATCATATGCAATATGAGTTATTGTTCCGTCAATAAAGTGTTCCATTTTCTTTATACATATACATATATATATATATATATATATATTATATATATATATGTGTGTGTGTGTGTGTGTACAATTGTGCGGAACAGTAAAAACACTGTCCACTAATGCATATTAAACTATGTATCTGTAATTGAAATACAACTTCTCAAAAGAGAAACATTTTATTTTAATAGTATTTAATGTACCAACATCTAACTAAGGAAGTTGTTTATTAAAGGTAGCATAAGAAAGCAGCCAAACTAGCGTTTTGCAAACACGGTACGTGCGCAAATGTAAGTGAACTTTTCAAATCAATACCTGGTTGTCCCTCCTTTTTGCCACTCGTAGAATAACAGCAAGAAGAAGTTTCCTGTAATCACGAATTAGACATTGACATCGTGTTCGAGAGATTTTTTACCACTCTTCTTTGCAGAATCCTTTCAACTGCGTAATGATTATGGTTTTCTGATATGTACGGCTCCCTTCAGGTCTCCCCAAAGCATCTCGATCGGATTGAGGTTGGGACTTTAGCTGGGCCACCCAAGGACATGACGTATTCCTTTTCATTAACCAGGTCTTGGTTGAATTATTATTTGCATGCTTTGGGTCATTATCGTGTTGTAGTACCCAGTCACGGCCAAGATGCAAATCGTGAACGGATGGAGCGGCATTTTTTTCCCAAGTTTTGCTGATCCATATTTTGGAGAAAGAGAGAGAGATCACCGCGTGCTGACCTGTTGCATGGTAATGCAACCTTTAATTCTAGTGAAGTTAGCAGAAGTAGCTACGATTGAAATTTTAAAACTTTTCTGTTGTCAGCTTTCGACAGATGAGGCAGCGGAGTAATATCTGAAAAGCATTCGACTATTCATGAACACTGATTATATTTATCATTTGATAAAGTTACAAGTAAAAATGTTTCAAATATCGCCAAGTAGATTTTATAACCAATTTCTTTTTTTCTATCGTTGCCCTCATAGTACTAAATAACTATATATAGATATATATATATATATGAAAATTATTTCACGAAGGTAACACGTGAAAAATATTTATGATGAATAAAACCACGAAGGAAAGGAAACACAAAATGGTGCTCAAGCGCTTTCGTCTAATGAGGATGTCATTAGACGAAAGCGCTTGAGCACCATTTTGTGTTTCCTTTCCTTCGTGGTTTTATTCATCATATATATATATATATATATATATATATATATATATATATTGTAAGTTAATGGATAGTGCATGTTTCTTTGTGAAGAAAGCTAGCTGCCTATCGAAATTCCAAGAAATACCCCCCCTATTATCCCCCGCAGCCACAGTCGAGAGCATCAATCAGTGAGAAGTATACAGCGTGCCACATCCCCCATCCCCCGGAGTAACGAAGAATTCTTTCCCTCACTCAGCTTGAGTCAATCCCCACCCAATACCTCCCATAATACCCTTTTTGATTCCATTTTGTGCACCAGCGGCTACACTCTATCAGTAACATGGAAATGGTAAATAAATTCCTGCAACTCTGTGCAATCTGTAATGATGCAACAGATGAGACAAAGGCGATGAGGTGCGATCTTTGTCAGCTACTTTTTAATTTAAATGCCTAGAATGGGGAGATGAAAAAATCTCCCTTATAACGAACGCGAAGCAACTTAATGGGATAAAAATTTTCTGCGAAAACTGCATGACCTAATTAAACTCTTTTACTGTATTTAAAGCACAAAGAGACTACGAGAAGAAAATGAAAGAGGAAAATGGGAATAAAGAACAGTGGAAAACGGAAGAAACGAAGAAAGGCGAAGTAGAAAAAATCAAATACCGTCACACAACGAGGCCGAAACCATGTAGGCGAAAGAGAGTATAAAGACAACAGATAGTATAAGGGCAACGAAGGACATAAACACAAATAGCACAAATATGAAAAGACATGAGGGCAATCAAGAAAGCGGAGTGAAACTGTCCCCCAATAATGAGCAAAAAACAAAGGCCACGAGTAAATATGGAGAAGGAATTATGTGCAACGAAACAAGCGATATCGAAGGAAAACGAACTTAAAATGCACAGGGGGGAGGGCAACGAAAAATAAAGAACATAAATATTGTCCTGGCTAATATTCAAGGAATAAGACCAAACCAATCACTCAATAAAGTTTCGTACTTGAAAGGATTTATGGACGAAACAAGGGCGGACATCGCATGCCTCACAGAAACTCATCTTAAGGATTGCCAAGGAAATTGTGAAAACTGCGAACATTGTATTGATAAGAAAGAGATAAATATAGAGGGCTTTAACTTACTAAGAGCGGATAAAACAACGAGACGTAAAGGTGGCTGTGCTATATATGTACAGGAAGGTCATATGACAGAGATGATAATAAGTAAATCAAACAGCTTTGTGGAACTCCTAACACTGAAAATAGAAAAACTAAACGTGATACTAATAGTCATCTATAGACCTCCAAGCACCCCAACCGAAAACTTCTCGGAAGCCATTAATGACATCAGAACGCTAATAAAGGCCATAAACCCTCCATCCCCCGATATAATGATCTGCGAAGACTTTAACTTCTCATTTAAAAAAAATACAAAAAGGTGTGTGTGTGTGTGTGTGTATATATATATATATATATATATATATATATATATATATATATACACTAGGACAAGGGGGGGGGGCACAAGAGAAGAACAGGAGCAAGCAAAAATGCTGATGGCTCTCACAAATGAGTTTATGCTGACACAGGAGATAATAGAAAATACCAGAAAAAATAACTGCCTGGATCTGGTATTCACGAATAACACGAACTTGATTGCTGATATAAAAATAACCCCAACCATTATCTCAGACCACAACTTAATCGAGATATCAACAAATATGACGACAACATTAAAAGACAATACACATATTGAGGAAAGAAGCAAATTTGGGGCCTTTAACGTAAACTCCAAGACTATAAATTGGGAAGCAATCAGATCGCACATGGCCCAAATAGAGTGGAGAACAGTTTTAGAGAATAAAACAACTGAAGAAATGCTAACAACCTTGGAAGAAAAAACGCTGAGAATTTTAGAAAAATATGTTCCGAAATCACAGCCAAAAGGAAAGAGGAGCGGTCTAGAGAGGCAAAAGAGAAGACTATTCCGTAAAAGGAAGAGAGTGGAGGCGAAGTTAGGCAACTGCGGAGATAATGCCAGGAACGTAATACAAGAAAAACTGAATGGTATCGAGAGTGAAATACAAGCCCTGATTAAGGACCATACAGAGAGTGAAGAGGAAAAGACGGTAGAAGCAATAAAGGAAAATCCAAAATACTTCTATAGCTATGCGAAAAGGAAAACAAAAACGCGCGCCGCTATTGGGCCCTTAAGGAAGAGAAATAATGAACTAACCGACGATCCAAAACAAATATCTGAAACACTGAGAGCCCAGTATGAATCAGTTTTCAGTACCCTAAAAAGTGACAAAGCAATACCTGACATAGATACATGCATTCTTTGAAGAGAAATTGCAAGGAGAGTATACAACAGACTTTGATTTTACCCCAGAAGATGTAGCGAGAGGTCCGGACAATTGGAACGCATTATTGATTAAAAACTGTAAAAATGAAATAGCTACACCTTTATACTGGCTATGGAGAAGATCCCTAGACACTGGAGAAATACCGAGCATCTTGAAAAGAGCAAACATTGTCCCTATATATAAAGGAGGGGACAGATCTCAAACAAAGAACTATAGACCAGTGTCATTGACATCCCACCTCACCAAAGTATTTGAAAGAATAGTTAGAGAGAAAATTTATGATTTCTTGGAGACACTGGAAAGATTCAACGAAAATCAACACCGATTCCGATCAGGTAGATCATGCCTATCACAACTAATAGAACACTACAACAATATCCTAGATGCACTTGAAGGCAATGATAACTAGGATGTCATATACACAGATTTTGCTAAAGCTTCCGACAAATGTGATCACGGTATAATAGCACATAAAATGAAATATATGGGAATAACAGGCAAAATGGGAAAATGGATCTACAATTTCCTCAGAGAACGTCTACACTACAGTATATACGTTAATTGACTAATAAGAAATCGAAGTAGAATTTCACTAAACTTAGAAACACAATGGATCATACAGTACAGCGCAAGAATTAAAATAATAAAAGACACCACATCTCACCAAAACAACATTAAAATTTCTCCATTTATTCTCAATATTTATAAAAATGCAATATATACAGTAACTAAGAAATGACGCAAAACCCGAATGGACATAGAGTATTTACTTGTGTGGAGACTTTAATGATTTTATGCTGTGTAGTGTACAGTCGACTGTAGACCAGCGGTCGGGAACCTATGGCTCGCGAGCCAGATCTGGCTCTTTTGATGACTGCATCTGGCTCGCAGATAAATCTTAGCTGACATTTCTTAACACGATAAGTAATGAGTAATTCCTTCCTTTTTTAGGCTACGGCCACACACGACGATATTTGCCGTCCAAAGTGTACGATAAATATCACGATCCTAACCACGGCCTTGGCTCCTCCCACTCAGTGACGTAGGATTCTTGTGATTGGCTGTCTTGTGCGTGACGTTACTGATATTCATATACAGTCAGTCGCTTTTCAGCAGTGGTAGTGGGTGGTAGTGCTATTTTATGCAGAGCAAACCCTTTTGACGAAGATGGCGAAAAGAAAAAGGGATGAGGAGTACCGTACATTTCAGGACGAATGGACAGAGGAATTCGCCTTTGTAGAAAGAGCAGGTACTGCAGTGTGTCTAATATGTATTGATAAAATTTCATCGATGAAACGGTCAAATATAAAGCGGCACTTCGACACACGCCATGCTACATTTGCATCGAAATATCCAGCGGGAGACAGCAGGAAGAAGGCATGTCAAGAGCTACTGCGCAGAGTGCAAACCAGTCAACAGCAACTCAGTGTATGGACCCGACAAGGTAACTGGAATCGGCTAGCTTTGCTGGTTCTTTAGCAATAGTGAGGAACGGAAAGCCATTCACAGATGGCGAGTATGCCAAAACATTCATGCTTGATGTGGCCAATGAACTTTTTGACGACTTTTCAGATAAAGACAAGATAATCAAAAATAAAAGACATGCCCCTGTCAGCAAAAACTGTTCACGATCGTACCATCATGATGGCAAATCAAGTGGCGGAAACACAAGTGAAGGACATAAATGCAGCGTCATACTTTTCCCTCGCTTTGGATGAGTCAACAGACGTAAGCCATTTATCCCAGTTCAGTGTGATTGCAAGGTATGCCGTCGGTGACACACTGCGTGAGGAAAGTCTTGCTGTTTTGCCAATGAAAGGGACAACAAGAAGGGAGGATTTATTCAAGTCTTTCATGGAGTTCGCTAAAGAGAACAATCTACCGATGGATAAACTTATTTCAGTGTGTACTGATGGTGCTCCGTGTATGGTGGGGAGCAACAAAGGATTTGTAGCGCTTCTTCGTGAACATGAAAATAGACCCATCCTAAGTTTTCATTGCATTCTACATCAGGAGGCGCTTTGTGCTCGAACGTGTGGCGAGCAGTTTGGTGAGGTGATGTCGCTGGTGATTAAGGTGGTCAACTTTATTGTTGCTCGAGCTTTAAATGATCGCCAGTTTAAAACACTGCTGGATGAAGTTGGGAATAATTACCCCGGTCTGCTTATGCACAGCAATGTGCGTTGGTTGTCAAGAGGGAAGGTTCTCAGCCGCGTTGCGGCTTGCCTGAGCGAAATCCGAACTTTCCTTGAAATGAAAGGCGTCAAGCATCCTGAGCTAGCTAACACTGAGTGGCTCCTGAAGTTTTACTACCTCGTGGACATGACTGAACATCTGAATCAACTCAACGTGAAAATGCAAGGCATTGGAAATACAGTCTTATCCCTTCAACAAGCAGTGTGTGCATTTGAAAACAAGCTGAAACTCTTTATCGGGGATATTGAAACAGGTCGTTTACTACACTTTGAAAGACTGGGACAATTTAAAGATGCGTGCACAGCAAATGACCCCGCTCAACATTGTGATCTCCAGCAGCTAGCTGGCTTCACATCTAATCTCCTGCAATCATTCAAAGCACGCTTTGTAGAATTTCGTGAGCGCACTCGTCTTTTTAAGTTCATCACTCATCCACACGAGTGTGCAGTGGACAAAGCCGACCTGAGTTACATCCCTGATGTCTCCATAAGAGATTTTGAGGTAGAAGTTGCTGACCTGAAAGCCTCAGACATGTGGGTGAATAAATTCAAGTCATTGAACGAAGATTTGGAAGGACTTGCGCGTCAGCGAGCAGAGCTGTCGAGTAAACACAAGTGGACAGAAATGAAAAGACTTCAATCCGAAGACCAGCTGATTTTCAAAACTTGGAACGCGCTTCCAGTCGCATACCACACACTGCAGCGTGTGAGTATTGCCGTGTTGACCATGTTTGGCTCTACATATGCATGTGAGCAGTCGTTCTCACATCTGAAAAACATCAAAACCAACCTACGGTCACGTTTAACGGATGGAAGCCTCAATGCCTGCATGAAGCTTAACCTGCCCAACTATCAACCAGACTACAAAGCCATCAGCAAAACCATGCAGCACCAGAAGTCACATTAGTCATATTGGTAAGAAGTATTGAATTTATTATTGGTTAGCTTCAGTATAACGTTATTAAAAAGAATAAATTCAGATAATTATTATACTCTAAATTTTTTGGTCTTACTTAAAAAATGCACGCATTTAGTTGTATTCAGTGTTAAAAAATATTATAGGGCTCTCACGGAAATACATTTAAAAATATTTGACTTTCATGGCTCTCTCAGCCAAAAAGGTTCCCGACCCCTGCTGTAGACTGTAGAGATTAGATTAGGGATAATTAGGTCAGGATATCAGAGAAGTTAATTGAAATACAGTAATTATTTTTTTTTAATGATTCCTTTATTATACAAATGCTCTACAAAGTGTAATTTCCATTATAATTTGCAAATACTTTCAATGCTATAAAAGCATTAACATTCATTAAAAACTATTCTTTGTGTTTTACAGCATTATAGTTATAAAGTCTGATATATATTTGCTCATTTAACATAAGCTTATTTGCTTGTATGTGACATTTAACAGGTTTAAATGTATAATGCACTATAGGAAAATAGATATATCAAGCAAATATACGCAAAATAGACTTAACTGATGAAATGATAGCTGAAATTGAACAATAACTCATATACTGTAAAATAGACATACAATATTATATTAAGCTTTTATTTTGATATATTAAATCTGATAAATCATATAAAAGAAACGTCAATGACTTAAATAAAAAATGACTGATTGAAATTGTTAACACCGATTTTTGGACCTGCAAAAATTCCTATGAATAATGAAATGATGGCTGCGTGAAGAATGCACATCGTTGTAAACTTCCAAGTATTTAAATGTTATATGATATAAAGCGAACAAAGAGGTTCTCTATTAATGTACGTGTATATATATATATAAATTATAGAAAAACCTTAAATGAAATATGAACGCAATTGCGTATTACATCAAATTTAATAATAGTGTACACGAGAGTTTCCCTTCTAAAATAACACCATTAGAGCCTAATCTAATTAACCCTTTAGCGCACAGTGATAACGTTACTGATTTTGTTCTGACTAACGCCAGAAGACTTTATTCAGTCTCGGAAAAGACCTCTGTGCAGTAAAGGGTTGAACTTAATAAAGATCTAGGATAATATGTTCTACACAAAGAAGTTTACATTAATTTACTAAATAAGATATGCATAAGATATCGCATACATAAATGCTATGAAAATGCTATTTTTGTTATGATATAATGAATACGCTAACACTATAGGTGTGTTACATGTAATCAAGCTACGAGTTATTTTCCGATACATTCTCAAAATTTTTTATTAAAGGTACCATTTTTAATTTGTTATTAAATTTACGTAAGTATTTATAGTATTTTGGTGAGGATTCGACTAAATTAATTGTGGTGACTATTTTTCACATGCGGATCCAGAGGTGGTGGTGGGGTGCAGGGTGCTTAATTGAAGCAACGTGGACATAAGCATTCAAGCGTTTTACCTAGTTTCGTTTAACCAGGATGTATGGGTCCTCCAAATTAAGCCCCGTTGCTTCAATTAAGCCCGCTGCCGGCCCCCCTCTGGATCCGCCTATGACAAACATTATGTCTTATCTTCGCTACTTATAATTTTTATTACTTTTAATATATATGAACTGAATATAAAGTAGGTCTATATAAATTTCAGAGCCCAATTCTACTTTAAAAATTAAAAGACTGCCAAAAAATAACATTTCAATTTATGTTATTTTAATTTTTATATTAATTCAACTACAAGACTATATCTTATGTGACAGAAGTTAGTTGGTGTCATACAATGAATAAAGATCCAATTATTCCGTTATCAATTAGAAAACCAATAGATTCCGCAATGGTAATGATGCCCTCTGAAGTATGAAGCTGTCGGTCGAGAGGCCAGACTCCTGATACGGTGAACTTGTGAACAATGGTAAGGAAACCGTGGAGGAAACTGTCACCGAGGTCTCTCATAATATCGAATAAAGTAAGTTCTTCAACGTTCTTCGTGGCATTAAGTCTCTTAATGGTGTCATTAAATGCGGAACAATAGGACTCGCATAATTCCATGTAACGCTCTTGAAGAATTTGCGGTCGCAGTAATGTTAACCATATCCACGAGATATCGCGCAAAGGAGGAGCCTGAATATCCGAACCGCCTCTTAACCTGATAACGAGAGTTTCTCCTCCTTCGTCTTCTTCATCCAAGGAATTTGGAACCCAGACGTCACCCATGCCAACTGGACCAACGCTTTGCAGTCGTTTTTCTGTTTGCATGGCAGAAGAAAATAGAAGGAATTGGGCAAACGTAGTTATGTCCCTTTGAAGGGACTCCAATTTTCTAATTATTCTAGAAGAAACGTTTTCGTGTTCAAAATGGGCACAAAGAATGCTTAAGTTGGAAGAAACCAAAGAAGGTCGAGATATGTGACACGTCCAACTGTCTCTGTCTTGTATTTCACTGGCTTTATCGGGATCAGTGTAACTCTGTACTGGTAATTCTACATCTTCTCTCTGATGCTTATTTTCATCTTGCTCCTCTCTCGACTTCCTTTCATTTCTCTGGGTATTTGAGATTTTAGGTTCCAACTTTTTTATTCCTCTGGCGCGTAACATAGCGTGGAAAGTGGCCAGTGCTTGAGTAACAGCTAAAGCAAACTGAGTATTGAAATGGGAATCATCGTACGGTTTAAAGCCACTATCAGCCAAGTACGAGGATTTGCCAGAAATTACGGAGACTGAACCACCTTTAAAGAGGAGAGCCTTAGACGGAGAACCGTTCTCCCCTACTTCAGGAGTCGTTAGAAGGGTGCAGGAGTCGTTATTCAGTTCGAAATGAGGAATGCCGAGAAGTCTTTCCATTTTTCCTGCAAGAAAAGAACTTTGTTATAAATGATAGCTTTCAGATTTTGAAATTTAAATATAGCAACTCCTTATTCAAATAGTTCAAAAATAAGAACGACATCTGCACTGTATATTGGAAGGGTTAATGGTATTCTCAATCTTTCATCTACTCAACCGATCAACTCTGGAACATTCCCCCTCAATCCATCTTTCCCCCTGTCTTTGACCTCAAATCTTTCAAACGCACAGTGTCCAGGCATCTCGAAAACCATGGACCTTGACTTTGACTCTCTTCTTCCTCCATGGGGGTGGGCGTTTTTGCGAGCATTCGCCCTTGCCCTTCCTACCTGCAAAAAAAGAAATATTCTGTATATTAACTCTAGAAGGCCAGTGTGGGACTGCGCGCAGCCGCGCATAGCAACCAGCGTCGGGTTCGCGTAACAAAATAATGAAGTTTACATTTTTAGGTTGAATTCGACAAATTATCGTTACGAAACAAAAAATAAAAATTAACTCGCGTAGAATAAAAGACATCATTTTCAGAAAAAAACAAACGCACTTATATATATTTAAATAGGCCTCGTTGACCTTCTACAGTTAGTTCAGTGGTTCTCAAACTGGGTTACGGCGTACCCCCAGGGGTACGCGAGGGAATCTTAGGGGGTACGCGAAGAGGTCCTGAAAATATAACCCTTTTAATTTTATATACGATTAACAAACGACCACGAGTCACACGGTCGTAAAGAAAGTAAAAATCGTCTATCTCTTTCGAAAATCAAAAAATCCCATGAAAGAATTCAAGGGGTACAGAAGAAGAAAAAGTTTGAGAACCGCTGACTTAGTTTATATATTTCTTTACTTTCATTAAATCCGAACGTGTGTGTGTGTGTGTGTGTGTGTGTGTGTGTGTCACAATCAAAAGACGAAATAAGTCAGTACGAGTAATGACTGGCCAATACGCGTATTGACCAATCATTACCCGTATTCAATGATTTCGGTTTTTCACTGTAACATATACATACTGAGACCTGTATGCAGACTTAAGCAAAAATACTGTCTGCAGACATTATAAAACCAAACTTGTGCATATACTGCATTTGAACATTACGTTATGATTCAAATATTACAGAAAACTAAAGAGACACATTTAAGCTACATTAGTGACAACCAAAGATGGACATTGAAAATCAGATTACTTCATCGTTAAACAACTGCGCAGTAATTTACGTACGGTTACATATTTTACTGCAACTATGCAAATGTGATTATAAAACATATAAATGGGATTTTTTTTTACTGTGTTTAACTAATTATGAAGAGCAACACCCTCAGTACTGCGTTCATATTTACTTAAGAAGAAGATCTGAAGGTGAGAGGTGTTTTTTAAAATTTTATTTCAGAAGGTCGACGTTTCGAGACCACACTTCCCATCATCAGGTTCTAAAACTTAAGATTAAATATCAAACATTAATTAAAAATGTTACAAACAACTTTAAAATACTTATTAAAAACTATTACAATTTGTTATTAAAATGAAACCAAGTTATTTTACAACCTTTATATATATATATATATATACACATTCAACTGCAAAGAACACGCAGTATAAATAACGTAAAGAAACGACGCTTGTATAGGAGATATTCCGCGCAAGACGAGAGAGAGAGAACGGAACAAATGAAAAAATGAGGTAACCACCTGGGAATCGAACCCGGGATCTTCCGATTGCCGGTCAGACGCGATACCATTACACCATGGACCTCACTCTTCCAAATGCCGTAATTCTTCTACATATATATATATATATATATATATATATATATATACTGTTACAAAGTAGTGGTTACTTACGACTACAATCGTATTTATTACTTATATATTGTATTGTAAAGTCATTGTGCAACGTTTAATTCAAGTGATGTCTTTTGTTCTTTCAAGGTTGGGTTTCGTTTTTAAATGAGAAGGGATTCTAGTTTGCGGAGCTCAGCACCAATGAATCGTATACTAATCGTAATTAACTACTATTTAGTAACAGTTAATTTTTAGAATCTGATGATGGGAATTGTGGTCTTGAAACGTCGACCTTTGAAATAAATAGGAAAAACACAACTTTAGACCTTCCGCTTTATATATATATATATATATATATATATATATATATATAGCCTGGTAAAAGTTCTCAGCGTCGGTCTCTCTTCACGAATGTCAAACTGGTGGCCCACTTCTGTGCGATATATATATATATATAAAGAGTTTATAATGGATGCATTCAGTTAACTGTTGAGTAACGAATAATGCGAATATAAAAAGATTCCCGTCGATACACTTGACCTTCACACACCTGGTGTGTTTCTGTGTTCACCTGTCAATTTGCGTCTCAAATTCACTTTAAGATTTTGGCCAATAGAAACCAAATTTGATGATTTTTTTTTTTTAGGAATGGAATCAAAGCCTGTTCGCAAAATATATTTAACTTGTTTCGAATAATAATAATAATAATAATAATAATAATGATAATGATGATAATGATGATAAATACTTTAAAACGTAATGCCAAAGCTTAAGGGCCAACTTAAATAAAATAAATAATCCAACTGACAATTGCTTTGTATGTTAAAATTATTGTAGCCGTAAAAATTGTCATACTATATTTATTTTATATAAATAAAGAATTATTTATTGATTAATTATCATTGAATGTCGAGGAGAAAGAAGCACCTTAATAATAATAATAATAATAATAATAATAATAATATTAATAATAAAGTTTTCTGAAATAATAAAATAAAGTTCGAAAATTGGTTTGTTAAAATTGAAAAGAGTTTAAAACTTAAGCGAAGTTTTAAGTCTAGAAACAAGTTCTAAAGCATCTAAACATTGATCGTTAAAATATGCCAATACGGGTTATCCCAACAATTCAAGGTCATCCCCTCTAGAACTGGAACGTGGCCTATCACCGCTGGAAGGTGTATAATTTACTTATTTATGGTCAGTGTGAAAGTCTTAATGGAATTCCATAAGTGCCGAGAACTGGTCTTTTTTGTGTTGGACACTCGTGGTTGGTCAGTTTATGTAGCGCATCTGATAAACAAAAGTAATGTGGATCTTGTGATAAAAGCATGAAATGTTCTACAGTGTATCTATATACCATAGGGTTTATTTTTAGGTGTGGAACCATCTTAAATTTGACCCCAGTCGACCATGAGAGGTCAATGACCTTGGTCAACGATAATTTGCTATTTTAGCATTATGTGTCATAGTAAAACTAACATAACTCCCTAAATTACATATTTTTATGTTAATTTCTGTGTTTCTGTGTCTTACGGACGTGTGCTGGTTCTCTCTCCTCAGCATGTCAAAACGCCATATCCGGGTAGACCCTACCACACCTACATCCAAGCGTCCCAAACCAGTTGGCATTACTAATTAGGATCTTTGTGTGTTTTGTCAAAAGAAGAGTGGGGAAACTTTGCAGTTTTCCAGCTAAAACAACCAAGGCACTATTGGCAGCGGCTACAAATCATTAATAGGGATTCATTCGTGGTAAGATAGGTTTTATTTTGATTTCTTCTTTTGGGAACTTAAGTTTCTCAAATGACAAAACGCGTCCTTGTTAATGTATCTTATCTATGGTTGAGAAATTTAGACGTATTCCCACTTTTAATTGTAATTATTATTATTATGACGCCATACTTAAAACCTACCTTTCTGTCTGTCTGTCTGTTTGTGTCTGTCTGTTTCATATATACACTTACATGAATGAATTCAAGCATCGATCTTATAAAAGTTGACTTTATGCAGGTTGGACATTACGAGTATATGCAAATATTGTTTTAAATCTTGAAAAAAGTATAAACCCTTATTGCATTGCACAACATGGGAGACTTTTCAGACGAACATTACCTATAATCTTACTTTACTTATCCTATGGCTAACAACTTAACCTATGACTCTAACAACTTAACTTAACCTAACCTGAATCGACATGATGCACGTGTAATAAACTTAAACTTTGTGCCAGCTTTTTTCTATATATGTTGATTTAATTTCGTTCCCCTCCCCCTTCATATATCTATCTATCTATCTATATAAACTGTAACTAGTTACAGTATGTGACAGTAAGTTGCTTCAACATTGCCAGTTTGGCAATGTTGGTAGTGAGCGGAAGTATTTTTGTTAACACCGATTTGTAAACATTGATCGAACATTCGCAAACATTCGTGAAATAAAATCGAAATTTGGTTCGAAATAAAACCAAAAATTAAAACCAAAATTACATTCCAACAACAAAACTTTTCCGACGTTGATCCTTTAAAGTCGGTATTTAAGTTCATGTACCAACTTAATAAAATACTTTTTAATAAACTTTGATTCAACGTTCTATTTAGACGATTAAAAAGGGAGAAAAGAATTTGCGGGTTCGTTTCCCAACACGGACATTTGTGAGAAAAATTCGTTTTTAAGTGAAGGTACTTTTATCGGCGAATAAAAAATTAAATTTGTATTTAATATTACTAATAAAAGTGGTTAGAATTAGGTCAAAGCTAGTCATATTGACCAATTTCAACCTGAGTATAGCGGATAAATTACAGGATGTTCCATTTAAATGGAACCATAGGGAGTAATAAAGATTGGAAAGGATATTGGTACCTTTATTACCTTTATTTACCTTTATTACATTATTATTACCTTCGCTACGTTTACCCTCACAAATCTGGAAAAAAATTATATTATTAATTACTCCCTATGTTTCCATTTAAATGGAACACCCTGTGCGTGTGTGTGTGTGTGTGTATATATATATATATATATATATATATATATATATCATCTAGCATGACCAGCTTTGACCTAATTTTAACCAACTTTCATTTTTATTACACTTGGTCATGAAAAAATGGTCATGTCATTATCACGTGAGTTTGGTTCAATAATATATATATATATATTATATATATATATATATATATATATATATTACGTAGTACAAATGCGACCAAATAACTAATTACTGTAATAATTTAATATAATTCGGCAATAATTATGTTTTGTTTAATAATTTGCAGGGGGGGGGTGTTTTTTTAAGTTTTCAAATGGGTTTACAATTATCAGAAAACAAATTAATATCCAGCTATAGACTATCCTAATTACGTCTAAGAACTAGGGATGCGGATGCGGATGTAGTGACGAGTCCGCTGCGCATGTATCGCATTTGGAACCAACCATACTACCACTAAAGCCACCTGCTAGTTTTGG